>JAAIXJ010001769.1:1690435-1784590 GCA_013403705.1 Heliconius hermathena | reverse complement strand
TGTTTTTTTTTCTTGGTAATTTATTAGATTACTGACTTAGAACTTTTAGCGTTCGGCTTTATCTTTAAACATATCGTGAATAGAATTTATAACATAATTAATATGGAGCTAAAATGGGAAAAGTTTCAATGAATAGGTACTTTGGATATATATAATATAATATATACGGGGCATCTTGGAAAATGGTTAAATTTAGTACCTATATCAATTTTGTAGCTTACTTTAATAGATAAGCGGGGCAAAAAACATGTTTTATAATTATTGTTTTGTTTGTTTTCGATTCCCACTCGAGGAAATGAAATATTTGTCATTTTCATTTCTTCGCCCAGGTAACGAGAATGATGCCCTCAGAATTCGGCGTAAAATGGGGAACGGAAGTGTATTAATGGGAACTGAATGTCTTGACACTCAGTTGTTATTCCCAGAGTTCAAACACTCCGTTCGCCACATTCCGCCGAATTCTGGAGGCATTGCGTGCTGAGTGGCGGAACTCANGGATCGAACCCACAACCAGTCGGTTTTACAGTCACACTTTGTGCCGCTGCGCCACGACTGGCCTCACTCACGAATAGTCAGAGTTATTATTGGAATAAGTACCATTTACCTCATACCACCATACCACGCGAATTCGTCTTTGTGGCAAATACCATTTACCACGGAGAAGAATTCACAGGTAAAAACTAGTATTCTTCTAACTGAACTTTCATACAAGCAAGAGACTTGCAAGAATTGCTTTTAAGATAGCGGAAGCAATTAAGGCCGTGTTAATGATATTAAGCTATCAAATTAAGCTCTTATTCGTAAAAGCTTTTGTTTTTCCCTGGTGTTTTTTTTTCTTGGTAATTTATTAGATTACTGACTTAGAACTTTTAGCGTTCGGTTTTATCTTCAAACATATCGTGAATAGAATTTATAACATAATTAATATGGAGGTAAAATGGGAAAAGTTTCAACGAATAGGTTTTGTGGATATATATAATATAATATATACGGGGCATCTTGGAAAATGGTTAAATATAGTACCTATATCAATTTTGTAGCTTATTTATAGATAAGCGAGGCAAAAACATTTTTTATAATTATTGTTTTGTTTATGTTTTCGATTCCCACTCGAGGAAATGAAATATTTGTCATTTTCATTTCTTCGCCCAGGTAACGAGACAAAGTGCGGCTCTGAGATCTGCCACTCAATGCCCTCAGAATTCGGAACTCAACGCCGCGCTTTGCCTCGATACCAGAGCGAAGAAATAAAAATATAAATGTAAATAAATATTTCACTTCCTCGAGTGGGGATCGAACCCACAACCAGTCGATTTTACAATCACACTTTGTGAATCTGCGACACGACCGGCCTCAACTATATTTATTATTTTTTCTAAAAACAGTTTACAGCTTTTATGTACATGTAAATACATAAATTTATAAATGGCGTACGGAACATGCAATGCGGAAGGAAGGGAACGTAAGTATATTAATGGCAAGGGAGTGTTTTAACACTAGGTTCCCCAGTTCCCTCTGCCTACGTTGCTGCGTGCGGGATACAGCATGATAAAAGGCATACAATTGAAACAAAAGATGTGAATACCAACACAGAATTCCTATACCCCAGCTTTCCAGATTAGTACTTAATACGTGTCGGCCTTTAAGGCTGTCAGAACGATGCAAATGCCTGCAGTTGACACGCTGGCTATTAAACGTTGGTTGTAAAGCCAATTCATATTACAAATATATATACTAAATAATGTTAGAACTTATATAATATTATGTTCTTAATAGTTTATGAACAATAATAATATTGAAAAGGTCATCTAGTGACGTACAGTTGTAGAGCATAGCTAGTATTTATTTATTTGCATTTATTAAGTGAGGAACGGAAATGCAGTGTCTTAATGTCTTAATGGGAACAAAGTGTCTCAGCGTTGGGTCCCCAGGTTGAAATATTTAAGTATCTTATATCTTAGAATCTCTTTGCCTCATAAATATGTGGACAACTGTTAAGCCAACAAAAGATCATAGAAAGCAAGCAGAGGGAATTAATTGAGGGCAATTTTTTTCTATGTCCCTACGATACGAAAATTATCTTGTATTTAATATTTAAAAATTTAATTGTTCAACTGTTCAGTTCATGAGATATAGCCTGGTGATAAAAGGACAGACAAACAAATGAGTCTTAGTAATAGGGTTCCGTATTACCCTTTGGGTATGGAACTCCTAAAAATATAAAAAAATTATTGTAATAACAATTAGTTTTATAACTCTCACTCGGTTTTTGTAAATGATCCTCTCAAATCTATGAGCTACCAAATAAGTAACAATATAATTTTATACTTTTATAATTGGAATTTCATAAAAGGGAAAACCAAAGAACTTGTTATCTTATAGTGTTTTTTTTTGTACGCTGTTAGTGTACCGCTGCTAGCGTTTCAACTACTGACAAGAATAAAAAAAACAATTCAAAAATGAAAAAATAACTTCACAGTCACCAAACAGAAATAGGTTTTCACGGCACCTAAGATTATATTATTAATAATATAATTTATTGATTAAATTCATTAAAAAAGTAAATAAAAGATATAACATAATATATTTTTGTACATAACATGCAGCTAAAAAAAGACGCAGCTTAACATAATAACATTCGACATGGAAGAAAGAAGTAGTGTCAAGACACTCTGGTGTCCGTTTTCCATACGGATTAGAGATATTCTTTATGGTGAGTTCCCGGCTAATTTGTCTAATGACCCATATGCCAGATTAAATATCAAATAAATGACTAGATTATGTGTAAAAAGCACAAGGGATAACCTTTCGAGCTTAAATACTCTCCAATGTTTTCGTAGAAATCATAGGACCTCTTGAATGCTCATCCATACTTATATTATAAATTCGTAAATAACTCTGTCTATCTGTATGTGACACAATCACGTCCAAATCGCTAATCTGATTATGATAAAATTTAATATAGAGATACTTGAGGGTCTTGGGATGAACATAGGCTACTTTTTTTCTCATATTTGTAATTATCTCGATACATACTAATATATTAAAATATATTTCTATTTGAAGTCATTTATTGTCTGACGTGTTAATTACAACCGTTACTAAGCAACGGTCGCTAGGCAACAAGTAATTGTTTTAAGAAAAGATCGCTCTAAATGGGCTTCCCGAACTTCTTATGAGACACATAAAGATAATGTTCTACAATAATACTGTCTTTTAAATATCTATAAAAATTCAAAGGTAAACATATATTATCGCAAAATAAGTAAGTACTCATAAAATCATTGAAATCTCAAACCCACCATACTAGAGAGCAAGATACTATCAGCTCATTCTGCAAGAATCCAGGGCAGTACGCGAGGCAATTAAGAAATCGTNCTGCAGGAATCCAGGGCAGTACGCGAGGCAATTAAGAAATCGTTGGCGGTAGTTTGATATAATAATTATGACAACTGACAGACGAATGCCACCTCAGTCTATCCGTGACCACGGACTACTGCAGTGTTCGAAACGTCAGGTTTCCAAAATGTATAATCTTAAACATACGCGATTAATCCGGTTAAAATAGTTTCATTTAAAATACCACGGTGAACTTTCGCGATGGTATATGTTTACCTCTGAAGGTTAAATAGACGTATACATTTTTTTTTTAAATGTTATTTAATATTTAATGTTTTTTTTTAATTTAATATTTTTTTATATACATATTTAATCGAGGTATTGCTAATGTATTTTCTATAATTTCATATTGATCCTTATCAAAATAAATATAATACTCACTTTTACAAAATTGGAACTAGATTGAAATTATAGTTTACTGTACATCTTTCTAATAAATACTTAAGGAGATATTACTAATTCAAAATGAGCCAGCCTACGACCTAACCTTTGCGACCCGAACGGGCAGACAACGTTCACGGTTTTGTAAATTTTCATACATTTTTGATCTACTGTAAATTTTTATGTAGTTATTTGCTGTTTATTCTTGATTCATATTTTTCTTCTCTTATTTGAGTAGTAGATTAGATATTTTTTTTTCATTTCATAGTTTGGTTAAATTATGTTTTGTTCTGGTATTATATTTCGAGTTACTTTTAATTTTAATACTTCTAAATATTTATTTTACGTCGACAATATTGATAATACTGCTGGTTTTGCTTAGTTTAGTTATTAATATTTTCCTCTGGTTACGTTTACTTATTATTTTTTGTTCGTTTTAATTAATTAAGTGTTTTAATACAAGGATTTCCTTTATTTACTTTTACTTATTTTGTTTATTCATTTTAATTAATAGTTTTTTTTCTTATATTAAGAATTTTATTTCCCTTACTTATGGTCTACTTATTATTCTTTTTCGGCTTATTTTCATTATTTAGGTATATATTATATTACTAATTCTATTGAAAACTAAAAATAATTTCATAAATATTTGTAAATTTCAATCAGGCGAAGCCGCGGGGGTCAGCTAGTTTGTAATCCAGTGAACGTCATCTTTCCAGAATGTACTATTAATTCGAAAATTCTTTGTAAAGATATCATTAAACAATATTATCGTGTTACAAATCAAAGTAGTTCATAAAATAATGATATATTTGTGGGATGTGGAAACAAAATTCATATTTATTCTGGTTTCCAGAACGGAAAAATGAAAATGATCAACCCGTCACGTCGCGTTGTTTTAAAATATAATATACCTGTTATATAGTCTACTATATACAATCTATTTCGATTGATTAAAGTCATTGTTTAAGAGATTATATTATTATAGTTAGTGAAATAGTTAGAAACTGGAGATTCGATACGAAATTGATGATGTTTGGGTTAGAAATACAGATCTATTTTATCCAAATGAATGTATGTGATACGTCATTTGACTTTCAGAGTAAATATGAAACAAGGAATTTTAGGGCAATAAAAGTTTAATCTTTCACTTAGTACAAAAGTAAATAATGGAGATCTATCCTGCCATCTTTTTCGTAGTTTTTATTTTTCATTACTGAAGGTCGTGCCTGTTCTGGTACGTACTAGTGAAAGAGGTAATGAGATACTTCCACGCCTCCCTGTCCTCACCTTACCTTAAAGCTGTAAGAATAGAAAGTCCAGTAATGTCTTTGACGGTCTTGTCTAATCAACAAGGTGATTGGCTTCTAGGTCTTCTATCGTTTATTTTGTAATAATAATCAATTTGTCGAGATTATCGGACGGTGGTCAAAGATGAGAGTATTCGTTGTTAACAGGTAGTGGAGAGCCTGCTTTGAAATTTCAGCTGGCTTAGGATTGACTTATTGGTCCTTTTTGCTGTCCATAGAATTTGCAGTACTGTCCATCAACCACAATTCGTCCAGGACTCCGACACGTATAAGAAAACCGAGAAAATAAAGCTTCCGAATACGAGCCCCATTTTGGAGACGTTGGAGACGTTTCTACTCTACCATATCTTTATAAGTTGACGCATTGCAGTTATCTGGATTCGTCGTCATGTCATTTGTTTAGCTGAACGCTGTATTCCATTTTCAGGTGGGTACGCAAAGGGAACCTGTAAACCTAGTGTTAGAACACTCTACTTTCTGTCGCTTTTTTCTCGATCTTTAAGAAGCAACATACGAAGAACCGTTTCTTGAAAAAGAAATAGGTAATTTATAATCAATTTAAAGATACCCACCCAGTCCCTATACATTCTCCGCAGTTATTAGTGCGTTGAAAGGAAGTATCAATCTAACCTTATTGTTGGGACGCGCAAGCTAATGAATGCAAGCAAAATAATAGACGCCATAACTTACGGCTAAACTTCGTTAGGCCGGAACGCTACCTGCTATGAAATATTACCAGTATCATTTTTCCCCATGGCTATAATTATATTATTATTAATTATTTTGGCTAGACGTAGCGCAGAGGCACAAAGTGTGACTGTAAACACGACTGGTTGTGGGTTCGATTCCCACTCAAGGAAATGAAAATTTACTTAAAAATTATATTTCCATTTCGCTATGGTGTCGAAGCAAAGCGCGGCGTTGAGCTCCGCAATGCTTCTATAATTCAGCGGAAAGTGGAGAACGGAGTGTCCTAACACTAAGTTTTTTAAATGTGTTTAAAAGTCTTTATAAGTACCAGCTTTTTGGTTACCTCTTAATTTTACAATGTTTTAGATATCCGTTACGAGTAACTTACTTATTGTCTATAAGAATAGTGAAATAAATATACATGAAATAAATACAACAAGACAGCTAATTTACAACAATTTAATCGAAGTAAGTACTTAATATTGATGTTTTTTTATTTGTGAACCGTTTGAAATATAACAAAAACTAAACATTAAAAGAAAGCTTGGCAAAATATAAAAGTGGAAACGGAATTTAAATCGATTCAGCTATTTCTTAGCTTAGATAAGCCTGTAAAACAAACAGACAAATCGACAAACCGACAAACAGATAAAAAAAATATTGTAATTGGCATCCAATAACAAATATTTCATTTCATATATCTCCATATACAGACACCGCTCAGTCAAGATTTTATTATGAGTATAAATGTATAAGCTTTGTTTGACACGATCCGTATCGAGATTGTAGATACACATATGTATTTAACAACAAAAGGCAAAAAATAAAAAGGTTCAACGTCAAAAATGTGACATGTAATCATTTATACTATCAATTGGTCTGATATTGTGGTGTTTGTTTTTTTAATAAAATAAATATTATAAATTGAAAGAATTGTTGTTGCATTATTTTAGAGACAAACGCCAATTGATAAATAAATGCCGCCTCCATTTATATTATTTAATGTTTTTGTGATGTTTTTAAACACATGTAGTGATTGCCTTGTAATATTTTTTTTATAGAAATAAAATTTAATACGTTTTCTTCAGTTTCACGCTGTATCCCGCACACAACAGGATATGCAGAGAGAATCAAGTGTTAAGAACTCTGTTCCCAGTAAGACACTTCCGTTACCCACTTTTCACAGATTCTTTCTGGAGGCATTACGTGTTGAGTGGCGAAAGTCTCGTTGACTTACGAAAAATTAAAATAATAGACCGACCAAGTAAATAAAATACAGTTTGGATATAATGATTTCTTTTCTTTCTTTTTTTGTTTTTTGTTGTTCTTCATTCAGCAGGCTACACAGGGTCAACCCAGTGTAAAGACATCCGAATCATAACGATAAATTATATAACGATATACATATTTTTTATACTAACTATATTATCTGAAAGTATTTTGAATTAAAATTAATGTATTGGATGTACCTACACGTAACGAGCTCCAAGTATCTTCTTTCTCTACTTTCTACTTAATTTCCTTTTTTTATAAAAAAAACAAACAAAAAATACTAACTCTTAAGATTAGGCAAATTTTATTAACGTTTTCCGTAGCTTGCGTGTATCTTACATGGTTTTATTGAAATCCATTGACAAATGTGGTCATTTTCTTTCTTGTGTAAACGCCTATATTATATTTCGCGGGAAAATTCTTACCTTATCGGGACTTATTGTTTATATCGTATTTTTTTTAAACTATTAATACAATTGGATTTTCATTTACGTATTCTATATTTCTACGCGAGGTTTCATCCCACTTCCATTTGGAAAGAATAGATGGATTCTGTAACCACGTATTTCTTAAACCTATATAATAAATACAATATGCTATAGGTATTTTTTATATGCGGCTTTGCCCGCTTGTTCAAATAGAAATATTTTAGAGTTCTGTGAGACACATTCCAAATATCTAGAATAGCTCTAACTGCAGGTAAATTCAAAGAATTATCATGAACATGGCCTTCCTCTGTAAATGGAATATCAAACACATTTTTTTTTTCAATACTAACCCGAAGTTCCTGAGATTAGCGCAATCATCCAAATAAACTTTTCAGCTTTATGATAATAGTTTAGTTATGTAAACATGTTTTAAATGAAAACAAAAGTACAAAAGGCCAGAAAGTACAAAACGAAATGATGCGTCGCTTTGATACAATATTAATATGTGAACGTAATCTTAACGCAAATTTCTTATTTTACAAATAAAATTAATTATATAAATGTCACCAATCAACAATAATGTTACCAAATAAATAAATCGACGAATAATCCAAATTAAATTTGAGGCCGGTCGTGGCGCAGCGGCACGAGGTGTGACTGCAAAACCGACTGGTTGTGGGTTCGATCCNCTTCTTAATATTCTAATCTTATCTTAATAATGCCGCTTCAATATTAACAAAAAAAAAATACCTCCATTGTGCACGTACCTTTTAATAAAAAGTTTACGTCAATAACTTTCTTCTATCACTACACAGACACCGATCCGACACTATACATCCAAGTTACACATTTTAAAAAAGTTCTCAAACTAAAACCAAGAAAAAAAAAATTTTTTTACAAATAAAATATATTCCAAAAATTTTTATTCACAAATTAAAAATAATTTAATTTAATCAATAATTCTTCACTTTATTTTTTTTCATTCAATCCGTCCGGCGATGGCTGTACGTGCGTACACACCAGCGGTCGTAGTGTTACTGAATAGAAGCCTGAAAGTTGTGTAGGTGCAACAAGTAAAAATACATACATACATAAATCTTATATGAACTTTGATTTGTGGCTAGAAACTTTTGCACTAAAGCTTAAATACTTTGAAATGTACATTTCTACTTGCTTTGAATATTATTATTTTTTATTTTTAGTTAAGTTTTAATCCCACAAGGTTAAACTTTGAATGTGTTTTATATGTTTGTACTGTAGTGCATTAAAGACTTACTTTCTGCGATGGTTCTAAATTTGAGTTTTATACAAGAACATTTATATAAAAATAGTTATAAAAAAAATTACTATATATATGCTTTTTATACCATTTATTGACGTAGACCACTAATAGTGACGTAGTGGTAGATTTTATAAGCCTATTTTATGAAATATATCCATATAAGTTATGTTCAGCTAGGGCTTTAGGGCAGAAGGAACACTTCTGTTCTTCATTTTCCGTTGAATGTTTGATATTGAGTGCAGTGCATATTGAGTGACTCAACGCTCAGATGGAGGAAACGAAAATATTAAATATTTCAATACCGTAAGTTGAAATCGAACTCACAACCGTCGCGTCACGGGCCTCTGCACCATTACGACCTTCCACTATTATTACATAATATATGAATTATTATTGAGAACAAGTCGCGGTATAAACCGTGATTAAAATTTACCACTTTGCTCTAAGCAATCTAGCGGGTACTCGTACGTGCCGTGTCGTATATAATTAATTATACTTTATGAATTTTGTAATAATGGCACACATGTATTACTCATACATCATAATATACGCTTCTGTGGTTGTTGAGAGATTATTTTAGGTATTTTGCATCTCCATTTTTGTTAGTGTTTACAGTTAAGAAATATAATATGCTATAAAAAAAATTAAAATGTTTTCCAAATCGCACTTTACGCACATGTTGAATTTTATAATTTGGAATGAAATGTTTCCTCCGTAGGCTAGTCGTGGTGCAGAGGCACAAGAGAGCGACTGTAAGTACTACAGGTTGTGAGTTCGATCCCCATTCGAGGAAATGAAATATTTTATTTTCGCTCTGGTGTAGAGGTAAAATGTGGTTGCGATCCCCCACGGAATAAGCATCGTCTCTAGAATTCCGCAGAAACTAAGGGAACGGAGTGTCTTAACACCGAATTCCCTCCGCCTACCTTGCTATATGCAGAATACGCGTGAAGCTGAGAAAAAATTATTTCTGCATAACTAAATTATGTATGAATAATGTTTCTTCGTTCTTCCTTTACTCCACAATATAAGCTCTCGTTCGCACTCCATTCCAATTGCGACTCAATTGGATAATGTAGCAGTTTTTCAAATATGTATATTTCTCAGTATAGAAAAGCCTTAAGCGATTTTTTGGATTACCTGATGGTAAGTGAACATCGCCACCCACCCCCTGGAAAATCAGCTACAAGTACATGAATGGCCTTAAATGTAAAAATAATGAAATCAGGTTCGATTCTCGTTCAAGAGAATGTTTATATTTAAATCATTTTCCCGCGGCATTGAGTTACGCCACTTTGCAATCAAAACGGTTTGGAAAAAGAGCAAGTTCTCTCTGCGTATCCCATCCAAAATAAATTATATGAAAAAGTATTAAAATCACAATCACTAAAAAAGAGGATATAAGTTTCAGTTTCTGTTCAGGTAAAATTTTGATCAGTACGTTGTTCTACTAACACTGTTCAGAGTAACGAGTTAGAGAATACCGTGAATAAATCATGTTTATCTTACCTTGAGAATTACGTGGCACAACGCTGGAGATTTAAAATCAAATTGAAGATATTATGTATACAATTGTGTTTCTCCAAGAATTTTAGAAATTTAAATTTCAGTATTGTCAGATTCGTGTGAAATTAACCAAGGAAATTACAAAATGTTTAATATTGCGCCATTGGTTGAGGCCAGTCGTAGCGCAGGGGCACAAAGTGTGACTATAAAATCGACTGGTTGTGGGTTGGATCCCCACTCGAGGAGATGAAATATTTATTTACATTTATATTTTCATTTCTTCACTCTGGCTCCAGGGCAAAAATCCAACGTGGATGAACACTTAACACGCAATGCTTTCAGAATTCGGCGGATACGGGGAACAGAGAGTCTTAAGACTAGGTTCCCTCTGCCTACCCTGCTGTATGCAGGATACAGCGTGAAGCTGATTTGATTTGATTTGTGAGCAATCCCCACAATCAAGCATTTCTATACATATTATGGATACAACAACGGCATCAAAATGTAGTCATTCCATTTATTTTATAAAAATCTAATTTATATAACTAATATAAAAATTAAGTTCGTATAGCGAGCTTATTTTATTGTCTCCTTTTTGACGCACTTTAATTACATCGACTTGAAACCACGAGTACCTATTAAAATATAAAAAACTGAAGCTGTCATAAACTTTTGCATTTATTCGTATCTTAGGCGACAATGCAATATTACGATATCGTCGAGCTGGTCATCAAACTGTCCGATGGAGCCAGGACCTGAACATTGAAACTCTTCAGACGCTGCTAGAAAACCACTCAAGCGTAGGCACATATCTATAATTCGGAGCATATTCTATAGCACTTGGTGTACACCAAAAGCGTGTTTTTTATTTTTGTGGTCCCATATTTGTAAAGGACAAACATATCTCTTATAAAACTACTGTTTTGTGCGCCTGCTATTATTATATAATTATTTATATAGAGATCGCGTGTAGGTAAGATGCAATGTAAAATTAATAATTAATATTCAGATAAACACCCTATCTGAAGAAAGAATATCTTACCCAATGAAGCACAGAAAACTATTAATTTCTACGGCAACGGCAATCAAAAGATAAGAACATTTGTGTACAAGCAGTATGTGAGTAAGTTAAATTTGTCAAATTTATAAAAACAAGTTGTACCCATTGTACCTACAAACCTGAAATTGATGTACGATGTACGTAACCCTCGGCGGGCGAGCCGGTCTCGCACTTGACCGGTTTTTTTAAACTATACATCATTCTATCTTATGAGACTCAAAATGATATATATTTACATAGAAAAGCAGAATTTACTTCTAATATAATATTTTTCTTCTAATATAAAATACATACACAGGTATGTAATATACTTTTATGTAAGGTGTTATAGTAAAAATTTAATAAATATTCATAGATTTACTGAAAACACTAAACTAACCTTGGCTGTTATCATAAAAAGCACAATTTAAGGTAAGAAGTTAAGAACAATTTATACATTTTATTTTAGTACGAAACTTAAAATACTATATTGTACACTGTTTATTTGAAAAAACTTCTGACTCTTTAAATTTTTTCTCATTACATACACAGGTGGAGTTTTATGGCAATCGTAAAATATACGTTTTACATCTTTTTTGTAGTAGAAACATTACTTGGGTTAACTTTTGTATATATTGTACTAGTTATCCTCGTAATCCGCAATTTTGTTCGCGTATAATACAAAATGTAAAATCCCTTTAGCATTGGATTTTCAGGAAATCCTCTCTAAGTGCTCCCCAACAATCCCCAAGGACACAAAATTTCATTTTTCAACGATGTACATTTGAGAAACAGATAAAATTTATACATACAAAGCACACATTATACTTATTTAGAAAACGTATAAAAATTTGAACGTAACGGGACTCGAACCCGCGCCTCCTGGAAACCGACTTGGCGAGAACGTATGGCTTAGTGGTCAGAGCGCAAAATAAGTATTTTTCTTTCCTAAGTGTGGAATAACACTTTAAAAATGTTTAAAAAAAGCACACATTATTTCTTTTATAGCTGACAATTATACTTCATGAACAGTTCACGAGGCGTAAGTTGAGCTTTGCATTTGTGTGAGTGATCACCAAAAGTAGAGCCAGAAAAAAAACTCGTTCATTAAAAAACGCTTATATTAGCTTATTTATACATGGATAAAAACATCAAACATAAGAATTTCAATTTGATATTGCATCCTCGTAATTTTCACTTCCATCTGATGTATCGTTTGAGTTAATAAAGAATTAAAAATCAGGAGGCCAGTCGTGGCGCAGCTGCACGAGATATGACTGTAAAACCGACTGATTATGGGTTCGATTCCCACTCGAGGAGATGAAATATTTACTTAAATTTATATTTCCATTTCATCGCTCTGATGTCGAGGTTAAGCACGGCGTTGAGTTCTGCCACTCAACACGCAATGCCTCCAGACGTTTTTTACTTTTCTTGTATAGGGATAGCACTATTTTACATTTCACTTTTAACAAATCGAGCACAAAAATAAAAAAAATCAAGAATTAAAATTGTAACGCTGCTATCGGTACAAAAAACCTAACCAAAGTATAAGCTGATCTAAGCCAAGCAAGAGAAGCATCGCAGTTGACGGCTGACGTCACACCTACATTATATGAACAATCACACAAATGTAAAGCTCAGCTTAGACCTCGAGGATTGTAAAATGTTTTTGTATAATAGAAAGTTATTAACTTTGACGTAAGTCAGAAAAAAAGGCTTACAATAAATTTTTAAAATGTTATTATTATATTATGTTTAATTTATTATTTTAAATTTTTTAAAGTCATCTCTCTTTCTCACAGAACGTTAAAGCTGATTTAACCTAGGAACATACATATGTATCTACTATAACATATCCTATTGTACTCAAATGGATATGGAATGGTTCCAAACTATTCTGACTGAAATGACCAAACATACGACTTGCATTTCAAACTGACAAGCACAATGCTAAGCGCTAACGTTATCTTAAAATTTATAACATAGCACTTCCGCTTCCCACTTTTTGCTAAATTCTGGATTCCTCGGTACCAGAGACTAGAAATGCAAATACGAAATTTTATCTTTTTCGACTGGGAATTGAATCCACAGTCTATCACGTTGAAAGTTGCACGCTGTGCCTCTGCGCTAAGCCTAATCTGATAATCATAACGTAAAATAACAGAGATACGACAAACTAAACTAGACAAACTAGACATCATATGTCTAAGTCGCGAAACTCAACACCGTGCTTTGTTTTGCAAAATGAGGAAATGGAAAAAAAATAATTCATTGGCCAGTGATGAAATTATGGATTGGATATGGGTCAAACCCACGGTCATCGCGTTTACATTCAGACACTGTCCCACTGCACCACGATGGTCTCATTTATTCTAAATAAACAAACTAATACAGGTGAATCTGTAATTTTTTAGCTTCACGCTGTATCCCGCAACATAGCAGGGTAAGCAAAAGGAACTTTTTTTTTCAGTTTCATGCATACCCTGCTGTGTGCATGAAACTGAAAAAAAAAGTTTGCAGAGGGAACCTAATGTTAAGATACTCCATTCCCCACTTTCCCCCGAATTCTAGAGGCATTGCGTGTTAAGTGGCGAAACTCAACCCCACCCCTTGCCTTGACAACAGAGCGAAGAAATAGAAATATAAATTTAAATAAATATTTCATTTCCTCGAGTGGGGATCGAACCCACCACAACCAGCTGTGTTTACAGTCACAGTTTGTGACCCTAACTGGCCTCTAATTAATAATTTTAAAACACTCTATTCCCATTAAACTCGCACACACTCTCCAAAGTTCCACTCTCTCCGTTACCAAAGAGAGGAAATAAAAATATTCATTAATAATAATTTATTTAACACGAGTGGGCCGTTGGGTTACATATATCTCGAAAAATACCTAAAATGAGAGCAGAACCTGCGACCATCTTACTTTCATAATAAAATTAAAGCAGGCGTATTACACGATATAGTAGTAATAGTCTTATTATCAACCGTCGCGTCGTTTGCTTCCTCAGGATGTTCCGGTGACGGTACAAATGTACGAGGGAAGGATCGATATGGTTTTGCTTTATATAAGTAAGTTTAAACTTATTATATATTAATATATTAAGCTGATATCCAAGAAGTATAAAAATAGTTTTTGTATTTTATTTATATATCTTTGAGATAACACTAAAATATTATATATTTTTTACTGCCCATTGTACGTAAAATAGTTATGTATTTAGTTATATATGTATTTAATAAACATAAGACAAATCACAGCGTTGAGTTCCGCCAAATCCATTACTTGGATATGGAATAATAATCAAGATATTTTAACCGTGTAATTTAAGAACATATGTATTTCATATGAATTGGTAGTAAAATAGAATACACTGGTTATAAACGTTATTTCCAATAAAA
The DNA here is from genome assembly GCA_013403705.1 of Heliconius hermathena. Taxonomy (NCBI): domain Eukaryota; kingdom Metazoa; phylum Arthropoda; class Insecta; order Lepidoptera; family Nymphalidae; genus Heliconius; species Heliconius hermathena. The sequence goes on along the minus strand of JAAIXJ010001769.1, from coordinate 1,769,875 downwards.
AATCGTATATATTTCAAATATTTTCATAGCACATTCAATGGAAAATAAATAAACTATGATTTTTTATTCATTTGTCGTCAAAGTGAATGTGAGTATTAAGTTCTCGAATGCATATATTTTTAACCGATATGTTTCCAAAATAGCCGCTTTTAGTATTCAATACTCGTGAATTCCGAAATGTTGTGTACATTTTTATTTTAATTAAATAAGTCTATGTATATAACATGCATATGTTTATAATTACTATCACAGCTTCACGCTGTATCCCGCTCATAGCAGGGTAGGCCGTGGGAACCTAGTATTAGGACACTCCCCGTTCCTCACTTTCTGCCGAATTCTGGAATCATTTCATCTCCTCGAGTGGTTATCGAGCACACAACCAGTCGATTTTGCAGTCACACTTTGTACCCCTGCGCCACAACCGGCCTCAAGTTCAGTCTAGTTCAGTCCAATTTATTTTTATGGAAAAGACCAAACATACATACGGATCTGCCGATGGTAAGTGGTCATCGCCGTCCATGACCTTATAACACCAGAGAAGCTACAGGTACGTTGCCGGCCTTTAAAGTACAGATAGACGAAATTTATTCAAGATACCTCCGTTATACTTATTTAGAAAACGTATAAAAATTTGAACGTAGCGAGACTCGAACCCGTGTCCCCGAAATCCCGCGTGAGGAGAATTTTTATACGTTTTTAAAAGAAGTATTTTTCTTTCCTAAGTGTGTTAAAAAATACCCCTATTGTATCGATCCGGAAACACTGCCGCCGGAAGGCCATTATCCAGTTAAGTAAACAAATAATGCATGGAAGGGAAATTGCTACAAAATAACACAGTAGTGGAGTGCCACGTACTCGTATATATGATAGTAAGAATGATATTTAAATTTATGGATCCTAAAGAAATTAACCTATTATAAGGGATGCTATATAAATCTTATAATGCTCGCCGTTGTAGTCCAGCGGCACGGTGTCAGTCAGCTGCAATGTAGACGCGACGCTTGGGGGTTCGATTCGCACCGAATTGAGAGAGTGAATTGTTTTCATTTTCTCACTCTGCCATAGGAGAGTAACAGCGTGGCGTTGAACTCCGTTCAATATGGTTGTGGGTATAAATCCATCTAGAAAGAATATATAATGAGTTATGTGTTCCCTACGTCTAGGTAGTAAAGATATTGTACTAGATTTGCTTTTTTAGCATAACACTTTTTCCCTTCAAAGATTACCAATAAAATACTATTTTAGAGATAAGTTGTCCTTTCTACATATTTTTCTAATATTATATTTTTCTGTGTATTTTGTTATGTGATACCTACATAAAGAAATAAAGAACAAAATGTGCCGTCGGTATTCTGTCTATAAATGGGAAGAAAGTGAATAATCAAGTGAATCACTAACCTCTCTTACGAATATCATGTATACCTATATCAAGATTAAACAAAGTTTAGTCTTAGGTTCGCTCTCTCATCGTCTATATTAATGAAACCTGCGATTCCCGTAGCATCGCCCAATAAAAGAGCTCCTCCTCTTTTCATCTCATCGTGAGGTTTTAATGCTTATTCGAACGGCCTACATCACGCCAGCCATCCAACCTATCCTGAATACAATTAATCGATTTTTTCAAACTAAAATTCTATCTTTCTAAATATGGTATACACAGTAAATTAATTCACTTAGAATTAACAAAATAAAAACTAAATTTAACCTATTTACATATTTCTGACTCAATGAAAAATCACTTAGAAAATTTTCATTAAAATAATAAAAAAAATTGAACGGCTTACCTTCGTTTGATTGTTGACTTCTTGGTACCGTGTTACAGAGTCTTCCGCGCCGTACCTGTCTTAATTTTTTGGATTTTTTTGCCGTATTTTCCGCGCCTTTTCAAACACAAAAAATCGTAAAAACTTCACACTCTCTCACCGTCCCTTGATTATCCCTTACGGCAATAAAAGAAAAATCTACACTCACTCAAGGGAGAAGTCACAAATAAAATACCTTTCTCATGTTGTATACCTACAGAACTTGTTTAATACTGTATAGCTATAAACCGTGATGTGCTAGCTTTACGACTTTCAGATGACACGTAAACTACGCGACCAACTCGTGGGATTATGTTGCGAAGGAAAATTAACTGCTTACTATAAAGTGTATTTTTATTTCTTCATAATTTATATATATATTTTTTTCAGCTTCAAGTCACTAAGCGTGTCTCGTTCTTAAGTCAGGTAGAAAGTGGAGTACGGAGTGTCGTGACACTGGGTTTTCTTTGCCTATCCATTCTCTGTGTAACCCCAGTCATGGCGCAACGGCACGAGGTATGACTGTAAAACCGATTGGTTGTAAGTTCGATCCCCACTCGAGGAGATGAAATATTTACTAAAATGTATATTTCCGTTTCTTTATAGGTTAAGCGCGGCGTTGAGTTCAGCCACTCAACACGCAATGCCTCCAGTATTCGGCAGAAAGTGGGGAACGGAGTGTCTTAACACTAGGTTCCCTCTGTCTACCCTGCTGTGTGCGGGATACAGCGTGAAGCTGATTTATGTAGGAAAAAACACAGCTAGTAAAACTTGTTAACTTTACGCTTTATTTCGCACACAAAATAGTAGTCAGAGGGAACTTGGGAACCTGATTATGACACTCCATTAAGACACTTCCGTTCTCCACTTTCGCTCGATTCTTGGAGCATTGTGTGTTGAATGACGGAACTCAACTCACTCAGAAGTGACTTAATGGGAGTGGAGTGTCACAATCAGACTGAAAATACAATATAATAGCTTGAAGCTGATTTAAAAAGAACGAATCAAAGACGCTTGTTTATGAAAATTAAGAACAAATGTTAAATATTGATAAAAAGTAATCAGTCCCATCTGGGACTGATTGCTTTTCATCAATGTTTCAAAAGACTCAGAATTTATAATAAAATGTACAATACGCCCGTTTCTTTCTTTTATATAGATATACATGGTGTTGTCTCTTTTTATAAAACAGATCTCGGTCCAATGCACAAGCAGGTGCGATTTTTCCAATTCAACAATCATCAACGTATCGAAATAAGTAGCGATAGCAAGAACTTTTTTATTTTTGTGAAATAAGCAAAAGTATCAGGAATATGTAAAAATGGCGAAAATCAAAGATCTTGTCACGTAATAGAATTCAACTAATTACTTATATGCCAAAACATTTTTTTTTATACTTAAAGAATATTTACATATTAACTCTAATTTATGCCGTGTGATCCCGGCCTAGAATAGGATCATCCTGGTACTGGTGGTGTCGTAAGAGGCGACTAAAGTACGTGTGGTAGAGTCACGTCGCCAGCAATGGCAACACGCATGGGCAGACTCGACCGGATCATTACCACCCCCGGCATTTAAAACCGGCGTGAAGTAGTGGCTTTATGCCACTGCGTTTCGCATCAGGTAATGCCGGGCTCCGGCGCCCAATCCCCTTAAAGGCAGGCAACGCACCTGTAGCTCCTCTGGTGTTACGCTATGTCGTGGGCGGCGGTAATCACTAACCATCGGGTGACCCGAACGCTCATTTGCCTTGTCTTTTCCATAAAAAAAAATAATAACCCTTTGGGACTGACGTGGTAATCCCATAGACACCGCAAAATACAAAATTCAGTTTGTTATCACTGATTTTCAAATTTAAGCACCGCCGCTTCTAAGGAATGGCCAAAACCTTATAAAGACTTTTCTTTTTGTCATATTTGATAAAAGGAAAATGATTCAGGAAATCTCATCATAAACAAAAACCTTATTTGGAGTATAGGTTGAAAAGTCAGGCATCAAGTGAAAAATTATATTTTATTTTTTTTAAATCGATCTAACTTTGGGCGAGTAGATAGAATAATTAGGGTGTGTATGCGTATTTGAACTTATACTTCTGGATAAACGATCTGTTGATTTTGCTTTTTGGCTTAATAGCATGAACGGGCGCAAATTGCAATCCAAGAGGGTTTCGGGTTCAAGTTAAACTGAAAGAAATATAATCTAGATTAATTTTATATTATATTATATATAAAATTGAAATGAAAACTATCTAAATGCGATTCAAAAAAATCTTAACTTGTTTTTCCGACCATACTGTGGTTGCCTTCCGCAAACACATCTGGTTCATTTTGTGTACCGAGCATGATTTACCGCATAAAACCTTTTGAAAACGCATAATCTTATATCAAAATAAATTTAGGCTTTGGGTACCTATCCTTTTTTTATAAAGCATACAGAAGCTTAGGGATAGGTCACTCCGTCTTCTACTTTCTATTTATTAACAGCACTTTCTGTTACTTATAAATTTTATCTTTTAATATTTACATGAAGTTTTAAACAACCCATTAAAACTGTAAAACTTTAGTTAAGCTTAACACAAACTTTGTTTCTATCCATTTTATGCCTGTTCAGGATTAAATATCAAAATAATTTCTTTTTTCTTTAGTTGTATCCGGTAGCTTTAGCTGCATACGCTGTATCCTGCACATAGCAGGGTAGATAGAGGGAACTTGAGAACTTGGGAACCTAGTGTTAAGACACTCAGTTCCCCATTTTCGGTCAATCTTCGAGGTGTTGTGTGTTGAATGGCGGAACTCAACGCCGTGCCGTGCCTTGCTAACCGAGTGAAGAAATAAAAATATTAATAAATAATAATTCATTCCCCCGAATAGGAATCGAATCCACTCAGTATTATAATATTTGCAGTCAAATTCATGGATCGGTAGTTCATCTTAATATCAGCATTAAAAGAAATTAACTTTAGACTGTATTTAAGAGATTTGACGTGTCTATAAGAATAATTTACATATTATCTTATATAGTTTCACTGTAAAATGAATGAGGTCTTATAAACTGAGTAATTTAATACCTCTCTTATAAATTTTGTTGCTAATAATGACGTAAATTGTCTAAACTGAATAGGAATTAAAAAATCGATTTATATATATGTAAGAATAATATAATTATAGTAATTTGAACTTTTGACTAACTTAATTGACAAGAAAGTCTCTGATTTCGATTTGAGGGTTCTATTCTCATTTAGGGACGTGGTTAATGGTTTTATTGACATTTGCACGATCAAATTGGATGGCAAGAGAGCATGTTATTGGGTTCTGCCACGGGAAATGTTTTTCTCTTTCTTCTTCTTTTCTTCTCTATCTTTTCATTTCTCTATATATCCTGGTGCATGCAGAGATGCCAAAACTTTTAGAAGATTAAAAGATATAAATATTTTCATACGGTTTCTTAATCATTTAATTTAACAATGCGTAAGTCTGTTCTCATAACGAAACAATATAATTTAAAATGCAAACGTCTATTGAAATATATTTGTATTAAATAATAGACTACATATTATATGCCACGTCATGTCAAAAATATTACATCGAAGTTCAACCCTTTTTGATCGTAGAGCGAAAACATTATATATTATAATTTTCACTTTAAACGTGTGGTTTTCCCGTCCTTTTAATGTTCAATGTTTGTGTTTAGTCCTCTAAGTAATATTTTATGTAAATATATTATATATATATAACAATATTAGGCCAGTCGTGGCGCAGCGGCACGAAGTGTGACTGTAAAGCCGACTGGTTGTGGGTTCGATCCCCACTCGAGGAAGTGAAATATTTATTTACATTTACATTTCTTCGCTCTATCGAAGCAAAGCGCGGCATTGAGTTTCGCCACTTAGCACGCAATGCCTCCAGAATTCGGCGGAAAGTGGGAAACGGAGTGTCTTAACACTAGGTTCCCTCTGCCTACCCTGCTATGTGCGGGATACAGCTTGAAGCTAAAAAAAAAGAAAACAATATTAAATTATAAATTAACATATTTGTAAAATATTACTTATTACTAACCCATTTTCATATAAGGATATACTCGTATTATTAGTATTGATTTTTATTTTTTAGGTAAAGCCAGCACTTTAACTGGATCTCTTTTTGACATGCATTCTCTTTTTGTCTAATATAGTCTCTTTTGTACCATAGAATCTCCTTTGTGTGTTCTCTATGCAACGTGATATTGGAGAAGTGATTAGTGCTCAACTGGCACGCTCGAAACGACATAAACTAATAACTGAAATGATCATGTGGTTTGACATTTTATATTTGTAATCATCAGAATAAATAATATATATAAGGTAAGTTGTCTATTTTAGAATAACAGTCGAAGCAGTAGTGGAACAATAGTAAAACATTTAAATTTATTAACGCTATGTTTGTGGATTCGACTCCCAACTCGTGGGAATAAATTAATTGCTTTCCCCGTCCTAGTAATTAGAGGCGAGGCGTTAAGTTCCGGTAATTAACGCGCAATGTCTCGAATTCGAGCGGAAAGTTGATAACGCAGTATTGCAAGGGATAAAGTATGAACCTAAAAAAATAAACGGTTACGCATATCATAATATTGCTCTTATTTTACGAAAGGAGTATTTATGTTAGATAAAATAATTTATCAAATTTTCTAAATTCTTAGATTTTTATAGATTCTTTGCTCTTCTCTTTCTTTACCATCTATGCAGTAACATAGCGTCAAAGATAAAATTCTGATTATTTTAATGCAATTGATCTCTGGAGTGGGTATCGAACCCATAACCATCTCGTTTACAGTCAGAGTCTTTCTCACTGCCGGCCTTCCTGTATTTTTTTTATAAAATACAACCTTAAACTCCTACCTACTAATGATAAATCGAATTTTATTGAGATCTTTTAAAGGATCAAAGAGATCATTCCATTCCCCATCTTCCGAATTTTCGCGAGAAAGCGAAAACATTAAAATACTAATAAATGATAATTCATTACTATACTACAAATACTTCTTCGAGTGGGGATCGAACCCACAACTGTCGCATTACGTTTGTATCACAACGGAGCAAATTATTTATATTCCAATCTGCATTATTTTTGTGAACTAACATTATCATTTTAAAGGCAACATCCATATACAGAAAACTGAACTTTCAGCTAAATCAATGAAATACTTAGTTGTGATATTGACATAACTTTTTTATTTATCAATCAATCAATTTCAAAAAACACTAAATGCTAACACTAAATGTTAAGGGAAGTTTGCTAAAATAGAATAGTGAAAACTGCATTTAAATCGGTTAAGCCGTTTCTCGGGTTAGCTTATAATTGTGTATAACAAATTCTAAGTGTCCGAAGTAACTCGGATCGCAGGTACAGGACAATGTTTTACAGGTGTTATTTTTTCTTTATCAATAAATGAACCACCCAACAAAAGTGAAAAAAATATTTTTTTCAATTTGAACTGTTTAATTTGGTTTCTGAGATAACCGCGTTGAACCAAATAAACTCTTCTTCTTAGCCTTATAATATTAGTATCTTTGATTTTATTTTTTTACCTTACCCCAATATATATTCTTATCATTTATATTGTATTCTGACTTTATAGACTATTACGTTTTAAAAGCGGTCTTTTGTGAATTTTGTGTATAATTGGATTTCCATTTAATTTGTAATTGGGCTTTCCGTACCTGCAGTTTGAACATTAAAGACTTTATTACTTGGATTATAGGTACGTTCAAGGCACCCTTTACCTACGGTTGGTGGGAGAATTAATTTACTTATCTGTATAATATTTTAATTTTCTTGAAGATGGGTAGAATTTGCCTACACTTTTTTTTCATTCCATCCAAAGAAATGTAAAAAAAAATCTTATCAAACATGGACTTCTTAGAATGAGTATGAGTCCTCTCTGCTTTAGTATTTTAAGTACATAAACTAAACAAAATTCACAATTAAATAGTATCAAGATTTTTTATACAAGTGCATTAAGTATTCTTGACATCAGGTCCAGAATCCACCAAAGCGAAGATTCACGGAGAAGTCCAGAGCGGAGACTTACAAGACAAGCTTAGCAATCTCCACTGGCGACGAGATATGTGAATAACTTCTTCTAAAACTCTATTGATTATTTAAAAAACATCTCTCCGTCTTAGCTCCGCTTTGGTAAAGTCCGAGCCGAGATTTAAACAGACACTAGGTATTACAGATCCAGTAAGGTACTCAACAAAACGACGGTATCAGTTTTAGTTAATAACAAATTTAATTCAAGCAAATCTCCAGTACGCTCTGACGACTTACCCAATGTCATCTACAGATTATTACGGCATTGTTATGTCAATAGCAGAACCGAAGGGCCTGGTTATATTGTAGAAGAATGATGTAATCTACGTAGATTTATTGCCGAGATCGTACTCCGGTGGTGATGTTGTGAAAGAGTATGGGAAAAGTGTGTGCTTGTTCTTTTGTGTTTCGTTTATCGTTATTTCTGTATATTGGATGATGAATACAAAAGTTACGTACTATACTAAAAAAAAAATCTAATCTTTTTTTAATTCTATTCACACAGCAGGGAACCTAGTGTTAAGCCACTCTACTCCCCAAAAATTAATTTTCGAGGCATTGCGTATTGTGTGGCTGAACGCCGCGCTTTGCCTCGATACTAAAGAGAAGAAATTAAAATATTAAATATTTCATTTCCTCGAATGGAAGTCGAACCCACAACCTAACGAGCTTACAGTCACACGCTTGTAGCCCTGCGTCACGCGGTCTTTAGTTAATATTAATTTATAATATTCTCAAAGTAAATCCATTTGACAGAGTAATCAATGTGTAATTGAGGAGATTGATACGCTTCTGCTTCAGCTGGCATTAGTTTAGGCAATAATCATTTGTAAATATACTTTTTTTTATCAGATTCACGCTGTTTCCCTCACACAGCAGGGTAGGCAGAGGGAAGCTAGTGTTAAGACACTCCGTTCCCCACTTTCTGCCGAATTCTGGAAGCATTGCGTGTTGAGTNCATTCACACTTCGTGCCGCTGTGCCACGGCTGGCTTCCTGGCCTGGCCTGGGGAAAAATATACTTTTGTTATTTATTATTACTATTGTTATTTATTCGAGTGAGTCCTTGAGATTATTGAGTTTAAAGTACGTTATTGATTTGTTTCACTTTCTTTTGTCTTTTTACTGGTGAAATATTATAGTGCTATTACGGTTAGGTGTAAATTATCTAAAAGGTAGCAAGCACTACCTTTGATGGCCAAGTCTGACTCGCACTTACCCACTTTTATAGTATAGTATTATATAAAAGTGGATAAGTGCGAGTCGGAGTAGTAGAGGCCTGTCGTGGCGCAGGGGACAAAGTGTGACTGTAAAAGCGACTGGTTGTGGGTTCGATCTCCATTCGAGGAAATGAAATAATTATTTAAATTTATATTTCCATTTCTTCGCTGTAGTATAGAGGCAAAACATGGCGTTGAGCTCCACTACTCAACACGCAATGTCTCAAAAATTCGGTGGAAAGTGGGGAGCGGAGTGTTTAACACTAAGCCAACCCTGCTACATGCGAAACTGAAAAAAAACACAATAAATTAGTAGGAAGCCCCTTTTTAAAATAATGAGTTAGTGGATACTGTTTTATAGTTCAGATTTTGTAAAAAAAAGAAAATTAGTCAAAACATTTAATATATACATACAACATATTACAGACTCTCTCATATTTATTATGCAAGAACAAAATCTATCTGTAGCCTCAAAAAAGTTGCAAAAAAGAAAATGTCTCGACCATCTATCTTACAATCTCATGTCAACGACCTAACAATGGAAGATAAGAAATCAAAGCGTTGATAACTATTTAGCCTTGAAACTCAAACGTGCCCATTCACTTTTTACAAATAAAAGAAGTTCTTTGTTTAAGTTGAACTCATCCATTAAGGCCGGTCGAGGTCGTCGTGGCGCAGTGGTACACCGTCTGACTGTAGATACGACGGTTCTGGGGTAGATTCTAAAAATAAATAAAAATAACTCAGCTTCACGCTGTATCCCGCACACAGCAGGGTTGGCAGAGGGAACCTGGTGAAGAACGGAGTGTCCATTCCCCACTTTCTGCTGAATTCTGGACGCATTGCGTGTTGCGTGCGTGCAGAACTCAACGCCGCGCTTTACCTCGTATTACGCCGTAGATTCTACTCGGAGGAGTTAATTATGTTTTTGTCGTCGCTTTTGTGACAAAACAAAGCGCGGCGTTAAGTTCCTCCACTCAATGTGCAACCTGTCGAAAATTAGACGGAAAGTGAAGAACGGAGTGTCTTAATACCACCTCTGTCGCAGCAACGACGTAATGATTGTGAATCTCTATTCAAACGGAGAAGCTACCGCTGATATTTAAAATGTTTTATCGGGTTTACTCACCTGTAAGTCCCACAGTTCTGTTCGTCCAAAAGGCATATTTACATACGGTACGGTTGCGGTAATCGCTGATCATCTAAGCACGAGAATTGCTAGTTCAAATCCCGATAGGAAGATTTTATATATTGCTCATCTTACCACCTAGTGTGAAAACGCTGCGTTCTCCGTTTTCCATCAAAAATATTGACTCACAACCTTCGTGTGCGCTATACACATGTAATTAATAATTATATTGTTTCGACAACAATTAAAGTATTTGGTGGTGATATAAATATTATATCTTCAAATAAATGGAAAATGAAGGGGTCACCTATGACTAGAATTTGCTGGGCTTGGCTTTACACATATAAAGCTATAAGAAAGTACGGTTTTAGGTTAAGCATACGATTTTGGGTTCGATTCCCACTCGACGTAATTAAATATTTACTATTTTTCATCTCGTCGCTCTGGTAACAAGGTAAAACGCAGCGTTAAGTTCCGCCACGCTATCTTCATAATTTGATGGTACGTGGGGAGCGGAGGTGTCTAAATGGGGACGGAGTGTTAAGACCATGAGGTTCCCAGGTTCCTTCTGCCTATGTACAGAACACAGCGCGAAGCTAATAAAAAAGTATTTTATCATATAAAACATAATTCCAACATTTTAAAACTGACCTTTACATGTAACATTAAGACAGTTTATACCCTGCAACATTGTAAAACCGACACCAATACCATATTCCACAAACCTACAGACATACATTCTATAGGTCTGTAGGTTAGGATAAGCCTTTAGTGCCTTCCTATCACAGTTGTAAAAGGATTTTATGTCACACCAACAATAAAATGAGATTTTTTAACATTTTTAAAGTGTTGTTCCACTCTTAGGTAAGAAAAATACTTATTTATAAAACGTATATAAAATTGTAAGTAGCGGGATTTGAATCCGCGCCTCTTGGAAACCTTACAAGAAACCAACAAACTTAGTGGTCAGAGCGCTTGGACGATTAAATAAGTAGTTTTTTTCTTAAGTGTGGAATAACACTTTAAAAATGTTAAAAATATTTAAAAATAGCAATAATTCTTAGCAATTATGTTTCGATAGCAGAAATTTGTAAAAATCTCTCTACAGAGGCTAACAACATAAATATGTTGTTACATGAGTATAAGAATTTTGACGAAGCTTATGGAGACGTAAGGCTTACTGGTCAGAGCAACTGGACAGTTTCCAAGAGACGCAGATTCAAATCCTGCTATACTAATATTTTTATACGTCTTATAAATAAATAAGTTGAATGAGATTTTCTCAATAACCAACGACAATGTTCACGCTGTATCGCGCACACAGCAAGATATGCAGGGGAAACCTAGTGTTAAAACACTCCGTTTCCTACTTTACGCCGATTTTTCGAGGCATTGCGAGAGGCGCAGCTCAATGCTGGGCTTTTTTTTATTATTTTGTACCCTAGTGCCAAAGCGAAGAAACGAAAATATTAATATATAACAATTCATTCCCTCGAGTGGAGATCGAATACACAACCATCGCGTTACCGTCACACTCTTGAGCCTCTGCGCCACGACGGCCTATGAAAATCATAAATTATCATAAATCATCGCTACCTTATGATTACTTGGTTTTGGGTCAAGGCGGTATCACAATGGTTAGTTGTAATGGTGAGAAGCTCCCAGGTTGAATTTAGTTACGAACGCCTAATATACGGCCGCGAGCGGTGGGTCGAGAGCCAAATATAATAGTAGGTATTTACAAATAGTATTGTGTTTACTTCTTGGTGTTGTTTAATTGTTTAATAGAAATATAAGCTTTTTCAGTGGCTTCTTCGGTGTATTCTAATAAAAAGATTAAAGTTATGTATTATAAATGACGTATCCTGAGAAAGCCAGTATATGGGATATCCAACCCAAAAAGATATCTGAATTCCAACCAGTAGTTTCTGATATTAGCGCGTTCAACCAAATAAACTATTCAGCTTTGTAATATTAGTACAGATTTAGCGTTTATATATTAACAATAAACCTGAGTGTGGACCTAAACTAAATTACACAAAACAATGTTGAAGATAGATTATAAATACTTTAATGAGATACGTATTTACTAATAGGATTACATAATATATCTTATTGAGGCCAGTCGTGGCACAGGGACACAATTCTGACTGTAAAATCGTCTGGTTGCGAGTTCAATCCCCACTCGAGGAATTGAAATATTTATTTACATTTATATTTTCATTTCTTCGCTCTGGTCTCGAGGCAAAGCACGGCATTGAGTTCTGCCACTCAGTTCTCGCAATGCCTCCAGAACTCGGCGGGAAATGGGGAACGGAGTGTCTTAACACTAGGTTCCCTCTGCCTATCCTGCTGTGTGCAGGATATAGCGTGAAGCTGATTTAATTAAATTTGTTTTTATAATTTATCAATGCTTCTTAATAATTTTCCTGGTTTAGGCAAAAGATGGAACCTATGCAACAAAATATACGAAATAGCTAAAAATATGTTAAATATTATTGTTATTTTCTCTACAAAATGTTCGAAGATGAAGATCTATAAAAGGATCGTAGGTCATTATTGCACCATAACTTGATACTGGCCAGCGACACTTAAGCGACCTTGCGATGGAACCTGAGCATTTAGAAAGGATGTGAACAAACCTTGTTTTAAACTAAATTTCTACGTTCGTACGTAAAAAAGATGGTAAAGATATTTATTGAAAGTCCAGCATTTTTTTTAGGTTCACCTTGTATCCCGCACATAACAGAGAGGGAACCTGGGAACCTAATATTAAGGCACTGCGTTTCTATTAAGACTCTTCCTCCATTTTCCACCGAATTCTGGAGACATTGCGTGTTAAATTGCTCGTTATCAGAAAGAGAAAATGAAAATATTAAATATATCACTATCTCTAGTGGGAATCGAACCCACGACCTGTCACGTTTACAGTCACCTGTGCTCCTGCGCCACGAATGGCCTCACCATACCAATTTGGTATGACTAATTTGAACAACGCAGCTACTATACGAATATAATGTATTCCTATATCAATTTACGGCAGCCAACATGCAGAGTCCAAGCCACACAGTAAAGCAAATAGAGTGCTTAGAGCGACGTGATTGATGACGTCGCACGTTCTGCTTTCCCGCAAAATAGGACAGGCTTGTTAAGGCTACAATGTTTACTCTATATCTGCTAATATAGCTTTGCAAACTGAATAGTTAGTTTGATAGATCGCGTTAATCTCAAGAACTGCTTATAATTTCGATGTGTACATGTGGTCGTGCATTAATAATGTGACATACATATTATGTCATACAAGTACACAATTTTTTGTATTTTTTATAGCGTCACGCATATAGCATAGGGAAGGCAGAGGGAACCTGGAAACCTAACACTCCATTCCCATTAAGATACTTCCATTTCCCACTTTCCGTCATTTTTTAAAGTTACATGTTAAATGGTGGAACTGAACACTTTGCCTTGTAACTCAAACCTACGATCTGTCGCACTTACAATCAAACGCTTGTACCTCAACACACAACGTCTCGCGCTTGAGAAACTTTTAATTATTTTGTTTATTAAAATCTGATAATATATAAAGACTACATATCATTTTTTTTTAATGTACAATAAAAAAGTACTCGTTATAACCATTATCTTACATTACCTTTTTGTTTAACCATTTTATCCACAAAAAAAAACAACTAAAAGCCAACATTTTCCAATTATCCACTTGACACTTTGATGGACAAATTCAATTATTTCGGCGTTGTTTTAACTTTTGTGTAAACTGGTCGTTTTTCAGAAATTTCTTTTCCCTATTGATACCAGTGACGTACTACACCTACTTTCTATATAGATATGCTTAAAAATAAAGCCAAAAATAGTAAGTTAGGCTATTTTTGGCCGTAGTTTTAAGAATTAATTTGTACTTCTCTCTGATATTAACTCAAAATATAAAATGTTTTTTTTTATTATAAAATTTGAAGATATTACAAAAATTTAACAAGAGAAAATTTATGTATAATAAAATTTATAATATAATTATATATTATATAATAAATTTAAATATAATTTATATAAAGCGTAAAGTAAAAAAAAATGAAAATTGCTAAAAAAAAATTTTGACATCGAAATACAATAAAAGGGTAAAAGATAATAAAAACCAATGAACCTTTTGTAAAAAAACTTTGTACTAAGCTAAGTCATTTAATGAAAAGGGAAATTAGATTAATCAGGTAGTTTAATAGAATTACGTAACCAGTTTCGAAATATTACATAAGATTACCATTAAAAATTTCAACATTTAAAAATCTATTTACTTTTTTGTTTCACGATGTATCCCGCTCATAGCAGGGTGGGCAGGAACCTATATTAAGACATTCTGATCCTAGTACGACGTTCTCCCTCCCCATTTTCCGCCGAATTCTGAAGGAATTTCGTACCAGAGCGAGGAAATATAAATATATAATATATCATGTTCTCGAGTTCGAACCCACTTCTGGCCTTTTACGATACTCTGGCCTCTTGGTTTTTTTGTTTATTTATCATGATTTTTTTATTTCATTCTTCCAAAGTACTTTATTCTTATAGACCAGTGGTTCCCAACCAGTGGTCCGCGGACCACCAGTGGTCCGCAGAAGCCTAAATATGGTCCGCGAACGATTTTAATTTTATGACTGGGGATGGTGAGGCGAAGTTTCTGTTTAATTATCACAGTTAATTTTTATTATACCTACATACAAAGTCGTCCCTGCTACCAAGAATGTCATAAAAGTGGTCCTTGATCAAGAAAAGGTTGGGAACTCCTGGTTTAAACGCTAAGATCTCTAAATCTACTGGTCCGATTTATTTTTTTTTTGTTTTGTGTCTATATGCTATATGACATTACGGCGTAAGTCGTAGTTAGCCTTACATAAGGAAATAACAATAATAATGAACGCCACCGAAATGCTGTAAGCGCGTGCGCTGCAAAAATAGTTTAATATAAATGTCAGTCAGTACATTGTATGGAAGTTATATGTATTATATTTTATTACTTCTAAAAAAAGTCCGCGACACCGTATATCTATCTATCTCTTATAAATAAGTTACAATAAGGCATTTTGTCACAAAACATTTTGAAAATTCCAAGGTGATATTTCAGCGATTTTTATTTGATATGGATTTGGAACTTCCGAATGAAAGTTATTTCATCATTAAGGAAATTTTATGAAGATAATATTTGGCTTTTATAGCATGTAATTTGGATACTTTTCAAGAAAATGTAAAATTAAAATAATTCAAGACTGTTTACGGCCGCTAGGCTCGAGTACCTCAGGGGACGCCCTTGCCGCCGATGACATCCTCTCAAACAGCCACGTAGTGCACTTTATCAGGATTATGAAAATAAGTTGTTCATGATTCCAAAATATTATAGTAGTAGTACGCGGGCGAAGCCGCGAGTGGGCCGCTAGTTCTTAATAAAAGCGTTACAAAAGCGAAAAATCCAATGTACGATTTTCTCGAACAAGATTTCACAGAAAAGTTATTAAACGAAATGAAACTCGTTGGGCGACGTCGATCCGTATGATAAATGTCGATTCTGGCTTAACGTCATATTCGATATGACTCTTGTCTTTTTTTTACTTTTACGTTACTATATAAACAAAGATTGTTTATTTTTAAAATAAAAAAAAAATAGCTTCACGGAGTATCCCGCACATGTCATAGTGATATGTTCACTAAGAATCTCCATTCTTATCAAGATACTTCCGTTCTTCATTTTCTAAAAAAATATTTAATTATGTATAATTTTTATATCTTCATGATATACCATGTTAGTAGCGGACATTGAAGGTAAAAAAATAGATATTGTTACTTATTAAATATAAAGTAATCTTTGTAAAGATCCAGATTGAGGCCATTCGTGGCGCATGTGACTTGTGATTGTGGGTTCGATTCCCATTCCGATTCCCCGATCAAATGGAATATTTAATATTCTATTTTCTTTGTTCTTTTATCGAGGCAAAGCGCGGCGTTGAGTTCCGCCACTAAAAATATAGTACCTCTAGAATTCAGCAGGAAATTTGAGATGGGTGTGTCTTAACACTAGATTCCATCTGCCAACCCAGCGGTGTACAGCGTGAAGCTAAAAATAAAATAAAATATTTTTCTCTAAGTTATAAGATACAAATATATATATATATACCTATAATATAATATAATCTGATATCGGACTTTAAAATGAATAAATATAAATTCTCACCGGATTCTCGTAAATACAATGTCTGGACAAAGGTTTTTGAGACCATTTATTTATTCCTCTCGCTTTAACTAGAATTTACTACTGTATGGTGGAATTCGAAAAATATTTTCTTTCAATTTGTTCTTGTCTTATAGAATTTAAAAAAGTGTTTATTGTATTCTACAGAAAATATTAGAAGCTTCCTTTTCGTTTTCACAGTTTATCTCGTATAAAACAGAGTGAGCAGAGGCAAAATAGTGTTAAGACATTCCGTTCTTCACTTTTTGATTTTTTTTTAAGAAAGTGCGTGTTGAGTGGCGGAACTCAAGGTCCTGTCTTGTCTTTTACCAGAGTGAGGAACGAGCGATTACAGTCAGTTGTGCCGAAGGCTTCGACGACTTCTGTAGATAAAAAATTTTACGTGCCCGAATATTTTTTGCCTCCTACAAGATACTACAACAAACAGTGCACTAACGAAGTTATTGCAGCTTTTATGTACATATACGTAGATATACGATATACGTAGATATACGAGTATATAAGTAGATAAAACTCATTCAAAGTAACTGATTAAGTGACAGCAGAAATTTCCTATTTAAATTAAATTTCTGCGGAACCAGGAGAGAATTTTACATAATTGTGGGCTTCATATAATTATATTAATTAATCATTTAAATTTTATTTACAAAAGCACATGTAAGTATAAAAAAAATTACAATCATTTTTCCCACATATTCTTTTATATATCTTGAGTACCTGATTCGTGATTACATCTCTTTACAGCGCATATCCGATAATAAAACACGAATTACCACAATAAAACTGACTGCACATAGCAGAGTAGAAAGGGGGAACCTGAGTACCAACTATGAAAATACTCTGTTCCCACTAAGACACTTCCGTTCTTCACTTTCCGCTGAATTCTAGAGGCATTGCGTGTTGAGTGGAAGAACTCAAAGCTGGGCTTTGCTTTGCTTTGAGAAAATGAAAATATAAAATATTTAATTTCTTCAAATGGAAATAGAACTCACAAGGTGCCACGTCTACAGTATATTTCCCTTTCTCCGCTCTGGTGTCGAGGCAAAGGGCGACGTTGAGTTCCGCCACTCAATACGCATTACCTCCAAAATTCGGCAATAAGTGAGGAACAGAGTGTCTTAACATTAGGTCCCCTTTATCTACCCTGCTGTGTGCGGGATACAGCGTAGAGTTCATTACTATCACACAGCTAAAGAGTTTATATGGTTACATTAATCTCAGAAACTAGTACTTCGATTTGAAAAAATGTTTTTGTGATGGATATTCGATTAATCTAGAAAGTTGTACGGTATACATGTTAATAAATTTTTGGTAGCCCACTGTACCTGCGGTCAGAGTTGCCTCGAAAACTTAGAATGCGCTCCAATTAACAGACAATGCCCCGAATTCGGTAGAAAATGTGGAACGGAGTGTCTGAACACTGGGTTCCCTCTACCTACCATGCTACGTGCGGGATACACACAGGGTAGGCAGAGGGAACCTATAAAAAATATTACACATTAATAAAAATAAAGGTTATTTTAAATTATTATAAATATAGCTTACTTAAATACAACTGGGAAATCATAAGCACTGCTCTAAGAGTTTTCTTTGTAAACTATGGAAAATCTTATTACACATTCACTGCGTTCCAGCTGACCTTTGCATTTATTTGTACTGCTATCGGTTTTACTATAATCTTCAGTTGTAATTTCTCTTGAGAATTCGGTTTAAGATTAGTTGTAGTTACTTGACTAAAATTTTTTGTAAAATTCACGCTGTATCTCGCATATATAATACATATACATATAAAACTACGAGGCTAGTCATGACGCAGGGGCACAAGCGCGTGACTGTAAAAGCGACTGGTTGTGGATTCGATTCTCACTCGACTCGATTTTAAGTTCTTCACTGCGGTGTTGAGGCAAAGCGTGAAATCGAGTTCCACCACTCAACACACAATGCCTCCAGAATTTGGCTGAAACTGGAGAACGGAGAGTCTTATATAGGATTCCCTATGCAATTATTTAATGTTCCAATATTTAAAAATGTAGTCGTTTAATATAAATAATAATAACTATTATAGAAATGTGTTTTTTATATCGCCCTTAACCTGAAAAAAAGTTATAATTACAATATAATATTCGTATATATTGGAACTAGTACAGCCTACTTGTCTCAGCATCTGCCGCGTCAAGGCTAGCGGGTGACTGACTTTAGCGTAGACGCACACTGTTAACTTAAATATTAATATTTATTTACCATTCATATAGCAGGGTAAGTAGAGGGAACCTAGTGTTTAGAGTCTCCGTCCCTTGTTTTCCAGTTTTGTTGAATTCGCTGCGTTTCTTCGTATCTCAATCAGAAAATTAATAAACAAATTTAATTATAATCATATCCCGAAATGGAAATAGAATTTAGAGCCTACAGATATCTTGTCCACAATCGGACACTTGCACTACGCCATATATGGCGCACCTTAATAAATGTAATGTTTAATCCACTCCTAAAATCAAATAAAATAGCTTTAAGCTTTATCCCGCATATAGCAAGGTGGACAGAGGGAACCTAGTGTTATGACACTCCGTTATCCATTCCTCTCGCCACTATACCTAAAGTGAAGAATGATGACACATACTTACTTAAAAAATAATAAATGGAAAAAACTCATCTATTTTTATAAGTAATAAATATTTCCAAAAAAAAATTAAGGTCTACAATAGTAATTATGAATTAAATTTATATTAATTGAAGGCTTCAGTGTACGCCCATACTGATGTTTAACTATACACCACAGTACAACGCAAACAAAAGTAAAAGTAGCCTCATTACAATACCGGCCGCTGTTTAATCGCATCTTACTTGTATTACGAATTACATACATACATATTTATATATATGTATGTATGTAACATATTTATATAATAAATATTGGGTATTTTTTTAATATTTTTTCCTACATGTTTCTAATATCTGTTGTATTTTATAAGGTATGTAGAATCAGTCCGCTAAACCGCTGAATCCTTTAAATCCTGCTACATTGAAATTCCTTTTTTATTTTTTTTATTAGTTACAGCGTGAAGTAGACTTTTCTTTATATATTTTTAAAGAATTTCTTTGAATGTAATGAACAATGTAAAAAAATAAAAAAATATATAAATCTAGTAATAAATTACTAGCGTTCGTGATAGGTGGCGAAACTTAATATCGCACAATGCTCACGAATGGGATCCGAACCTATATGATATTTGAGTGAAACCATTCTATATTGCCTATATATGCTACTACCAAAATATCATACCATATTTCGTCTTGCAGCTTCATGCTGTATCCCGCACACAGCAGGGTAGGCAAAGGGAACCTAGTGCTAAGACACTCCGTTTTCCACTTTCCGCCGAATTCTGGGGGCATTGCTTGTTAAGTGGCGAAACGCGACGCCACGCTTTGCCTTGACACCAGAGAGAAGAAACAGAAATATAAGTTTAAATAAATGTTTCATTTCCTCGAGCGAACCCACAACCAACCGCTTTTACAGTCACACTTTGTGCCCCTGCGCTACGACCTCATCATACCACAATTGTTTTACAATTTTTTTATTGAAATGTTCTCATCGAAAAAATAACCTTTTGATCTGTATTAAATACTACATAAATAAAAATTCTTTTTTTTTTCATATTGTATCAAAAAAATTATATAGCCAATATATTTGTTTTTTCACTATAATTTTTTTAATAAATTATAAAATCTGTACATAGCCTTAATTACAAATAAAATTAAATATCACCTTAAACTTTAATATTAATTATTATTAATTAATATATTTTTTCATTTAAATTTTTGGTAACTTAGCAAGGCTATGTTTATTTTTTATCGTATACTTACGTATAACATAAATTAATACTCATTCTTATCTGTTTATATGTTTATATTATACATACGTATTTTCTATTAGGTAATGTGATAGCTAAATAAAATAAATAATAAAAAGAGAATCTGAGCATCTAGTGCTAAGACACTCCGTTTCCATTAGAATACTTCCGCTACCAACTTTCCGGTGAATTTATCCAACTCCAATCCATCCTTTTGTGTATAACAGTAGTCACACAATATAATATAAACAAATCAGATTATAATTTTAATGTTTTTTTTTTCCTCTATCATAATTAGCAAAAAAATGTAATATACAAGCACTCTATTCTCCACTTTTGATTTATTTTAGTTTCATTGCCTATAAATGCCAATAATAATGTAACGGAACTTAACGCTAAATTAATGAAATCTAGAAGAGTATTTTTAGTGGCATGACGTATGAACTGTGACTGGCTGTAAAAGCGAAGATTGTTAGTTTGATGTGGGGGCTCGAAGAAATTAATTACTTTCGTTTCGCAATTTCGGCTTTGGGTTTCACCACTCTACACGCAATATCTCAAAAATTGGCCGGAACAAACAAAAACAGAGAGTGTTGCCAGTAGATTCCCTCTGGCTAACTTGCTAAATGCGATATACGGCGTGAACTTAAAAAATTACATCAACGTACTAGTGTTACCTATTATACTTAAATATAGAACCTACGACCATCGCTATGGTATGCTTGATCGATAGTGAAATAACTCAACAACCAACTACTATTTACACTACATATGTATGTGGCTATAAATAATTTATTATAAAAAGCTTTATCAACATTCCTGAACGCATCTCCGCCTTGAAACGGACCTTGGGATTTCCTACCAGTTTGTAGGATATGTGCGAGAAATATAAAAAATAAATTTTGTATTTTTTGTATCGCATATACTTTTTTAAGAGTTTACATTAGTTATAAATGAAACAATAAATAAAAATCGTCGCTATATACATTTAGGTATATTATATTGTATCTCTACCTATATTTTTTTAAAAACTGTAAAAAATCGAAAATATTTTTTTCTTCTCGTATTACCCATATTGTAGCAAAAAATCCGGACAAGCACGACTAGGTCTTGCCCATTAGGAGTTCCATATGTAAATTGGAAGTCTCGAGTTTTTTTGAAATTCAAGTCTAGCGGCTTTAATATAAAATTTTGCTCCCTTTTAAGGCTATTCCTTTTAAGAATTTAACCACAAATGTTTTCAGATTTTTCGTGAATTAGTACTACCTCTAGATACTAGTAGCCAAATGTCATAATTCTAGGTCAACAGGAAGTACCCTATTAATTTTGATTCCCTTTATAATGTCGAAATACGCGTTTTTTGCAGTATAAGCGGCCATATCTTTTTATAAAAGCAAATATAGAAATTCGAGTTTTTCAAAAAATCTAAGGAAGATAAGAGAAGAAGATCTGAGTATATGGTTTGATCGATATCTCCAAGCGTGCCTAAAATATCCTAAAGAAAAAAAAAACAAAAATATTTATTGTTCTCCCCTTTTACTAAAAATTGTTTCCTGAATAGTGTCGTTTAAATTTTAATAAAAAAGACACGTAATATGTATTTCAATTCAGTACTTCATCTGTGGCATTTCCAAAATATTTTTAATTTATTTGACATTTTCCAAAATAACTTTAATAAAGAATTAACAAAAAGAAAATTGTTAAAAAATAAGAAATCTTTTTTTATACAATTGTATTTTACTTAAATATTAAAATTGTTTATGATATTTTTAATGAATACATAAAAAAGTTGTAGCCAAAATGCAATCAGGTTTATAAAAATAAAAAAAAAACTTAATAAAATATCGATTTTGTCTCGAATTCCATAAAAAACAAATAACACAAGAATAGCTATTCTTATAATATATAAGTGTATTCTTTGACGTCGTCACATTCAAAAAGGAACATCAAAATACTAGTTTTACCACTTGAAATATGCGGAATTACATACATATATGACAAGAGCATTCTTTGCCTGTCATCTTTTTTTTTGTATTTTTTTTTTCACCCACATGTCCATATTGTTCCTAAGAACCGTAATATTTAACGGTATTCCGATTTTCTCCTTTTCCTGTTATTAGTAATAGTGGTAATAATAATATAGAATAGTCTATTTATAGTTAAGACCAATGTGTGAATATGGCTTTGAATAAAAATGAGCGGGACATGAGAGGCATGACAATCGATCTCAAATAGACCGCAAAGTTCAATGCACAACACTCATATGATAAACTGAATAATTTAAGAATGTAAGCAATTATTGTGGACATGTAATGAGAAAACGTATATTCCCCCAGTCGGGTTATAACGTGAAACAAGAGTGGTAGTGACGTTCACATTCACCTGCGCCTGCGACGATCCCTCAGTCCTACTTCGTGAACCAAACGCGACGCATATTTGAACGTTCTTTTAATAATTGAAAAAAAAAATAAAGTGCGTGTTGCCAGTCGTAATATAAATAATGTAAGTTTTTTTTATTTATTTAATTTATTTCCTAGATTTATAGCAACAACTATTTTACCGGTTTTCTCGATTATTTTATATTCTAGAAATTGTAGGAGTTTGTACCAGTTCTATATGTTTTATAATAGATAAATCGCAACATAATTATTATGTCACACATCAAGAACATAATATAGTGAAAGTTGTCTAATGTTGTGTGATAAATTATGAATGTAATAATAAATAAATTATGTAATTATACAACTAATACGGTTACGGTATAGATTCCCATAAAACTTGGCCAATAACATAGTTACCTACTTTGTATTTTTTTTAAATTATAAATACATCAGAAAAAAAAATAATTTAAAAAGATTATTTAAATTAATGGAGCTTTTAAGAGAAAAACAATTATTAAAATAATATTATTGCATACATTTGAACAAATATTTTTTAATATTATTAATTTATTACAAAAATTTAAGCCTACACCTACGCCGAAAGCTTTACACCGACGTGTGGATATATAATAAATAAAATTTTAACTTTTTTAAAAATCTAATTGTATGAATAACTCCTTAGAATGTTATTTAACTATAAGAATAATGAATTAAATATCTTTAAAAAATATAAATATATACTGAACATTTATTATCTGTGCATCAATCATTCAAAAAAAATACTAGCAATTTTTTATATTCTTTTTATTTTATATGCACATAATATTATGTATAAAACTAGTTGTAGCCTCGTTTTTCTCGTGCGATAGGAATTTCTTGAAATTCTGTAAATATGCTGTATCTCGCACATAGCAGGGAAGGCAAAAGGAATTTGGTAATCTAGTGTTAAGACACTCCGTTCCATTAAGACACGTCCGCTCTCCATTTTCCGACGTGACTTAGAGGCATTGCGTGTTGAGTAGCAGTACTTAACGCCGCGCTCTGTCTTCTTCCCTGATCGAGGAAATGAAAATATTTCATTTACTAATCGACTTATTTCGACAACTTACTAGAAACAAATTTCGCAACGCCTATTGCACAACCATGTGTGTATGTATGTCCCACTATCATTAAAATCCACTTTGCCTATATTTACTAATTACAACTTTAGAGACGTTTAAAGGTTCTTCTACATATGTTTTCATTTTCCAAATCATTTTTGTAATCATGAAATGAATGTTTATTTTAATTTTAAATTCAGTTTTGAATTTTAAAATTGTATAAGATTAATTTGAGGACTAATGGAATTAATTTGAAACTTAATGCCTATTAATAATTAACTTTTGTTGTTAGTATATAAAAATGTTTTTTTTTCACATTTTTGTATATATTTTTATTTATATTGAAAAATAGAAAATATTTAATGTATCTCATATAGGGATATCAAAAACTAACAACTGGATCCTATAAATCAAAATATGATCTAATTTTCAATTATTGACAAACCTATATAATGATTTTTGACCTTTTAAAACTGTTTCCACAATTAAGGAGAAAGAAAGGTTTCGTAATTTCTGTACCTTTTATTAACATTATTTGCTAGATTGCTAAACGAACTGCACTTTCTTGTTTTTGCTTGAATACTACTTCTATAAAATTGATACGTAGTAGTAAAGTGTACGTATACGAGTTCTTCATTTTAAAATTTGCATCTTACTTGAACTTGTCAATGTCAACATAGTGGATTCTGCAAGGTTACCTTAAAAAAAACAGTCAAATGCGATTCTCTCTCGCCCAACGAGGATTCCGTACCAATTTCAGTATTATAGGTTTACTAGAAATACAACTAACTAATAAAAGCCAGTCGTGTGACTGTAAAATCAACTAGTTGTGGGTTCGATCCACTCGCGACAATGAAATATTTACTTATATTTATATTTTCATTTCTTCGCTCTGGTGTAGAGGCTAAGCGCGGCGTTGAGTTCTGCCACTCAACACGGAATGCCTCCAGAATTCGGCAGGAAGTGGAGAACGGAGTGTCTTACACTAGGTTCCCTCTGCCTACTCTGCTGTGTGCGGTATACAGCGTGAAGCTGATTTATTTATTTTTTATTTTATATTGAATATTGTTGTACGGAGTGTCTTAACGTCAATGATTCAATCAGCGGTGCGTGGGGACGGAGTATCTTACACTAGGTTCCCTCAACTTCCCTGCTGTATACGAGATGTAGAGTGGAACTATAAAAAATATATAAATAAAACCACTTTTATAAGATAAGCTGATGATCTAATTTAATACTACAAACTAGCCCAGATTATAAAGCTTGGAATGCCTACTTGTACGATACTTGACCTTTCATCAGGACATTGAATATGGTTACTTAAGGTCTATTTTGCCCTATCACTATTAATTAAGTCGATATTTATGTAAACGGATCCAGTATTAGAATTGATTGCGAATTTAAACTAAGTTTATTTATTCAGTGCGGCAGCGCCTTACTGTACGGTCGTGTGTTCGATTCCCCTCGGTGAAAATATTATATATATTTAAATTATTTTCACTTCCCTACTCTTCGCCACTCAACACACAATATTTTGACGATTGGAAAGATCACAACACGCAAAGAATCAAAAAATCGGCGAAAAGTGGGGAGTACCCTAACATTAGATTCCCTCTGCCTACCCTGTCATATATTGCAGGGCCATGATGCTGAAAATGTATTTATTACTGAAAAAGATGATTTATTAGACTGACCCGTGTATCGTGGAAATGATAGCGAATTCAAATTCCACTCGAACATACTATATCAACACAGTCAAAGTCAAAGTCAAATAATGTTTTTATTCTAAATGTAAAAGATTAAAAAAAGATTAAAATTTAACAAAGCAACTGCCGATTTTTTTCTGGCTCTTCATCAGGCAGCAGAACTATTTCCCGAACTGGTACTAGGTTCCTGTAGGGCTGACACTACAGACATTTGTATGCAACTTTACTCAAAAGAGCTTGTAGTAACCTAATTGATTAAAGAATATCTTGATTTTCATAAAGTGAAAGTTACGACCCTAACGACCTGACCTTAATGATTCAATCTACATCTTGAAAAGAAATGGACGCACGAACTCTTAGATAATACGTCTACATTAGTAAGAATTTTACAACTTTGTTGTTTAGCTGGTTTTCCTTAAATAAAAAACTTTGCGAAACTTAAAATGTTTTTTATTTATAAATAACCAGCCTAACTGGAAGAACTTATTTTTTTTTGTCTCACGCACTGTTTTTAGGGAAACTAAATAAGTTTAGATAAAAAAAATATGTTTTTACTAAGGGAACCTTATGTTAAGACACTTCCGTTCCCCACTTTCCATTGAATTTTGGAGGCATTGCGTGTTAAATGGCAGAATTCGTAGCTACGCTTTTTGGCCTGTTATCAGAACGAGAAAATGAGAGAAAATTAATTTCTTTTCCTCAAATGTAAATTGAAGCCACAACCCGTCGTGTTCATAGTCACACGTTTGATACGAGTGGCCCCAAAAAATATGTTTTAAATAAACGATTCATACAGGGTGGAAGAGGCAGCACTCCTTTTACGCAAACAGCATATGGGGTAAAATATTTCAAACCCATACCTAAAGAAATTAATCAAGATAAGTCAATAGTTTAGACGCAAAGATGCGAATAACGTAAACGCATACTACTACAAAAATACTACTAAAGGTTAAACAACTTTGAACTTTGCCGCCAATACCTACGACTCGATTTCGGAATGAGGCGTATGCGGCGGTTTCCGTTTGATAGGTTTATGTGTGTGTGCGTCGTTTTTGACAAAGGCGTTTTATTTTAAAACGACAATTTTATTATTTATTTTGTTTGAAAAAATCACTTTTTTATTTTTGGTTAAAAAAAATATATTAGGCTTTTATGGGGTATTTAAAATTATGGTTTCATTTAAAGTAGTGCTGACACTTCCATAGTGTATAAATTAAACTTAAAGAAAAACAAACAAAATTAGTTAATTGCTCAGGCCATTATCTAAATAAATGCTTTAATTGTAATCTTTTATCACACCATTTTATATATAAATTTAGAATTTCAGCTACGAACTTTTAGGTGTATGCGCATAGTTAACACAAAGCAAGCAACCCAACAGTTTCAAACTAAAATAAACCCGGTTTCAGTACGCCTCGGTAATTCGATTGGCAGTTGCCGTATTCTGTTTTATTTTGTGATCAATTTTTTTAAGGCATAGTATTTATTATTATAATTTTTTAACTATGTTGATGGTTGTATGTTCGATACCCGTTTGGGGGATGCTTATATTTTTAATATTTTTTATTTATTTCTCTAGTTATACTAATTCAATATTGGATGATGTTAAATGTAAATGTTTGAATTAAGCAGAATATGGTGACTTTTATGAAAAAGTGGCTTAAGATTATCTGATCTCACGTTTTTTACGTATTGCTATAAGATAGACAAAAAGAACATGTGTGAGTGCTAAGAGATTTATTTCTTCGCTTCCACACGAATTCGAGACATCGAGTGCCGGACCCCAACGCCGTGCTTTGTCTTGCTCAAATTATTACATGACTAACGCATTGGCTTACCACTCATCTAAAATTTTTATTTTATTCGACACTAATCATAAAAATTTATTGAAATTTGAAAAATATACTAAAATATACTCATTTCATTTACGAAACACCTTTTATCTCTATTTAAATGCATAATGGAGGTAATGACAGTAATAAATACAGTCTGAAGAGTCATTTATGTATACAACTTGAAAGCTTTCCCATTAATATCGAATAATGTAATTTATTACAGTGCCACATTATATTTTAGCAATGTAATAATCAGCTTTACGCTTTATACCGCATATAGCGGGGTAGGCTGAGGGAACCTAGCGCTAAGACACTCTTTTCCCCATTTTTCGCCAAATTTTCGAGGCATTGGGCTTTGTTAGTAGCGGAACTCAACACTGCGTTTTGCCTTGTTATCATAACGAAGAAATTTAATTATTAACAAATAATAATTCATTCCCTCGAGTGGCAATCGAAACCACGTTTGTGCCACTGTGCGACGACGGTCTCTATAGTATTAAATTAAATCAGCTTCACGCTGTATCCCGCACACAGCAGGGTAGGCAAAGGGAACCTCGTGTTAAGACACTCTGTCCCCCACTTTCCACCGAATTCTGGAGGCATTGCATGCTGAGGGACGGAACTCAACGCCGCGCTTTGCCTCGACACCAGAACGAAGAAATGAAAATATAAATGTAAATAAATATTTCACTTCCCCGAGTGGGGATCGAACCCACAACCAGTCGATTTTACAGTCACACTTTGTACCTCGGTGCCACGACCGACCTCTATTGTATTATGTAGTTAAAAATAATTACAAAGCAACATACTAAATATTTAGTGAGATTCACTAATATTTTTTATTTAACGATTACGAACGTTATGCAGTAAAACATTAGTAAACCTAAATTGTTGTTATTATCTAACATATTACACAATGATGTTTGTAAACCAATGGGTAACACTTCCTTGTGCTATAACTACCGTGTCTTTGATGGTAGTGGGTTCTAATCTGATATTTCTCATATGTTGTAGAAAGCTGTGGATTCGATTTGGTTGGTTTTGCTATATAGGTCTATAGTTGATGTTGCCTCTTTTTACTATCTGTAGGAATTCTTGAAAATCATTCATGTTTTTTTTATGGAATACCTTATAAGTTATTTTTCTGGTTGATTATGCACGAAAGTTGTAAGTTCGATCCCCACTCCGGGGGAAATTTATGTTTAAGATATTATCGCTTTAGATGAATTTGATGAAACAAGGCGTAGGATGTGTAAAAATAGAAGGAAAATGGAAGCTATCTGGGATAATTTAATAAAAATATTTAAAAAATTCTGGTTTTGAGCTCGTCGTGGCACAGAAGCACAACGTCGAGCTTCAAAATCAACGGTTGTGGGCTCAATTCCTTCTACTGTAATAAACAAGAAAAATACATATTTTTTTAACACTAGATTCGTAGTCAATGGCAAGACCAATGTATTCAACATTCAATTTAATCTTAGATTTACTAGAAAATTTACATACATTGGCCTCAGTACAAAAATGTAGACAGGCGGCTATGTAACAGTATAAGTTAAAGGTCAAACAGAATTATCTAATTACTAATTCGGCACACACAAAATTGACTAACAGTTACATATATGCAAATGCATAATGCACTTCAGTTAGTGATGTACCACTTTTCTTGCATTGCTCATAAAAAATATAATATATTTTATTATAATATTATAGTGTTATAATCATTTTTTATCTGTATTTATGTATAGTATTTTTTATTTACTGTAAAATGTCTCTAAGATATACAGATAATATAATAAAAAAAATGTGAAACGGAGTGACCCATTAGTAGATTCACTTTTTTTAAAGATCTTTTGAGTGATGAGAAAAAGAAAAAGATTTTTGAAAGTGTTTTTATATTTTTACATACTCTTAAATTAATAATAGTACTCAAACATTATAACAGCTCATTGTGACAGCATTTTACTGTAAGCGATGATTCTGCGTTCGATGCCTTATTTACATTTTCTCACTATGACTATACATTTCGGCGTTGAGTTCCGCCAGTCAAAACGCAATGTCTAGAAAAAGAAAATCTACAATATTGACACTCAGTTTTCCTTGCTTTACGGGATAATGCGTGAAGCTAATATTATATTCATGAACTTTGACTTTGACTTACTAAAATTTTAAGAATATTTTAGCTTTTATAAAAACGTAAGCATTTTTCTATACAACAAAGTATAGCAATCATACGCCTAAAAGCGTTTAGAACGATTTATATTAAAAGGAATAATTGTACATTGTCAAGGTTCTCGTGTAGAAGGAAAAAGACGTATAAAAAATAGGGAGCCTCCTAAAAAATTATCTGAGATTGTTTTTTTTTTGTTGAAAGATTTATACTAAATACAATTTATGTTACATTTTATACAAAAAATGTTAAAAATAAAATAATTTGTATACAATTTTTTTTTCTCATTATCCTAAGTTATAAGTTCACTATTATAAAAGTACGACAAATTTATATGTAGAATATTCTTTTTCTTATTAAAATCCACAAAAAAAATATTGTTCTCTCGTATTTTAATAAAATGACATTTATAAGCTTCTCAAAGTAACCTAAAGAATATTATTAAAAGTTATTTTTTAAAGTTAAAAGGCGAAAAGCTCTGGTAGCAAGGCAAAGCGCAACTTTGATTTCCACTCACTCAATCACACGCAATGCCTTCAGAATTCGGCAGAAAGTGAGGAACAACTTAACACTGGGTTCCCTCTGGGTTTTTGGGGTTTTTTTAGCTTCCCGTTGTATCTCAGGGTAGGGAACCCTGGGATACAACGGGAAGCTAAAAAAATAAAAGAAAACTTTGTCTCTATAATCATAAAATTATTTTATATCAGGAAATGATATTTAACTATAAGAGTGGCTTATATAGGAATGTGTTTGTTTTGACTTTACAAATATGTTTATTATGCATTGCTTTTCTACAAACTTCATTCGATCGATTTTGATTGATATGATCTCAACCGATCTGTCTTTCTCCTATGAGTTTGATGTGCATAAGACGTACAATCCACGAGGCGTAAGCTAAGCTTTACGTTGTGTGAGTGATCACCAAAGTACAGCCAGAAAAAAACTTTTAAAAATAAAATTTATTATTAATAATTATTAGCACAGGCCAGTCGGGGCGCAGGGGCACAAATTGTGATTTAGTTATGGGTTCGATCCCCATTCGAGGAAATGGAATATTTAATTAAATTTATATTTCCATTTCTTCGCTATGGTGTCAAGCGTTGAGTTCTGCCACTTAACACGCAACCCTCCCAGAATTCGGCGGAAACTGGGAAACGGAGTATCTTAACACTAGGTTCCCTCTGCCTACTGTGCTGTGTGCGGGATACAGCGTGTAGGTGATTTTTGATTTATAACAAAATTCATCGTTACAACTACACTATTTGTATACACGAATGCAAAGCTCATCTTACGCCTTGCGGACTGTAAGTTACACATATCTAAACTTTATATCATATAAAATTAATAAGAGATACAATAAAAAAAATATTGTACATAATAGAAACACTACACAGTGATTGCACAGTAAGTGACTTATCACTAAAATAAAAAAAATACATGTAGGGTTACCAAAACAAATACATATTCATCAAGCGTTCGACATAAAGTAATAAAATTAGGCGAACCTTGATCCAAAACTAATTTTGCAATGTTACATGACGAGTGGCACACATCACTCTAGAATTGAATAAGTTGATGTAGAATGCCACAACTCAATGGTTGCTAAATTTAACGCGAAATCTGATATTATATAACTAATCTCCTACTATAACTCAGATGAAATATTTACTTAAATTTATATTTCCATTTCTTCGCTCTGGTGTCGAGGTAAAGCGCGGCGTTGAGTTCTGCCACTCAACACGCAATTCCTCCAGAATTCGGCAGAAAGTGGGGTATGGCGTGTCTTAACACTAGGTTCCCTCTGCCTACCCTGCTTTGTGCGGGATATAGCGTGAAGCTAATTTAATTTTTTTTTAATCTCCTACTATTCGGTAGTCTACTATTAGGTCTAGAGCTATACGTCTGCATATTTTTCATATATTATGTGATTTCCATATAATAAAAAAAAGAAAAAGTTATTCTTTATCATAATTTAAAAACACAACTTTTACTTATAATAAAATATGTTAAAAAGACATTAATAATTCTATTATAGGAAACTAATAATGTTGATTAATTTAATTGGTCGAGGAATAATACAAGTCAAATATAATATACAGAAGAGAGAAAAATATTCACAACATGTGGTCTAGTAGCTATAAATTTGTATGAAAAAAATACTTCTTTCCCTTAATATATATATTTATTTATTTATATGTTAGTTATTTACCCTATATACGATTATATTAAGCTCTGACCAACNTATATATATATATATATATATATATATATATATATATATATATATATAATATAGAAATTTTTAAATTGAAATATTATAGCCCTCAAGTGGAAATCGAATCCACGACCATCCTGTTGAGCATCACGCTGACCCCAATTACTGTAACATCATATTTATTATTTACTATAATATATTAATTAAAGATTTTCACTAACTTTGGTTAAACAAACCACGTCGTTGGGTGGTCTACCATTTAATTATTTAAAAGTGACAATTACATAAGAAAACGTCAAGCACGACTCGCTTCTCAATTTACAAATCAATTAGAAAACCACCTTCACTTGCATACAAATAACAATTGTTAGCACTTTTCGAAAATGTCACTTTATGTTAAATCCAAATAGTCTTTAGTTATATAATGGACTGTGTTTCATAATGTGTGAACTAGGAATGTGAGCGTTGTTTTGTTTATATTTATGTATTAGCTTCACGCTGTATCATGCACATAGCGTGGTAGAGGGAACCTGGGAACCTAGTGTTAGGGATTCGTGGCCATTAAAATATTTCCAATCCATTTCCAAAAAAATATTCCCACGTTCCGCCGAATTCTGGAGGAATTGCGTGTTGTATGGCGGAAGTCAACGCCGCGCTTCGCCTCGTTACCTGATCAAAGAAAATATTACATATTACACTCTTTTTTATTAATTTTGTATCATAATGAACGTAAATTTTATTACACTTTCTTTCCCCACCCAATAGATTACTGCAACTAATTGAAACAAAGCGGAACAAGCATCTCTACATATAATGCAATTTTTTTCAACATTTGTAAGTTAATAACCATATCTAGTTAAATTAAAATTAACTACCAGTTAAAATTGTTGATATAACGCATTGTTATAGCATTCTTTTAGTTATCCAACTTGTGTGAAAGTTAGTTCAGTTTTTTGTGTTATCGAGAGAGCGTGTCGTTGTATCTTCGCGTTCGTTTCGAAAACATCTTCCTCTATTATATGTAGGTACTAGTGGGCGCGCGCAGCTTCGCCTGCTTATTTGCACCCTTAGGGGTGAATTCTAAAAAAAAACATGAAACACGTGTTCAATAAAATATTTTTACAGTCTGAATTTAAATTTTTATAAAAATCGGTGGCGATTTAAAGATTTTTCCATACAAACTTTCAACACCTATTTCATCCCTTTAGGGTTAAAATTTTACAAAATCCATTCTTAGTGGATGTCCAGATTATGAAAATAAACATCTGTGCAAATTTCACGTTTCTACTATCAGCGGTTACAGCTGTGCGTGCGTCTTACCTCAGTCAGTCAGGTACATGTCCTTTTATATAATATATATAGATATATGGTAACTTATTTTCTGTAGATTTTGTCTTTTGTACGATTTTTTTTTCTCAACTGTGATTAAAAAGCATTTTTATCATATTCCCGTATATCAGGGTAGGTAGAAGGAACCTAGTGTTAAAATACTCCGGTCCGCTCTTTTAGCCCAATTTTCGACACTCTTCCTTTTATTTGTTTTTTCTCGAGTTACAAAAGAGGCAGATATTATCTAACATTTAAATTCCTTTGTTCCCCATTTTTTGCCGAAATTTTAAAATATTTCATGTTGAGTGGCGGAACTAAACGCTGTGCTAGTACTCACTACGGCCTCATGTAATCATAAATCAGCTTCACACTGTATCCCACAAACACTCCCTTCCGCATTTTTCGCCGAATGTTTCGAGACATTGCTTATTGAGTGACGGAACTCTACGCCGAGCTTTGTACCTTGGTGCCAAAACGAAGAAATGAAAATATTTATAAATAATAATTAATTTGAGGCCGATCTGAGGCCGGTCGTGGCGCAGCGGCACGAGGTGTGACTGCAAAACCGACTGGTTGTGGGTTCGATCCCCACTCGAGGAGATGAAATATTTACTTAAATTTATATTTCCATTTCTTCGCTCTGGTGTCGAGGTTAAGCGCGGCGTTGAGTTCTGCCACTCAACACGCAATACCTCCAGAATTCGGCAGAAAGTGGGGAACAGAGTGTCTTAACACTAGGTTCCCTCTACCTACCCTGCTGTGTGCGGGATACAGCGTGAAGCTAATTTAATTTAATTTAATTTTTTAATTAATTTCCTCGAGTAGTGATCGAACCCACAATCGTCACATTACAGTTACACCCTTGTGCCCCGGCACCACAATGGACTCATTCAATAATGTCTATAGTTCCCGCTGAAGTCATTTGTGCCTCCAAAACATTGGATTTTATAACTTTTGTTTACTTAAAAATGACCTTCTTTAAGGAGTCAAATTACAGATTTAGTTAAATATATATATATACGAGTACGTATGTTTATGTAAATACAACAGGTATTAGTTACCACATGTAAATAATATAGGATTTTTTGTAGGAAAATCGATGCTGCGCTTTAAAATCGTCATAATATTTTTTTCAGCTTTGCGCTGTATCCCGCACACAGTAGAATAGGCAGAGGGAACTTAGTGTTAAGACACTCCGTTTCCAATTTACTAAATTCTGAAGGCATTACGTTTTGAGTGGCAGAACTCAACGCCGTGCTTTGCCTCAACACCAAAGCGTTTGTCTCGACGGCGTATTATGTCGACAGACTATTGTCTCGAATTCGGGCGTAAAGTGAACAACGGAATGTCTTAACTCTAAGTTCACTTTATTTACTCTAAATTTAATATGGATTTAAGGAATTTTAAATCCAAATTAAATTAATATAATACAAGAAAGCTAGCATATATACTATAATATATATTTATAACATTTTCCTTTCGAGTTGTTTCTATACGTTTTCCTTAATGAATATGAATTTCTACATAAATTACTTCATAAAGCCTCTAAGAACGATTTAGTGCCGTCTGTAAATTATTTTACAGCTTCTACTAAACTAATTTACGTGGTTTCATAATGTGTTGTAAAGATACAATGTTAGTTTCACCTCTGAACTTATGTACCTGGAGATTACAAAGAAAAATCATTTTTTTCCTTTTTTTTCCTTTATGTTTATGAAGAAATAAAATAAAAATAAATCAGCTTCACGCTGTATCCCGCACACAGCAGGGTAGGCAGAGGGAACCTTGTATTAAGACACTCCGTTCCCCACTTTCTACTGAATTCTGGAGCCATTGCGTGTTAAGTGGCAGAACTCAACGCTGTCTATAAAGAAATAATAGAAATATTATATTTCTATCAAAGCGTCATTATTTAAAAACTAAAGTAATCTATTTATGATAATATAGGATACTTCTTGGTTCTTTCTGTAGATATAAAGATATACCAGTGTTTAAATCGAAAGAAATTACTATAGATATATTCTTTGAATCTAGTGTTAAAACTCATCTGTACTCCACTTTTTGCCAAATTCTGGAGGAATTGTGTGTTGAGTGGCGGAACTCAACGGCGCACTTATTATCGTTACCAGAACGAGAAAACGTTAAAACAAATCAGCTTCACGTTGTACAACCGCACACAGGAGGATAGGCGGAGGGAACCTAGTATTAAGACACTCCGTTCCCCACGAGGAAATTTTAATATTAATTTTTTTTTCCTTGAATGGGAATCGAACCCACAATCTATCGCGTTTACAGTCGCACCCGTGCGCCACGACTGGCCTGAAATTAAAAAAAACAAGTTAATATTATTTTCGTCAAATATAGTTTTAGATATTTAGTGTACTCGTATAAATATAAAATCTATTAAATACAATATACAATATTTTCAATAAAGTAGGTAACTGATACAACAAATTCAATCTGCATAGATTGAACCAAAATACCACAAAAAACGACCTTCTCGTTTTAAATGAGAACTCGATATATTTCTAGTACGTCTTATTGTCGCTTAATATTAGTTTTGTTTTGCTTTTATTACTATTATGCACTTTAAAAGTTTCAAAAACAAAAATACAACAAAATTATATACTTTTTTACATTTATAAAGTGTAAAAAAGTATATATTACACACTTAGGAAAGATAATATAATACTTTTAGGAAACGTAAAAAATTTTAGACGTAGCAGGATTTGAATCCGCACCGCTTGGACGGTTTCCAAGTCAAATATTTTCATATTTTATATTTTCTAAAAGGTTGTTTGTATACTGCTTTTTTTACTAATAAAAGTTGTATATTGTCTTTTCGTAGTTTTGTTTTCTGGCTTGAATGAACAGTGTGATGAAGTTCCTATTTCATTTTATTTGTAGAGAAGACTATAGACTGTGGAGTAATTTTAATCCTCGACTGGAGTTTGGGTTCAAGTCTCTAATTAATTATTAAAATATTTGAAATAATCCAAATTATAGCTTACGCTATGACGACTAGTGCTTCCGCTAGGTTAGTTAATATGTTTTAATAAATAAAAGCGGTTTTTTTGCTCATACATAGATAGATACACAAATATACTTTTTTTTAGCTTTACGCTGTATCCCGCACATATCAGAGTAGGCAGAGGAAACCTAATGTTAAGACAGTTCCGTTTCCACTTTCCACCGAATTCTCATGATATTACGTGTTAAGTAGCTGAAGTCTAAGTTGCGCTTTGCTTTATTACGAATGCGCGGAAATAAAAATATTAAATAATGCTTTCTCCGAGTAGAAATCGAACCCACGACCGTTTACAGTCACACGGCCTCCTCAATTATATTTAGATGATTTAATAATTTTATACTTAACGGGAAAAATTGATAAGACTGTAAAGTTTCTCAATTTGCAGTTACAAAAAATGGAACATTATGTCGTCATTTATATAATCAGTTCATAGTACTTATTACGTATTGCATCGTTACTACAGTAGTAAACAACCTAAAGGTTAGGGAATATTAACTTCTTGTTTTTGCTGTCGTTTTATATTTTCATAAAAACATAAAGTATCATAAAAATTAAAAAACAGCTTCACGCTGTATCCCGCACACTGCAAGTTAGACAGAGGGAACATAGTGTTAAGACACTCCGTTCCCCACTTTCTGCCGAATTCTGGTATCATGTAAAGTTATATTTTTTAGTTTTAATAGATATAAAAGAGCTTCTAGATCTTTATATTAATTAATACCTCAAAATACGTATATTTTAATAAAAAAAATTAATAATTTTAATAAAACCGACATTTTTTTCTTTTTAACCCTAAAAAATTCTTTATCTGCTTATATATAATTATCCAATAACTTAAGCTATTTTAACATAAATCAATCAAAAATGGTCTATCGACTCTTATATCAACGATATCAACCAGCTCAACAGAAGGAAACACGCTTCCTCCACCGTTTAAGGCGTCAACAGACGATCCGGTCTGGAGTATTCGATTACGTAGTAAATAATCGAGACTTTCTCTCGATTCTTGCGATTCTTGTACATTGCAAAACATTTTTTTTTCCCGAGAACCATCGCTGATGCAACGCGAGAACGTGAGAAGTTGAAGATATATTTCAATAAAAACGCACTTTATATAGTAATTGTATGAACGTATCTGATAATAGTTGCAAGAAGAATTCTCAAGATGTTAATCGGTTGGCCTTAAGCATAAACAATTTTTATTGCAATTGCTTTGTGTTTTTTTTTTATTATGGCTCTATGGTATTTTATGAGCATCGCTTCCTCTTTGAGATGGGAATGTTCTGAGTAATTCAAGTTTGTTTGACTTTTAGTTGATTGTATGAGATGCAATTTGAGGTCGTCGTGGCGCAGGAGCACAAGGGTGTGTGTTATAGTGCGACAATTGTGGGTTTTTTTATGAGATGTGGAAGTTGCGGATTCCAATATATACTCGTTCACTCATTAGTCATTTCTTACTACCATTCCAGCGTTAACATATTGACTGATAGAAAGGAAACTTTATAACTGTCGTTTCTCTGCAGATTTGTCCGCGTAGTTAAATACAAATAACCAAGGTTTGTTGTGGCCAGTTGTGGTGCAGAAGTACAACCGTATGGCTGTAAATACGACAGATTGTGGGTTCGATTCCCCCTCGAAGAAATAAAATGCTTAATATTTTCTTTTCCTCATTCTGGTAAAGAGTAAGGCGAAGTGCAGCGTTGAATTCCGCCACTCAACAAGCGATGTCTCTAGTGGTTCCCTCTGCCTACCCTGTTTCGGATGAGATATAGCTAAAAAAAATTACATTTATATATAACTCATGACACATTCAAAGTTCCAGAGATAACTCACTGTCAGTTACACAGAAGTCTAAATTTATTCTCGATCCTGAGATTAGAGTGTTCAACCAAACAAAATTTCACTATAAAAATATTACTTAAAAATTTAAAAAAATATTTTATTTTTTATTTTATTTTATTTTTAAATATTACTTTTGATTTATTATTTAATGTGCTTTATGGAAATAAAGGGAAATTAGGAAAAACACAACTCAATATTTAGGATAGGTTATTCAATATAATAAAATAATAATAGAGATTCACCAAAATTTATTAAATTGTTCTATATTATATATTATTTTAAATATAACAGAGAATTAGAAATATTTAAAATAGTATTAATAATAATTTACCTGAGTGTCACGGAAAGCGAAAGTTCCAGATCTTAACTAACTTTTCCTAAGTAAATAGCATAGCGTGTACAAGATAAATATTACTGGAAAAATATTATTTGAAATATCTACATCATGGCCGAATAATTTAGTGATAATATTTTAACATTTAAAGAAGAAAGGACGGAATGCAAGATCAGTGTAAATGGTAAGATATTAGAACAAGTGAATGAAGTGGTATACTTGGGAAGTATGTTCAGTAGAGATGGAAGATACGAGATGGATGTGGAAAGGCGTATTGCTGCCGGTAACAAGGTTAACGGAGCCTTAGCTGCATTGATGAGACGGCGAAACGTCAGCACAGCTGCGCGTTTGGCCGTACACAATGCAGTTTTGGTACCGACTCTGTTATACGGCAGCGAAACGTGGGTATTACAGAAGAAGAATGAAAGAAAGATGAATGCTGTGGAGATGCGATCTCTTCGTAGGATATGCGGAGTCAGCTTAGCTGATCGAATCCGCAATGAAGAGGTACACAGAATGGCAGGTACTAGCGAGGATGTCACAGTGAGAATGAAGAAGAACGTGCTCAGCTGGTTTGGGCACGTCGAACGAATGAGTGATGAAAGAATGGCAAAAAAGATTTATGATGGAAAAGTGAGCGGTAAGAGAGGTAGGGGGAGACCTCGGTTGACCTTCGAAAACACAGTATCAAAGATACTGGAGGAAGGTCACGTAAAAAGCATGAGGACCCCCCGAAGGGCATGTATGAAGAGGTTGATGACAGTGGACGAGGCGAAAGAGGTATGTAGAGACCGTAGCGTTTGGCGCTCCGTTCTCTCTGACTACCCCGCAAGGGATAAAGCGTGAAGCTAAGTTAAGTTAAGTTAAGTTATTTTAACATTTAGAAAGTATTGCACACGTTTTTTAAAACTTCGATGGACAATGGTGTGGGTTCGAGTCCCGATACGTAAATAAATATTTCATTTCCTCGCGTGGGGATCGAAACCACAACCAGTCGATTTTACAGTCACACTTTGTGGCACTGCGCCACGACTGGCCTCAACAAATGTACTTCTACTAATATTATGATTGCGACTCTGGATGTTTGTTCTATTTTCACGCAATGACTACGGAATGGATTTAAATAAAACCTTACAGTAATATTGCATATACATAAGAATATAAAAAAGATTATTATTATTCATTTATTATTATTAATAAAGACATACATCTCAGAAATAGCAATCTATACAATTTAATAAACTCTTCAAGTTTATTTGGTGGAATGCGAATTCGGGAACTAGTGATTCATATGGCAAAAAATATTATTTTGCTTTTATATATATATAATCAAAATAATAATAAATAAAAAATATTGAAACGAGAGCTTCTGGAAGCACAAATTCCCGTATCTCAATCCATTCTTTCTAACAGGCAAATCCGCGTGTAAAGCTAGTTATAATAAATACCAAATAAAAATAATTTACCATATTGAAGTACACAAGTACAAGGTGAATGGGTTGTTTAAAGAAAATTGTCGAAAGTGGGTCAACAAGAAATATATTTTTTTAAATCTCACAAAAGTTTCTCATTAGTTGCATTTTATAAAAATTAATTACACTATTTTAGTACAAGTGTTTATAAAACGAAAAATATTAACATTCAGGAGTCGAAAATGAACAAAAAGTGCAGGTTCGATTTTATTAAGGATTTTTTGACGTAAATAAGAACTCGGAATTAGATTGCTTAGCCTAGTTAGTTATGAGTCGTCATGGCGCAGGATCGCAAATGGGACAGTCTCTAACTGTAAGCCTGATGGTCCTAAGTTTGATCCCCACATGAGTGAATGATTAAATTTTAATTATTCTTGCTTTGGTAGATAGCGCAGCGTTGAGTTACGCTCAAAACGCAATATCTCGAATTAGGGCAGAAAGTGGGGAATGGAGTGTCTTAACGCTAGGTTCCCAAAAATTTGGTCAGTACCTAATAGATTGAGAACGATCTTTAAATGCCTTTTTCATTCATAGATTATTAAAACGGCATCTCAAGATGGCTCTCAAGGACAATTTCAAAGTTGAGAGCGATTTAAAAATATGGGCGTTAGAGATACTGACAAAAATTTCGATCATGATATTTAATTTAAAATTATATCTAAAATCTATAATATAAAACTATAAAAAAATAATATAAGTTTTTCAGTTCAAATAGTACTATAATTAGTAAAATCACTGAGTATTTGCTGTAAGACTACAGCTTTTAAGGCTGTTTAGAAAATCATCTATCTTAACGATTTACGTTCACAAAAAAATACTAATAGTTGGTCTTAGCTGCCATGTTTCATTGTTGGTATACTCATCAATCATTCATAGTAAAAAAAAACAGACATGGGTCCAAAAAATAATGGAAGGGAAGTTGAGCGGGCAAAAGTAAATAAATGTTTTGGCCTATATGGAAAATATATAAAAAAATATTATTATTATGTCCTTTTTAAATCAGGCCGTCGTTGTTACAAACACAATAGCTGCGAGTTCGATTTCCAAATTATTTCTTTGTTCTGGTAAGACAAAACGCGGCATTTAGTAACACGATTCTACGTACAATGTCTCGAATTAGAACAGAATGTCTTAAATAGTGTTTTCACAGTAGTCGTAGTACTCTCTATGCATCTCTCTATGTGTGAAACTGTTCTAACTATCTATATACATACGTCAGTCAGTGTGAAACTGAATCCTTAAAATCCTTTTTTTTTGTATCTCAAAGAGAAATAATATATATTTTTTATCAATTATTAACAAAAGTTATGATAACATCCTTTT
Source organism: Heliconius hermathena (assembly GCA_013403705.1). Taxonomy (NCBI): domain Eukaryota; kingdom Metazoa; phylum Arthropoda; class Insecta; order Lepidoptera; family Nymphalidae; genus Heliconius; species Heliconius hermathena. Next base: position 1,728,824 of record JAAIXJ010001769.1, on the reverse strand, counting down.
CGGCTTTTGTAGAAGTCATGGTGTTATATTCGAATTCGGCAGAAAGGGGAAAGCGAAGTGACTTAACACTAATCTCCCTCTACCTACCCTACGAGCGGGATATAGCGTGAAGCTGATTCAAATCATATCGCATATAGAAATAAACGAACTAAAATTAAACATACATTGACAAAATTATCAATCAACGTTTCATTATCTTATGGTTGTGCTATTTTATCTCTATACAAATATAGTCGTATAATTAGAATCATCCCTTAATTGCTGGGTCATAATAATTATATTTGATTGGGGGTGGTATTCAAGATTAGTATCACGATTTTCTTGTTAGTTCTTAGTTCTAAGTAGGAGTATTGTTGCAGCTATAAGTTGGTAGAACGAATAAATCGATATAAGAATAATACGTAAAAAAACATTTTTTCTTTAATTACTGACAGATGTAAGCTGTAACTGGAAGCGTAACGTGGCTAGTGTTGGTTCTCTTCTCACTGTGGGGAAAGAGTTTTTTTTCATTTTCTCGCTGATAACAGGATGAAGCGCCGCTTTCCACAATTCCGCGGCGATGCATGGAAACCTGGAGTCTAAATATAAACTATAAAGTAACGTAGCGGGACTTGAAACCGCGCCTCCTGGAAAATGACCAGGTGCTCTGACCACTAAGCCACACGTTCTCATCGAGCTACGTCGAAATTTTTATACGCTTGTTACAACTTATTTATGTTGTTAGCATCTCTGTAGGGAGATTTTTACAAATTTCCGCTACCCAAAGATAATTAATAACAAAGAATTATCGTTTGGCAAGAAGTAATGCTATTTATTAAATATTACGTTCAAATTCTTATACGTTTAAAAAAATGTTAAAAATATTTATTATAAAATTCCTTCATACCAAACAGTATGGGGGATACAGTAGGAAGCTATAAAAAGTTAAACTAATTATTTACTTCCACACGTTTTTTTATGAGATTTGAACCTCTTAACATCGCGTATACACAACCAGTTGAATGAAAACTTGAAAATACATAGCATGAGAACGCTTTAACTCCAAAACAAATGTTTAACATTGAACTATTTGAATATATAATATTGTTCTCGTTGCAGATAAACCACAAAATGTCAGTCGAACGGTGTCGCTCCTCTCTCATAGGTAAGTACTTGTGTTAACCTTGTTTTCTTAGAAGATATATATATATATACAACATACATACAAGTTTATCCGGGATAACAAATTATATGGAAATAACCGATTAATTAAAAACACTATTCTCTACATTTCCGTCCAAACTAGACACTTTGTTGAGTAGTGGGATTCGACGCCGCGCTTTATCTTACTAAGATAAATAAAATAAATAAATCAGCTTCACGCTGTATCCCGCACAAGCAGGGTAGGCAGAGGGAACCTAGTGTTAAGACACTCCCTTCCCCGCTGAGTTCTGGAGGCATTGCGTGTTGCCGCGCTTTGCCTCGACACCAGAGCAAAGAAATGAAAATATAAATGTAAATAAATACTTCACTTCCTCAAGTAAGGATCGAACCCACAACTAGTCGATTTTACAGTCATACTTTGTGCCTCTGCGCCACGACTGGCCTCAATGGCCTCAAAAAAAACTATATTATTATTATACTTATTTATGTACCAAACAATGCGTACGCTACATGACAAAGGCCATCACATCAAATTTATGCATGTAGATTTAAATTATAGTTAAATTGGCAACTGAAATGAATGACTGGACTCTCTTAAAGAGATATTGTATAAATATAGAAATATATGTATATAATGACGGAAGTCTAGATGTAAGTAATATCTATATGTATATAATGACAAAATGTAGAGACCATAAATCTGTAGTGCAAAAAAGAAATAAAAAAAAGTAAATCAAAATCGAAAAATGAAAAAAGGCCATCAAAATCGGTCAAGCCGTTTCAGGAACAAATAAATAATGAAAACAATAATAAAACAACACGGAAATAATTAAGAATAAAAAAAATATACAATTTTATCAAAATTCGGTTTCATCGTAAAATGTTTTAATTAAAATGACATTTTCTTTGGAACGAAATGAATAACGAGCCATTTTTAAGCTTAATTTTAAATTAATTATATTAATTTGTTTTTGTACAATATAATTTTGAAATGTTAAATTAACAAAATTTCCTGGAACGAATTTATTTGCAGAAAAGATCAATTAATTTAAATTTTGTAACCATCGCGGCCGATGGAACAGCACGACTATGATCGCGATAATTAGAGGAATGAATTATTTCCATTTTGCTGCACTGGCAAGACAAAACGCGGCGTTGAGTTTCGTGAGCGAACGGAGCGTATTTTCTTTCTACTATACTAATAGGACTTCCTTGCCTACACTGCTATACGGCAAAAAGCTTTAAGCTGTTTGCCACCGAAATATTTCTAACTAAGAAAAGGCTTCTTAAATTAAACTTAAATCTAAGCTGCTGAAGGCTTCTTAAATTAAACTTAAATCTAAGCTCGCTTATTGTAGTCTTATATGGATATGATTACATACATGCTCTATATTTTCATGTCCACACATTTCTTTCAAATGTTCATCACGGCTCAGTGCAACAGTGTCTGAATGGAAACGTGATGATTGCGAGTTCGATTCGATCCTCACTCGATACAGTGATTATATATCTTTTCATACTCTCCCTCTCATAGACTAAGCGCAGTATTAAATTCCGCCAATCAACATGTAATGTTTTGAAAATCGTCCTAATTGACTAAATAAAAATAAACAAATCAGCTTCACGCTGTAACCCGCACATAGCAGGGTAGGCAGAGGGAACCTAGTGTTAAGACACACCGTTCCCCACTTTCCGTGGAGTTCTGGGGGATTTGCGTGTTGAGAGGCGGAATTCAACGCAGCGCTTTGCCTCGACATCAGAGCGAAGAAATGAAAATATAAATGTTAGTAAATATTTAATCTCCTCAAGTGGGGATCGAACCCACAACCAGTTGACCACCACCACCAAATAACCTTAAAATATTCTTTTTTCACGCAATTGTCTAAATAACCTTCAAATATTACTTTTCCGGTGAAACCCACAATGCGCTTTGTATATCAACATTTTTTTTTCTAAACAGTAATCGAGCCGACAATCATCACGAAAAAGTCAAAGAATTGATAACTAAGCCACTATAGCAACATATAATATTTTAAACATACTAAATATGTATTAGCTATCAAGTATCGTAACATGATAGTAGATTAATATTTACCAAAGTCCCAAATCAATATGTATGTAATTTATCTCTCAAAACGCTTACATATTACATACGTCATATTACATACTAATAATTTGATATTATAATTTTAATATATTTATTAAAACACTGAGGCCAGTCGTGGTCCAATGCACTATAGTAACATACACTATAGGTTGTGGGTTCGATTCTGATTGGAGAAAATTATATATTTGATATTTTCTTATTTGCTCTGGTGGTGCGGCGTTGAGTTTCGCTAGTTCTGGAGACACGCAATGTCTCCAGAATTTGGAGGAAAGTGGAGAGCGGAATGTCTTACTAGGCTCCCTCTGCCTGCTCTACTACATGCGAGATAGAGCGTGAAATCGATGATGATGTAATATACAAACGAATTGCTCAAAAATTAATAAGGGATATTTGTGGTTATAAAGGGGTGGTTTTTCTTTGTTTTTATATATGTAGTGTTCTGTATTGTGTGATCTTATTGTTATTTACAAATAGTAGTAAAAGACATTCCGTTTACAATTTATAAATTTTTCCATTTTTTTATCCGTCTGTAAAAAATATTAATATACATTACAAGTACAATTAAAACTTAATTCAAATCCCATAAAATACCATAAAGTACCCTTGTTTTTTTTCTTTTTTTCTAGCTCTACGCCATTAAGCCACGAATAGAAAATATGTATTTATCACACGTAACGCTTTCTTTTTTCAATCACGCTGTATCCCGCGTATAACAGTATAAGCAGAAATAAATATAAATACTCCGTTTCTGATTTCCTCAGCATTTTTGAGACATTGCTAAGTGACAGAACTTGCACTTTGTCTTATTACCGGACCGACGGAAAAAAAACAGCATTCCCCGAATAAGAAACGAATCCACAACCGTAGCGTTAATCTCACACGCCACGACGATCTCCACTTTCTAATTTCTTTTTTATTTTAAAGATTTTTTTAGCCTTATAAAAAAATAAATCAGCTTCACGCTGTATCCCGCACACAGCAGTGTAAGCAGAGGGAATCTAGTGTTAAGACACTCCGTTCCCCACTCTACATTACGTCTTAAGTGAAGAACTCAACGCCGCGATTAACCTCGACACTAGAGCAAAGAAATGGAAATATAAATTGTAAGTAAATATTTCATCTCCTCGAGTGGGGATAGAACCCACAACCAGTCGGTTTTACAGTCACACCTCGTGCCACTGCGCCACGACTGGCCTCAATAGCCTTATAATATAATCAAATTATTGTCTCAGATCATTTGAACTCATATTAAATTACTTTAACTCCATTCCGCCATAGGTTGGAGGTGATATTTTGCGTCATACGTCACATTTTAATTGAGTTCTCAGCCCACATAGGCAATCTCCTAATGAAAGGTTCGTTCGTGTAATAACATCATAATTTACTATTTCTAAGTTGATGACTTCGTAAAAATGTAATTATTGAAGGTTTTCATTTGGTATTGGGGCAATATTAGAGACCATACAGCGTATGATCGTATATCTGACGCTTATGGGTTCGATTCTCACTCGGGGGTATGAATTATTTTTTATTTCCTTGTTTGACCTGGTAAGTTGTTTTCTAGCAATGTTGATTGACGCAATGTATTAAAAATTGGAAGGAAATTAAGAATGGAGTCTCTAGCCCAACAGGTACCCTCTGCCTATCCTGCTATATGCGGGATACAGCGTGAAACTAAAAAAAAGAAAGCATGTAACTTTGTTTTTTTTTAATTTCACATTTCGTGTGTTAAACAGAAAACGAGAAAAAAATATTAGTACAATATATATTATAAAGATTATAGAGAATTTTATGTTGTCCATGATATTCCAGTTGTGGCGCAGGAGCCCAAGTGTGCGGCTTTAAAGGCGACAGGTTGTGGTTTCGATTCCCACTCGAGGAAACGGAATATTTATTATATTAATTGCTTTATTGAGTTCCACCATCAATTAGGAAAAAATGTCTGAATGGGAACACAGTGTCTTAAAAAATGCAAGACGAGACACAACCAGAAAATACTAACTTAAAAGTGTTTATTAACGAAATTATAATTTTTTCGGGCGTTTCCGCTTTAAAATAGATTTTCCGTCACAAGCAATTTTCTAAATGGACACTTCTGGTAATAACACTATAGAGTCATGTCGTGCTTTGTTCCACTTTGAGCCGCGTCATTTCATTCCAGTGAAAAGCCAACAGGGTTGAAGATTGTGTTATTTTTGTTTACCTTATATAGTTTAATTTTTTTTTGTTGTAAAATAAAAATAATATATTATTACATTCAAATTGAGCCCTTCAGAAGAACGGTTGTAGGTTCGATTGTCACGCTAAGAAGTGCATTATTTTCATTTCCTTGCTTAAGTAACGCGACAAAACGCGGCGTTGAATTCCGCTACACTACACGCAATGCCTCGAAAATTGTGGAAAGTGGATAATTTCTTTTTCGTGTCTTATACTATTTCTTTAGATTAGGTTCCCTCTCCTCATCCAAGGGAAGNAAAGACTGGTCGTGGGTTCGATCCCCACTCGAGATGAAATATTTACTTAAATTTATATTTCCATTTCTTCGCTCTGTTGAGATCTGCCACTCAACAGGCAATGCCCCCAGAATACGACAGAAAGTGGGGAAAGGAGTGTCTTAACACAAGGTTCCCTCTGCCTACCCTGCTGCGTGCGGGATACAGCGTGAAGCTGATTTTTTTTTTTTGAAAATAATTAATAATTATATATTTTGCATAATTATATCCTAAATCAAATCACTAACGATAACGATAGTAGTATATTTAGGTGTACCTCGGTAATGACATTATTTATATTTTCTAGATATCTGTAATTGAATAGAAAACTGGAAAAATCACTTTCACTTGTTATATTCATAGCTATAATTGCAAATATCGACGGATATGTATAATAATATCGTTCATTCACTTGACAGCAATTTTCCTTTACTATTTTTTTTACAATGCTAGGAAAAATCACAGACTTTTGTCGTCTGTGATTTTTTGGTTCTTGATTGGTTATTAAGTTGTTTTTGGTTTTTTTTAAATGTGAAGTGGACACAATATTTTGATTGGTTTGCGTTTCTTTTTGTCAATATTCGAACCGAATTAATCGCACAAGTTGTGGGTTCTATTCCTACTCGAGGAAATGTCTAATCTAACTTTCCTTTCCTCGCTGGTAAAAAGATAAGGCATAGCTCTGAGTTCCGCCACTCAACACGCAACGCCTTCAGAATTCGGCAGAAAATGGAAAACGGCAGTATTTTAATGAAAACAGAGTGTCTTAACTAGTTCCCATGTTTCCTCTGCCTACCCTGCTATGTGCGGGATAAAGAATTGTGGGTCATCATCATATGGCTGTACACAATTTTTACTTACAATACAGGTTTTACAATACATTTATTCTGCCAAGTCAGAATCTAATTGACAACTAAAGCGCTTATAGGATCAAATACCCTCACACACATAAGAAATATAAGAATTTTTCCATACACTGTTACCTTATTACTTCCTTATGAACTTAATTGAACATATTTGTATTGGCCATCTTAATAGTATGGTCCCTTGTGGAAGTAACTGCTTTCATTGCTTTCGTGAGCTATCATACTAACAATAAACACACAATACTTATAATAAAAGACACAAAGAATATACACGAACTATAAAAGAAGGAATATAAAATAAAATTATGTTTGAAGAAAATATACTTTATTGTATGGAAAAAATAAAATTATATTTTTCTTACGTGTATTTTCGTTGAAGTTTTAGGGTTCCGTACATCAAAAGGTAGAAACGGAAACTTATAGGATCACTTTGTTATCCGCCTGTTACTTTGTCATTAGCATTTATCTTTTCATATCATTTCATTCATTATATAAAGATTGCGTGGATTTATCAATCTGAAATTATTATCAATTATTCAGCTCTACGTTAGGGTTACTTTCCGTGGACCCACAATTATGAAATTTGACAAAAAGTGAGAACATGCAGTATAAATAAAGCAAAAAATCGAAATAGTGAAAATTCATAGATATTTCATGGAAAAAAATCATTACAAACATATAATTATTGTAGATTTCATACAAAATGAGTGCATATATCCGCAAACTTAAGTTTAGCAACTTTTTTAATTATACTTCCCTTTGATATACTCATGAAATTAGTACGGAACACTTCGTGCGAAATCAAACAGGAAAAGTCCTGTTTGATTTCGTTTTAGTTTTATTTTCGTTTAACAAAAGGCCGGTAGCTAAAAAAATAATATATGTGCCACATCTATTATTATTTATAATTCTGTGGTAACGAATGAAATCTGCAAATGCTGTTTGATTTTGAATTGATTACACAAAGTAATCAAGCTAATGCAAAACTTTGAGCTTTTAGTAAACAAAAAGTGTCCTTTGAAGGAATATTTAAATGGAATTGTTTGACATTTCGTAGTTTTTTCAATATTTATATCGTATGTATTAATGTTTCATAATAACCTTTCAAATTTATTATACACGTACATAGCAGGGTAGGTACTGTTCAGACACTCTGTTCTCTTCTTTCTGTCCAATTTTCGTAAGTTTGCGTGTTGTTGGCGGAGCACAATATTACAATTCTTGTGCCCTGGTTGGCAATCGAACTAGTGTTGCCAAACTATCGATAGTTCCGCTATCGATAGTTTTAATCTAAAAAAGCCTATACAATCGATACAACAATCGATAGTATCGATCTTATCGATACTATCGATTCTATCGATAGTTTAGAAGAATACATTACAATAGGCCAAGTGCAATACTATCGATACTATCTGTAGTATCGTATTTTCTAATCGGAAAATAATCAATACAATCGATAGTATCGATACTATTGAATGTCTAGGAAACAATAGTATCGATACAATCTATAGTATCGATACCATCGATTGTTTTGCACTATCGATTATTTGCTAATTCACGATAGTATTGAGTATGATTCTTAATCTTAGTTACAAGATGAAATGAAAAGAACAAAATACATTTTTATTATATTTCTTTCAATGATGATGTTTTTGGTAAAGTACCCCTTCCCCTACGAGTTGTCTGTCACATAATAATCTAGTAATTATACTCATATAGTTTACATAAACAATACTATCGCAAATTAGCATGCAATCGATAGTTCACAACAATCAATAGTATCGATACTATCGATACTGTCGATACTATCGTTTCCTTGAAATTCAATAGTATCGATACTATTGATAGTATCGATATCTTTCTGACTGTGAGATACGATACTATCGATAATATCGATAGTATTGCATTTGTCCGATAGTATTTACCCTTTTGAACTATCGATAGTTTCGATACTATCTATTTAATCGATACTATCGATGATAATATCGATAGTCCTTCTATCGGACTACTATCGATAGAATATCGAAATCCTATCGATAGTCCACTATCGATCGGCAACAATAAATCGAACGCATAACCATCGCTCCACAGTCAAACCCTAGTTGCCAATCTATTAATTAGCCTAGTTTTTTCATCATGTACACATTACAATGACGTTTACACAAGCCTTAATGTATATTTTAAATTAAATAGAATAATAAAAACTCTTTTCTACCTTCTTTCGGGATATATAAAAATATATTTTAAAAAATATAAAACAATAAAAAATCTTCTCTTATAGGAATATATATATATAAACAAAATAAGCAAAAGGCCCATCTGCTGTCTAAAATAACACAAGACTACTGTAATTTTGAAGAAAACAAACTCAAGAAATAAGAGAAATAAGCAATATCTTTCACTGAAACATTTAACAAAGTTTTGTTCGCAAATTATTGCGATAGAAGAAAGATAGAATCTATCTATTAAGATAGAAGGAAACTTCAAAACAATAATTGTTACTATTCCTATTACGAGATAGAAGTAACGATCCTCTGTTCAAGTGTTATAAGGATTTTATATATTCTATTATATATAATATAATAAAAAAAGTATTTTTATAAGTGATTTTTAGGGTTTCGTGCCTCAAAACGTTAATACGGAACCTCTTTAGGATCACTTTGTTGTCCGTCTGTCAAGACCTTTTATCTCGAGATCGTGTGAAGGTATCAAGCTGAAATTTACATCAAATTTTTAGATATATGGTCCCTTGAATCACAGAAAAAATGAAGCTTATAATCAAAAGATGCGAGCATGCATCGATTTTGCTGAAATTTGTATGAAATTCACCGCGTAATCAAAACCTATAAGGTACTTCCCGTCAATAACTACTGTTATGAAATTCGATACGTTAAGTAAAAACCTACAATACAAATAAAGAAAAAAAACCAAAAATTAAAAATATATATCTATTTAAAAAAAATACATTATATACATATTTATAATTAATTTCATATAAAATGTGTGCATATGCAAAGCTGCAAATTTACGTTTGTGAACTTTTTTGCATTGTACTTCCCATTGACGTACAATTCTAAAATTGGTACTATAGTCTCGAGGCTGGGCTGGGCAGGGCTGGGCATTTTATAGCTGTATAATATCAAGAATATCTAAACCCCAAAAATTACTGAACTTGGAAAGTTGAAATTTGACATATATATTAGACTAGAGAGTGTAGGGGAGCACTAAAAAATATCATTGTAACCCGTAGTACCTACTGTCACAGTTACACCAACACCTTGGGCACTTAGAGTGTGTGTACGTCTATCCTGCAAAACTCTTAATAATCTTAATTTTGCCACACAAGCGAAGCGAAGCTAAAACTAAAGGCTCGTACAGTTCCTAAATATCCTACCGTATCTAATTGTGAGCCTACGAAATGAATTGCAAAACCAATGTTAATACAATGGCTGTGGGAGCTTTACCTTGGTGAGAGAATGCCTCATTAATTAATTATTATATATGTTTTAAGTAACGTTACTTAGACTTAAATATTAGATTTTAAGTTCTTAAGTTTTAGATTTTAGCATCACCTTGTATTATTATATTTAACTAATTTTAAATATATATTAATTAGTAGTGTTAAGTTACGTTAGTATTTACTAATATTTGAAACAATCACTTCGTTAGGGGAAAATAATATTATATGCTATTACATGGTTGACACCAGAGCTGGGCGCGCAAAACGCGGCGTAGAGTTCCGCCACTCGATGTTTGGAAAATTGGTCGCAAAGCATGGAAAATAGTCTTCGACACCCTGGTATATTCGATCAATGTAGCAAAATCAATATGGCATTAAAAAGCATGGAAAATATGTAATAATAAAAAAAAGAATTATTTCATGTTTTAATACATTTTATGTATGAGGTCAGTCGTGGCGCAGGGGCATACAGTGTTACTGTAAAACCGACTGGTTGTGGGTGCGATCCCCACTCGATGAGACGAAATATTTACTTAAATTTATGTTTCCATTTCTTCGCTTTGGTGTCGAGGCAAAGCGCGGCGTTGAGTCCTGCCACTCAACACGCAAAGCCTCCAGAATTCAGCAGAATGTGGGGAACGGAGTGTCTTAAAACTAGGTTCCCTCTACCTACCTTGCTGTATGCGGGATACAGCGTGCACTGATTTATTTTTTTACTTTAATACATTTTATTTCATGTTATTTCAATTTTATTAACTAAATCTAACTAACTCAATAATGCTATTATGTTTATTTTGGTACTGTCATCCACTGCTATACAAAATGGCGGTATAGCGTAATCGAATTCGTAAATTTTGAAATAATATGATTGAAAGCTTTGAAAAGCTCTCAATCCTTCTATCTGAATAAGAAGCCTTAAATCTAATACGACAGACTGATTATATTAGAAATATATTTTTCTATTATTTTCAATAATATCGGTCATGAAAGGAGACATTTTCTATTAAAAAAATGGTATTTTTTTAATATTTTCACACATGAGTGATGGAATGTGATGATTTAAAATATCATTGGCTTTTTAATTTTAAAAGACTTTGTTCCCCTAATAATAATTGAGAGGAATGTGCATTTCGTAGTTTTTNATATATATATATATATATATATATATATATATATATATATATATATATATATATATATATATATATATATATATATATATATATATATATATATATATATATATATATATATATATATATATATATATATATATATATATATATATATATATATATATATATATATATATATATATATATATATATATATATATATATATATATATATATATATATATATATATATATATATATATATATATATATATATATATATATATATATATATATATATATATATATATATATATATATATATATATATATATATATATATATATATATATATATATATATATATATATATATATATATATATATATATATATATATATATATATATATATATATATATATATATATATATATATATATATATATATATATATATATATATATATATATATATATATATATATATATATATATATATATATATATATATATATATATATATATATATATATATATATATATATATATATATATATATATATATATATATATATATATATATATATATATATATATATATATATATATATATATATATATATATATATATATATATATATATATATATATATATATATATATATATATATATATATATATATATATATATATATATATATATATATATATATATATATATATATATATATATATATATATATATATATATATATATATATATATATATATATATATATATATATATATATATATATATATATATATATATATATATATATATATATATATATATATATATATATATATATATATATATATATATATATATATATATATATATATATATATATATATATATATATATATATATATATATATATATATATATATATATATATATATATATATATATATATATATATATATATATATATATATATATATATATATATATATATATATATATATATATATATATATATATATATATATATATATATATATATATATATATATATATATATATATATATATATATATATATATATATATATATATATATATATATATATATATATATATATATATATATATTGGTACATAGCTATATATATATTCGAGATTATTACGTATATATGTATACGTAATAATCTCGAAAATATATTACCTATAAACTTACCTATTTTATCTGTATTTTAATGCAAAATAACTTTTCAACTGTGGTTTGTTTGAAAACTTGCAGATTACGATCTTAATATCATAGAAATGATTATTAAACTGCCAAAAGCATTCACTTATATAAATTAGATGTCAAGAAAGGAATATGCAATTAAGTATACTCGATGAATATGTTTAAATATTGAACAATTTTTTTTTGGATTCACTAAATAAGTATGTTATAGTTATTTAATATTTTTAGGGTTCCACACAGTAAAGTAAAAAGGGAACCCTTTTATAGGATACCTTTGTTGTCCGTCTGTCCGGCTCTCAATACTAGTTATCTCGAGATTACGTGGAAGTTTGTGGCGTGGCGATTGAAAATCAATTAAATATTAGCTAAATCATTCATTTTATTTATATATTGTATAAAAATAAAACATTTCAAACTAAAGTTCAAAAACAATACTACCTATACTTTACAAATTTTCCTTTAGACAATATCGATATTATCACATCGCTGTATAAATTCGCTCAACATCGAGACGCTTCGCTCGCTCGCGTCTGCATCGCTTAACAGTATTAGCCATCGTAACGTGTCCGCTTGGAGAATGAAAAGAAAATAAAAATTTTACACTCCCGCAAAGTGTTCGTCGTCTGGATGGATCCACTTTTATACTTGAATGTCAATGTGTAAACGGAGTTTATGTTTTATTATTTGTGTAAGTAAAAGTTTATTTGGGATTAGAGATGAAACGCGATACGTTGTGGGTTCGATTATCACTTGGTTAAATGAAATTTATTATTTTTACTAAGCGAAGTAAAGTGGGGAACAAAGTGTCTTAAGAGGCCAGTCGTGGCGCAGGGGCACAAAATGTGACTTTAAAATCGACTGGTTGTGGATTCAATCCCCACTCGAGGAAAGGAAATATTTATTTACATTTATATTTTCATTTCTTCGCTCTGGTGTCGAGGCAAAGTGCGGCGCTGAGTTCCACTTAACACGCAATGCCTCCAGAACTAGGCGGAAAGTGGGGAACAAAGTGTCTTAATACTAGGTTCCTTCTGCCTACCATGCCGTGTGCAGAATACAGCGTGAAGCTAATTTAATATTTTTATTTCTTCACTCCGGTGTGTCGAGGTAAAGCGCGGCGTTCGGCGTTAAGTTCTGCCACTCAACACGCAATGCCTCCAGAAGTCGGCAGGAAGTGGAGAACGGATTGTCTTAACACTAGTTCCCTCTGCCTACCATGTTGTGTGCGGGATACAGCGTGAAGCTGATTTATTTTTTATTTTATTTTTACATATTATATTATATAAATTGAACTGAATCCATAAGTATCACGGTTAGTAAGGACTTTGGAGCAACTATGCCAAGAGGTCGTTTAATAATAGATTTTGAAGAGGTGCTTATTTAACTAAAGCTCTTTTAAATATTTTTTTAAGTGAAATTGAATTAATTTACCAAAAATATATTTTTAGATTCTTATTAAAAAAGATGAAAGGATCAGTCTCGATTAATTAACGATTATCCTTACTTTGTAATTGGATTTTTTATTTCTGTTTCAATTATATTTTTGATTTTATATTACACTAGCAACTCACGCAAGGCTCCGTCCGCTTACACTCATTGTTATATTGTAGCCAAATTATAAAATAATCTTACATTAAATTGTAGCCTATTCCAGTCTTTTATTCGGATTTATAAGCTATATTACTGTAAAGTTTCATCTGAATTCGTTCAGTACTTCTTGCGTGAAAGTCGAAACAAATAACCATCCTAACTTTAAGTTATGTAGGATTGTTGTAAACTTTCATGTGTTGTAGGATTGTTTTTGTTTAATAATTCAAAATATATTTTATATTTCAAAATATATATATATATTTTTCTAAAGTTATTATATATATATATATATATATATATATATATATATATATATATATATATATATTACTCCACGCTTTACATACAAAGACCTGCTATGCAATGAAACAAAAAAATTGTGTTATCTCTATGTTCTCCACTCTCCGTTCCATTTGAAACATTGTTTTTAGAATGACGTCAACAAGCGTCTTCGATCAAACAAATCTCAGCAACTCTAACAATTCGTTCTCTATCTCTATAATTATGATTTTTACGTTTCACTGGCGTTCAAATACTGAAAGAAGACAAGCAACTGACTAATAATATTGTTTCTGTTTAGTACTGAAGTGATAGGCGCTGGCGTTTTTAGAAATGGTTGCTAAAATAGTAAATTTCCATTATTGTTGCTGATATTAGAGCATCGATAGTAGAAATGATTTTGTAACATTTAAGTCAAACTATTTAACTAAATTGAATGCATATATTTTAATAGCCTACCTGTGACCAAGGTTCACAGCAAAATATATTTTTTTATAATAGCTTTTCACTTTTCTCAATCTTATTTTAATTTTTATATTTGTCTATTTAGAGTAGACTGAGGCAATTTGGATCATTTTTTTTGAGAATATAATAATTATAATAAAGCATACTATAATAATAAAACTTTTATTAGCTAAATAGTAATTATTAACAAATGTAGCTACGTAAAAAACGCAACAAAACTTACATTATTAATAAAATCTCCAAATAATTTAAAAAAATCTGTGAATATTTTTTTCTTGTGGGTTTTATGTTAATCATTTGATTGGTCACAAGGAACCAATCTTGACAAGTCATTCCAACTTCTCTATTTAATTATTGTGTAATGTTTTGATGTTCTACGAATTCGAACGCATATTTACAAACCACTTTAGGTGTCATCTCGAAGCCACTACTCGCTGAGTACAGTAAAAGTTGTAATAAAATCTTCTCAGTGTTCTCATCTAATGATGGCTCTCCACCATGTAAAACTACCGTTGACACATGATAAGGGGATAGAGGGAAGTAAGGCGCTTGACATTTGAGTTATTTGTCTCATTTTATTTAAAATATCAACGAATTTCTTATTATTGAGCCGATTTTTTGCCATGTGATCCCGGCCTGAATAGGATCATCATGGTACTGGTGGTGTCGTAAGAGGCGACTAAATTACGTGTGGTAGAGTCACGTCGCCAGCAATGGCAATACGCATTAAGTACGCATTAGTACGGCGTTAAGTAGTGGCTTTATGCCACTGCGCTTCGCAACAGGTAATGCCTGGCTCCGGCGCTCAACCCCTTAAAGGCCGGCAACGCACCTGTAGCTCCTCTGGTGTTGCACGGGGTAGTCGTGGGCGGCGGTAGTCACTTACCATCAGTAAACCCGAACGCTCGTTTGCCTTGTCCTTTCCATAAAAAAAAAGATTCCCCCATTGATCCTAGTCTACTATATATATGTTATTTGTGATTTATGGCAGATGAGAAAACCAAACAGTAATGAAATTTTCAAAATTAAAAAATAAATTCTTGTGTAATGTAATTTGTAAACAGATTTTAACTTGGGCCAAGAGCTAATCGAGAAGATTTGTTATCGCACCGATACATTTTCTCTCACGACATTCTCGTTCTCACGGAACAATGGCCATAATACTATAAGTATTTATTGACAATAATACTACTTGTAGGAACAATTGGGTTGAGACAAATATATATTTTATAATTTAAATATATTTAAAAGTGTTATTCATATATTTAATTATATAAATATGTTAAACTAGAATTTCGCTCGCGACTTTACCTGAAGATAAATTATGGCTATTTCGTTTTTTTTTATTTCAATTAAATATATTTACAATTATGTATTCTAAAATCTTTCTTCTTTCTTTGTATTCTAAAATCTTAATTCTTCTCTCAAAATATGTCGCACGATTTTTCCGTCATTCACTAAAATAATTAAAAAAAAAATTTAAATAATCAATGCACTAAGTTAAAATCGAATTTATTATAATAAATTTGTCACCTGTATTTAGTTATAACCGCCACATATTAATAGCCACACGCTATAACGCTACGATATGGTCAATCTATCCAATGAAAATAAAATATCGCTTGAACGACACACCACAGTGAAAAGATCACAGATAATAAACATTGAAAAAAAATATTAGAAAGCAGCCTATAAAAATTAAAATTAATTACTCGATTTCTTTCCTCAATTATTTAGTGACTGACTAGAAATATTCAGAAAAAAAAATACAAAACAATATGAAAGTATTGTTATCACACTAAATGCTTATCTCACGACTCGCGAACACGCCACTTTCACGAGTGTGGCCAGTATATTGTTATATCGTGACTTTTGACGTTTAACTGTCATAATTTGTTTAGAAATTATCTTTAAAACGATACGTTACTGTCAATTAGATTTAAAGATAGGTGTAATTAAGATTAAATATAATTAAATTTACATTTTTTTAGCTTTACGCTCTATTGCGTATATAGCAGGGTAGGTTAAGTTAGGTTAGTCAAAGAGAACCTAGAAACTTAGTGTTGAGACTCTCTATTCCCATTAATACACTTTGGTTTCTTACTTTTCTTATTGAGGGTTGAGTAGCGGAACTCAACCGCGCTTTGCCTCGTTACCATAGTGAAGAAATGCAAATATTGAATACTTTGGGGAATCCCAAAGTGGGAATCGAACCCACCCACAAATATCATGGCACAGTAAGACAGTTTCTGACTGTAAAAACACGATGCTTTTGGGACCCGATCCTCACTCGAGAAAATAAATTATATTAATTTCTGCGCTCTGGTAAGTGCGGCGTCGAATTCCGTTACTCAACAAGTTCTCGCTAAGAAAAATAAATATATGAAAAAAAACTGCATTTAAGTAAGAATAATACAGAAGAATATGTAATGATTCTATCAAATATTTCATAGTTTCAGTGGTTCAGGAAGTGCTGAAGTCATTTTTGGTCAACTTTTATGCCACCTACATGTAATAAGAACTGTTTTAAACTACCCTATAGTAGCAATAATAAGGTCCCTAGTATCATGCTGAAATAAATCCCTTACTTTTAAAAATTGAAGCATTATTTCAATCCATTTAAAAAAACAATAAAAAAACGATATAAATCATTATAAAGTAATATATACACCCAATATATACTATATACGCAATAGCGTCACTCCGTAGTACAATAAAATTGGTGATACAAATGAAAACGCGATACTAAAAAGGACCCACGTCAACGTCCTAAGCGGCTTGACACCTGATCCCCGTCACACAAATTGACCAGTT
Source organism: Heliconius hermathena (assembly GCA_013403705.1). Taxonomy (NCBI): domain Eukaryota; kingdom Metazoa; phylum Arthropoda; class Insecta; order Lepidoptera; family Nymphalidae; genus Heliconius; species Heliconius hermathena. The sequence continues at coordinate 1,711,259 of JAAIXJ010001769.1, read as the reverse complement.
GCCTACAATACGGTTGACAACTCTTACAAATAGGTTGGGTTTTTTTTAGATTCACGCTATATCCCGCATATGGCAGGATAGGCAGAGTAGCCAGAGAAATCTAGTGTCAAAACACTCCGTTCCCATTGCGTGTTATTTGGTTTTAGGTAGCTATATAATAGACAAATATCGAACTCAAGGCCTTTTTCTTCTGAAGTTTAGAAATAATATGCTTTCGATTTTATTTGTTTATTCAAAAATATATAAATTATAATCCCAATTAAACAAGTTTCTCGACGGCTACAAGCTTAATAATATAAACGTAGTTCCTAAGAACTCTGAATCAGGTTAAATCCTATATGGTATAAAAGTATATCTGGAAATAGCGTTTGCGACACATCGACTTTACATCCCGTTTATTTACACAACTAGAAGCATCATATGTATGTATTTGCTAAACATTTACCTATTTAGTAATTTTTAAAGGCAGTATTGAAATAGGACTACAGGTTCGATTTCCGTCCCATTTCATGAGTCTGTCGTGTTATTTGGGCATTTTTTTGGACTTTCTACTATTAATGCGATACCTGCGGATAATTTAATTCATTTTTAACTTCACTGAAACATTGTTTCATTTTTTTTTTCATCAGCTTCACGCTGTATCCCGCACAAAGCAGTAGCAGCAGAGGGAACCTAGTGTTAAGACACTCCGTTCCCCACTTTCTGTTAAATTCTGGAGGCATTGCGTGTTGAGTGACAGCACTCAACGCCGCGCTTTGCCTCGACAATCGAGCGAAGAAATGAAATTATAAATTTAAGTAAATACTTCATTTCCTCGAGTGGGAATCGAACCCACAGTCAGTCGATTTTACAGTCACACTTTGTGCCTCTGCGGCACGGCCGGCCTCATTGTTTCGTTAGTTTTTCAAAATCAATGCAATGTATAAAATTTTATCGTCGTCAGCCAGCTTTAGTTAAAATATTATTATTATTATTTCATAAAACCAACGCAGTTATAAACTGTCCTCTTAGATATTTTAACTGTGCGCTATGATAAAAATTATATTCGGCTTAGTAACTTTCGTTGGCCCCTCAGCTTAAGGATTGATCAGACATTTAAGAAAAAAAAAATATATATTTTATATTTTCTAACACTTTCTAAAAAGATTAAAAAGTATTTTGTTTGTAACAGAAGAATATTTTTTTTATTCAGATTCAGGATTGAAACTTATAAAAAAATACTAGTTACATCATTTCTCACAACTAAACCACAAACACCACTGCCCCCATAAAACACCCATAAGTAGCCTACGTATGTAATCCGCTTACGTAAAGTGGCATCGTTTGATCAACGGCCAATTTATTTACCAGGTACCAATCATATACGACCTTTCACGAATCGCTTAGTAAATTCAATATTAATTCATTTATTTTATGTTAAAAGTATATGATACTAGCGACCCCAACACGGCTTCCCCCGCTTAAACTTTCTTTTTATATGCATATATTATACAAAATCTTTACATAAATTGTAACTTATGTGTTATTCTGGTGTATAAGCTATATTACTGAAAGTTATCATCTAAATCCATTTTGTAGTTTTTGCATAAAAGTGGAACAAACATCAACTCTCACAAGTAAGATATCTAAAAATACAATTCTATTTTTTATTGCTTTTGTTTGATAACTTTGAATGAATTAAATCCTATATAAATAATGTTATATTCGAATGCATGAATTCGAATGCATGAACTAAGATTACTGTACATAGTGGAAAAGTTAATAATTTCGTTTTGTGTTAATACTAATTTTAGTTTTTAGTAAAAATTATATTAATGTTATGTATTTATTTTATTTTACAATATCTTGTTCTCAATTTTATGGTTATTTTGTGGAATATAAAGAATTAAATTACAAATAACCAGATTTTATCTTTTACACCTACTTTGCGTATTGTACAAAATCGATAGATAGGTTAAAGTAAAAAATAGTAATTCACATCGTTTCATTCCTATAAAAAGCATATTACTATAAAAATAAATGAAATAATTTAGCTCTATTTTGAATATTTTTCTTAGATCCTCGCTGTATCCCACACATAGAGGGTAGGCAGAAAAAAACCTGGGAATCTAGTGTTAGCACTCCGTTCCCCGTTCCCCACTTTTCGTCGAATTCTGGAGGCATTGCTTGTTGAGTGGAGCAATACAACGCCGCGTTTTACGTTTTTACCGGAACGAAAAAAATAACATATTAAATATTTCATTTATTCAAACCACAACCAGTCGCGTCAACAGTGACATATTTATGCCCCTGCGCCACAACTGCTCTTACTCAGCAAAATCTTTACTAAGAATATCAACAATATTTTATATTTTTGCCACAAATCCCATCAATTGATAGAACACCTACCTACCTACAATACTTAAACGAAATGATTCATCTCAATTGAGCACACACGAGCTACCCGTCAATGTCACTTGCATAACTCGGAAGAACTTTCACCTGTTCGTAACGCGTTATGAAGTATGGACGTAAGGCAATTTAGTGTGTACACTACACTTATATATACAAATGCAAGACGTGCCTAGAAATATACTTTTTTTTAGGTTCACGCTGTATGTCGCGTGTAGCACGGTAGGCAGAGGGAACCTAGTGTTAAGACAGTTCGTTTCCCGCTTTCCGCTCAATTTTTAAGATATTGTATATTTGGCGGAACTCAACGCTTAGAAATATATCAAATGAAGACATATAATTTTATGATATAAAGAAAGTCATTGAGAAAAAATAGTGATCAACAAAATGGATGAAAAATCGTTTATGTTTCTAAGGAGTATGAAGAGACAGATAATGGAGGAAGATAAAAAGAGAATACTAGGTCCAAAACATTTGGAGCTCCATTTTCTGTAGTTCTACGTACATTACGCTAACGACAACAATCTGTAACAGTAACTGTCTGTAATGCTGTATTCTGCACACAGCATGGTAGCCTAAGGTAACCTAGTATCACGACACTCCGTTCCCCGTTTTCCTCAAAATTCTGAAGCATTATGCGTTTAATGGCGGTACTCAACGCCGCACTTTGCCTTTTATAAACTTATAATTAATGTTTATTAAAATAAGATTGTAAGTCCACAATCTCGTTGGGGTAGACTATAAAATGAAAAAAAATCCGTTCCCATAAGAATTTAAAGAAATCCTCTTTCTATACCCAAGGTATCTGAACTTCCACTAAAACAAAGTAAAAATAGATTTTTGATACTCTGCTTTCACGAAAAGTAAAATGAGCTAACAGTAATGATGGAGACTTAAAAAAACGACCAGATGCGAGTCGGACTCGCGCACTCAGGGCAAAAAAAATCATGTTTGTTGTATGGGAGTCCGCTTAAATATTTATATACGTATTTACGTTATCTGTTTTTAATATTTTTTTGAAGTAGCGGTAATATATATAAATTACCTGTGCAAAATAACAACGATCTAATGAAAATGAGTGAGCGGAGTCTTAGTAACAGTTCCTGTTTTACCCATTCCGTACGGAACCATAATATTTAAATAGAAAAAATTAAGCGTTTCCCAATATCGTAACCAACATTGTAACCAATAACTTTCCAACCGAATAATAAAATTATTTATTATAATATGTGCACATAATAGATACTTCTATATGTATATATAAGCCTATAATAGAACTTCCTTATGCAAAATCACGATCAAACCAAATTAAATATCGCGTGTCTGTACATAATTTCGAACGACGTGTGAATACGTTATATTAAATTTGTGATAATTTACAGTTGATGATTGCTTTCCGCTACGTTGAAGTTTTGACGGCAAATTGATTTTAGTATTCAATTAGAATACTGGTAATGGTAGCACTGTTTTGATTGAAAATCAGATCAGTGTGAATAATATAATTAAATTTATCAGCTTCATGCTGTATCCCGCACATATCACAGCAGAGGGCAGAGGGAACCTATTATTTAGTTAAGATAAAAAAAATATAGAGGCCAGTCATGGCGCAGCGGCACGAGGTATGACTGTAAAACTGACTGGTTGTGGGTTCGATCCCCACTCGAGGAGATGAAATATTTACTTAAATTTATATTTCCATTTCTTCGCTCTGGTGTCGAGGTTAAGCGCGGCGTTGAGTTCTGCCACTCAACACGCAACGCCTCCAAAATTCGGCAGAAAGTAGGGAATGGAGTGTCTTAACACTAGGTTCCCTCTGCCTACCCTGCTGTGTACGGGATACAGCGTGAAGCTGATATATATAAAAAAAAATAAATCAAATCAGTTTCACCCTGTATCCCGCACAGAGCAGGGTAGGCAGAGGGAACTTAGTGTAAGATACTCCGTTCCCCACTTTCTGCCGAATTCTGGAGGTATTGCGTGTTGAGTGGCAGAACTCAACTCCGCGCTTAACCTCGACACTAGAGCTAAGAAATGGAAATATAAATTTAAGTAAATATTTCATCTCCTCGCGTGGGGATCGAACCCACCACCTGGCCTCAAAGTTAGTTAAGATTATGAATAATAGTATTTGGTGAAATTTGTTATCGTAACTAATTAATGATTATATAATAATTATTAGACATTGTTCCTATACTGATACTGTTACTGGTAGTAATGTTTTTTAACTAAAGGCTCTACCCCACATATAGCAGGATAGATAAAGAACTTAGTGTCAAGACATCATTGCATGTTGGATGGCGGAATTCAACGTCTCTCTTTGTCTTACCAGAGCCGAGACATGAAAATAATTCATTCCCCCAAGCTGGGAACGAACCTAAAACTATCGACATTGTACTTGTACATTATATTATTAGTTATTGTAGTGTTAAATTGAAATTTTGTATAACAAAATATAACAAAACCAGCTTTACGATTTGTCCTATATAGAGAAGCAGGATAGAGGAAATCTAGTGTTAAAACATTCCATCTTCCACGTTACCACGCTTACTTACATACAACAAATATTTAAAAAAAATCTTCTTTTTCAGTTCTTTTCGCCAGTTTAGTGGTCGCATCCTGCGCACAAATCGAAGATCCATGTAAAACAAAATCTCGTATTGTGGGCGACGACAAGTACTGTGACAAATACTGGGAGTGCGATGGCGGTCAGTCTGTTCAATATGACTGTCCCAATGGCCTCGTCTTCGCGGGGAAGCACCGGGGAGTGACTGAGGGATGCGACTATCCCTGGAGATCGAATTACTGTGAATACCCTAAAGTACAGATAAGTAAGTGTTTTTGGAAACTTATTAATAAAATAATATTTGGAAATTATCATCAAACATTCGAAATTGATCATACATCTGTTATTTCAAAATATGCATATGAATTATGTATATGACAACAATTGTATTGACGTTTTAATAATATGTCTTTTCACATCACTCTTTGATCTGTAAATATTTTGATTTGTTCTCGTACCATAAAAACTGAAGAGTATTCAACAACTTCAAATTTCCCAATAAAGTGCTCGTATCATATCCTGGCGAAGTAGTAGTGGTAGTCATGTGCCATCAAGCTAATTCTCCCCAACCATCCCCTCAGACCCACCAATCGGTACAGAACATTGCGACTGGCTGTACGGCATCTTCGGTCACGAGACATCCTGCACTCGTTACTGGACCTGCTGGAACGGAACAGCCACTGAACAACTGTGCATCGGTGGACTCCTCTACAATGAAAACGCTCATTCCTGTGACTGGCCCGAAAATGTAGATGGCTGTCAGAAACATCGTAAGTTCTTAGTTATTTTTATAATAGCTTTAAGTGTAAACAAATAAATGTAATATCTATTCATCTATACTTCTATACTAATATTACTAAGCTGAAAAATTTGTTTGTGAGAACGCTCTAAACTCAGGAAGCAATGGTTCAAATTGAAAAAATATATTAAAGTTACGAGTGAATATTCCAGTAGTCCATCGAAGTAGGCTTTAGGCTATAATTACATCACAATATCGGGTACTTCTAATTAACTGAAATCTTTTATCTTTAAAGGTATTACAGTCATTGACAACTTAAAAATGCTTGATAGCAAATTTATTATTAAAAAGAATTTACTAAAAGACGTAATTGTAAATAAAACGAATCCGTTAACAGTTTTAAATTAAAACAAAATCCCTATGTAGATATTTACTATAATTTTATTGAAACAAGGTATTTAATTTCTCAGAATTCACTTTGACATCCGTCTGTAAACGTAGCTTTCAAAGCATACTAAGTTGTGTATCTTCCGCATACAACTCTTAGAGAAGACAACGGAAATTATAGTTAATATAAAAAAAAATATTACTCTAGTAAAAAATGTCTTAGTATGTTTTTCGTTAAACATTTTGAAAAAATAAAGAGCTATATCGCAAACGAAATGTACAGAGCCTGTATTAAATATTGAATTTATAATATTCAATCAATATTCTAATGTACGAAGTGAATTTTTAAATTGTTTATATAAAACTAACTGCTTCAGAAATAAAAATTAAACTTTTAACAAATTCCAGAGCCTGCAACTTTACCATTTCCCGAATTAACTTTTGACATTTTCAAAAAAAAAATCTGCTTCTGGCTGAATCCTGCATATAAGAGGGTATGCAGGTGGTACTTAGTGTTAAGATTCAAAACCACAACTATCGCTTTACAGTCACAATGAACTTGCGCTACGACAACCAAAAATATTGAATGTAATGATTTGATCGATGTCGACCTCTATCACATTTTTTATCCGACAACGCTACCCTAATATATTAACATTTACAATACCCCAGGGGCGTAAAAATAAATTCCCTGACAACATTCATTGATTGATCCATTATAGTAATGGTATAATGTATGTATGTATGCCTTATTACCGAGTGTTGCCACTTTATGTGATGGATCTTCTGACATTTCGAATACTTTCACTTTAATTACTTATCACGGATAACGAATATTGGTCAGAGGCCAGATGTGGTGCAGGGCTTCCTTTCGAAGAAATGAAATATTTAATATTTTCATTTTCTCGTGTAAAGAGGCAAAGCGCGGCGTTGAGTACCTCCATTCTATATGCAATGCCTTCCGTTACGCGACATTTCCGTTTCTCACTTTCCGCCGAATTCAGAAGGCATTGAGTGGCGAATAGCAGAACCCAACACCGCGATTTGTCTCTTTACTCTGGCCTCCTTGCTCTGGCAAGGAAATGAAAATAATACATATTTTATTTTTGTCTATTTTATAAGGGCATCGCCTATGCCCTGCACCACGACTGGCCTCTATATGAACTAAAATAAGGTGCACAAACTCATTTCTATAGAAGAAAATGAGCAATATATATAAAAACCGCTGCACAACACGTTCAATAGAGTTAGCTTCGCTTTAAATAAAAAGTCAGTTCACGTCCCATAATCTTCGAAGGATCTCGGAACATAGTAGATTCAATTACTGATTCAATGGATGGATCAACAATACTCATTGTTGGACGTCTTGGTATTTCTTCCAAGATTTGTATGGAAGTCTTATACTTATATTCTCCGAAATAAGGGACTTTTATAAGCGTTTTTCAAACAAGAGAAGACTATTAATGCAATAATATATTATTATACTATCTATACTATACAGTACTTATATTATAAACTTGAAAGATTGGTTTGGTAGAACGCGCTAACCTCAGAAACTGCTAGTTCAGTTCAGTTCAAATCTTTTTTGTCAATTAATATGTTTTTCGAAGATGGCCATGGCTTGATGAGAACGTATGGCTAAGTGGTCAGAGCGCCTAATCGGTTTCCAGGAGGCGCCTATTTCCTAGGCCTCAACCTCAGGTTTAATAAATTTAGCTCATAAAATATTAATAATAATAACCTTTCTTCAAATTCCAGCTCTCTGTAACGAAGATCCCAACGGCAACGTGCCCCTCGGCAAGTCCTGCAACAGATACTGGCAGTGCCAAGGTGGATATCCTCGTCTCCAGCGATGCCCAGCGATGTTGGTGTTCGACAGACGCTCGCTGAGATGCGTAGTGCCACCGACTGAGGAATGCGACGTTCCGACTACTACACCAGCTCCTGTTGATGCTGAAGAGGAACTGAGACAGGTTTGATATTGAAATTTGTTGATTGATTTTTTTATTTGGTCATTAAAGTCCGGCGTAGGCTACAAAGAGGGGAATAGGGTGTCAGAATATTTAATTAAAAAATATATTTAAACTATATTATTAATTAAAAATGTATTATTCATGTTCATTTTCATGTGATTTAACAAATCTAACTTTGCATATTATACAGAGTAAAATTTTAAATAGACACAACAAAACAAAGAAAGATTTCTAACTAACCAACTGTATCACAAATACATAAAATGTCTAAATATTATATAATAAATAATAATACAAACCTTGACCATCGTTATCTCTCCATTTACATAACAAAATGTTGACTTCACAAACCATTAGTGGAAAGATAGCACACCTGGACCGAAACCCTAAATTCATCCGGACGATTGAATCCTCGATAACTGGTCGCCTTCGTTGCGACAATATAATGTATATAAAGTGAATAAGTAAATGGATATTTGCTTTTATATTATATTTAAATTAAACTTATATGAATAGTAAATATCTATTTTATCTCAATAGTTATCTACGGATGCAAAATCTTGTTTTAATCTTTATATAATATGTATCTTTATATAACAGTAAATAAGAAAAAAGATCAAAAATAATTTTATTTTAATTTCCTAGCGAGATTTCTTAAAAAAGAGAAAATCAGGGAGGGGAGTGTACTAACACTAGGTTCCTTCTGCCTATATACTTTTTTTTATATCAAAAAGTTTAAGTACAACCATTCATGCAAAATTTTATATATTTTAGGCACAATAGGAACGTATAGCTTAAACCCCTAAAACGATAGAGGCTCGGGTCTTCAACAGGATATGTAGCTCACAAAAACATTAAATACCATACTTTCTTTTTCATTTGTGCAAAAGTATTATAATTAAAAAAACACATATTAAATAGTGCTTTTTGTTACAGAGCCCCCCACATCAATCAAAGAGGCCTTCCAACAACGAATACCAAGAATCTCAAGGCCAAAGTCGTCAGAGGACTAGAAACTAGAATATAATATACGTTTATATTATATAATATAAGTATATCTATATATAATAATATAGTATTTCATGGGCATAATCTAAGATTACCAAATTTTCAAACAGTAGTTATTTACCTATAACATATAATATTATAGGAAAATAATGTTTGTTTGTTTTTTAATTGTATTTTTTATTTTAATTTAACTGACACTCAAAATCATGAATTTGCAGTAAATACTATTTAAATTTAAATTAGTGAAAATATTTATATTCTAATATTAAAATTTACTGTACTTTAGTGATACCACTGTAAAAAGTTCTATCAAAGAAATACTCATATCAGCCGTTAATTTAAGAAAAATATCAGCTTCCATTGGTTTAGTCAAGTTTAGTTTAAGTTTATATTGTTCTAATTTTAAGTTAATATTAAATATAATTTACAAAATTTCAATGTTTTATTTACTTACAGTTAAAAGAGCTATGGTACTCAAATTTTAATTAATCCTTTTTACCCAGTTTCACTCTTTGATTTTTTTAAACATCGCTAATTTTAAGTCTGCTTAAAAGTTATATTATGACATCAGTAGGTACTCATAATTTCCAGATCCATATACTTGTATGAAGATTTTAAAAATTAAGGTAATTTATTTATTTATAGTTTGAGAGATGAGCATGTATATAAAGGAAACTCAAACGATTGCATACATTCTTGGGCCCAGAATGTAAAGAGATGAAAATAGTATAATTTAATAGATTCGAGTAGATCATTCCCTCCCTGAAAATTCTGTCAGTTTTGGCAATCTGAGAGCTGAGTTATTAGACATTTGGTAAAAGTGAGACTATCGCACAATTAACACAGCGCTCTATATTCATAGCGTGGCGGTTGTCAGATCCAAGATCCATCCAAGATTTCGATGTCCAAGGGGAAGTGATGGTCGTACAAAGTAGAAAACTAACAGGAAAGCACTCAAAACGCATCGAAACGAACGTAGCAAGAAATGCAAATATCATTAGATAATAAGCAAAAAATACAAAAATTATTAGATAAAATCAATCACCTGTCCCATCGGTCATTTAAAATATGATTGATTTTAATCGATTCAAAATGGATTTCTTTTTGTTTTTTCAGTAATCATTTTCAATTGACATTTTCTTTATTTATATTGTAATTATATGCACTACACTAAAATTAACAAATATTTCTTCATAATACTTACTGATCGATTTAGGATCTAAAACATTTTTTTTTAATTTTTCTCAGCTTCTAGATTGTCAATTGAGCTGATTTTTGCTATTCTAAAACTAAAAAAAAAACAACAAAATTCTTAGACCATATTTCAACTCTTTACATTTGGGCCCATAATTTTCCGTCTTCTTTAGGTACTGTATTACAGAAAATAGACGAAAGCCATTAAAGCTTTTAAATTTCTTCATCTCTCGAATCGTCAAGTTTCATAGAAACGGTAGTATCAATCCTACAAGAAGTTGCCATTGCCTCAGAAAGCAAATCTCCCAGAAAGAAACTTAACAATTGCTGTTTTTAGATATAATTTCCAATTAAATTATGCACATTTTACCTCAAAATATTGGGAAAAAAAAATTCAGTATTACTTCATAAAATGATACACAAACTGTCAAACTGAAGTTAGTAAACATTATTACACACACCCTACAAAAGCAACGAGTTGCAATTTTCATCTGTAATAGGGTCAGTCACATAAGGGTGGAATTCCACCTTTTATTCTCCTTTTATTCTGTCAAAGTTCATTAAGTTTGGGATCGGGTGAAACGGTCCGCTCTATAATATTACGCGCGGCGTACCGAAAACAGAATGCTATGAAGAAAATGTTAGTATCTACTTTATCGTTTTGTGTCCTGGAGATTTTTTTCTAATTCTAATTTAGATCTTTCATATAGAATAAGTATGAAATAACTTATTTATAATTTAAATTTAATAATTTCAAATAAAAACTGTTTACACCATTAAGAAAACTTTTGATAATCATTACAATTTACGGAAAAATGCAAAAGAAGAAAAAAATTTCCGAGCTAACTTAACTACTATGGCTTTATAGAATATAGCTAAATTTTAAACGTACCTATAATACAAAAAATGTTTAAATGTAATAGAAGCATATCATGTTATAAACACAAACAGCAAGTAAAAGCTAGGATTATGTTGCTATCTATGAATGTGATAAGAACTAAATTAAAATTATTTACACTACAATCATAGTACCATTATAAGTAACAAGTCTACTAAATTATATAAAATCTTTAGTTACAATGTTAAATTATATATCTTTTGTTAATAATATAAGAACTATTCAATATTAGCGATAAAAACCGTTTCAAAAACAAGCTTTCATTAGACATTTTGATTTATTTGACTCACATTTTTGCGCAACCTACCTAAAAATATAGTAAGGTCGTGTAAAAAACTGTTATCCGCCATTTTGATGCGGCGGCCATTTTAAATTAACAACAATATGTAATGTAATTTCATTGTCATGTCATCGAAACTGAAGTCGTAATCCAAATATCATCTCAGTTGGACACTAGGAAGTGGCTCAAATTAATGGACGTGAGTTCGATTCTTACAAAAGGGGTTTTTTTACCGGAAGAAAAAAAAGAGGCAGATTAGAAATAAAAGAAAAACTTTCGGTGATATCAGATCCAATAAATAATATTTATTTCACTTATTATTTAGAATAATATTTCACTTTCAGAAATATTCTAGCACCAGTACGGACACTAAAAGTTATTATCGACAACACCTTAAGGAGGTAGTGAAGCTTTTAAATGCGGCAGAAGACTCGACTAGAGATCGTTTTCAAAGAGAGAGATTATGCTTCTACGATTTATATGGGAATCGTATTCTTAAAATTTTGTGTGTGTAATTTTTATCTACTATGTAGAAAAAATATGTTTTTTTTATTTATTACAATTTTTCATATTGAATACTTTTTATAGTTCCTATTTAATAGCAATTTATTGAGTAAAAATAATCGAAAATAATCGAAAAACAAAACACCCTGTCGTTGTGTCTGTATTTCCGAGTATATCCAATTAATCACTTTCATATTCAACTTTAAGCTAAAAATAAAATGTTTTAGTTTGCTATTAATAAAAGTAGTCTCAAGTAACCTTTCATGTCCCAAGGTAACAATATATCTAATTTGGCTTAACCAGCTAATGGAATACCAAATTTAGAGCATTTTTATTTTTTTATACTAGCTATTTTCCGTAACTTCGTTAGTATGGACCTTTGAACTTTTTCCACAATATTTCCACATTGAATATTGGGCCCAAAATTACATTTGGGCTCATGGCCCATATCTCAATCTATATTTTTAACAAAATTTTACTCTCTAAAGGAGAAAAATGAAAATTCATTCAAATTAAATAAATAAATCGTCCTAATCAAAATCGAAACCATATCAAATCAAGTGAAATCAAATCAAATCAAATTAGCTTCACGTTGTATCCTGCACACAGCAGGGTAGGCAGATGGAACCTAGCTCTTCCTAGTTCACTCCGTTCCCCACTTTCTGCCGAATTCTAGAGGCATTGCGTGTTGAGTGGCAAGACTCAACGCCGCGCTTTGCCTAGTCACCAGAGCAGGAATGGAAATATAAATTTAAATGAATGTTTCGTCTTCTCGAGTGGGGATTGAACCCACAACCCTTCGGTTTTACAGTCTAGAAACTATACAATATAGACTATAGAATTAATATTTTATTATATAAAAAACTTTCTCATACTTTCATATTTATACTTATAAAATCTTGAGCTAACTTTGTAAACGTATTCGTTAAATTCACTTCATTCGGATAACTTTCTGAAACTTGAAATAATACTTTCTTAAAGCATTGATTTCGTTTTTCTTTTAGTTTTTCTTTTAGTTTCACGCTTTATCCCTTGCGGGAAAGAATAGAACGTGAAACAGTACGGTCAATGTATCCTTCACTGTCATCGACCTCTCCTCCTCCTCTCGTCCTCTTGTTCTCCGGAGAATCCTAACGTTTTTTACCCAACTATCCTATAGTAGTATTACACAATGTACGTATTATATATAACGATATCTGTTACAAGTGTAACGGAATTTGTCATATGATAATACTATTAAAAATTATATTTAAATTTCATTTCTTCGCTTTGGTAACGAGACAAAACGCTGCGTTAAGATCCGCAACTCAACAAAATATGTTCCCTCCGCCTACCACGCCACATGCGGAATAGTGCGTGAAACTGGAAAAAAAAATAAGTTATTATATGCTACTCAACCTCACACTTTGACTAAATGGACTGTGAATCAAAATTATTTGAAATCTCTAACTTTGATTAAGCTTACAACAAGGTAAACAATTCATAGATTAAAGCCAAAAATTAAACGACTTAATATAACTTAAAGCCTTTGAAACAGACCGGTTGCCTATTTAATACCAATCTGTGAGATCCACCAAAGAAGTGGAACGCTTTATAGATCTTCCAGAAACTTCCGAAGTTCCACCGCTAACGGTAAAAGTTTTCCATCTTACAATACGCAAACAAGAAAAGATAAATGGCCGTTTTAATGGACGTTTACGCTGAAATCATATTTTATGAAGAAGATAGGAGCTTTTCTTTGTAGGAGATACTTGTGAAGTACCTATGTAACTTTCAATCGTTTAGTTGGTTCATTATATCTGATGGAATTGATTTTATAGGAAAAGTATTAAAGTTATAAGTTAAGCCGTCGTCGCGTAGGCGCATAAAGTTTGATTGTAATATCGACTGGTTGTGGGTTCGATCCATTTATATTTTATATTTTACATAACATTTATATTTTCATTTCTTCGCTCTAGTTTCGAGGCAAAGCGCGGCGTTGAGTTCCGCTACTCAACATGCATTGCCTCCAGAACTCGGTGATCTCGGCCGGTGCCGTAAGAGGCGACTAAAGTAAGTGTGGTAGAGTCACGTCGCCAGCAATGGCGACACGCATGGGCAGACTCGACCAGATCATTACCACCCCCGGCATTTAAAACCGACGTGAAGTAGTGGCTTTATCCCACTGCGTTTCGCATCAGGTAATGCCGGGCTCTGGAGCCCAACCCACCTTACAGGCAGGCAACGCACCTGCAGCTCCTCTGGAGTTGCACGGGGTCATGGGCGGCGGTGATCACTTACCATCAGGTGACCCGAACGCTCGTTTGCCTTGTCTTTTCCATAAAAAAAAAAGTGTTAACGGAGTGTCTTAACACTAGGTTCCCTCTGCCCACCCTGCTGTGTACGGGATATAGCGTGAAGTTGATTAATTGATTGATTGTAATAAAGTTATGGGTGTAGAAGTAGTTTGTGGTGTGAGACAGTCATAAGTCGAGCCTTGTAATACGATAGAGTGGCGCAGCTAGTTGTGGCTCAGGGGCACGATTGTGCGACTGTAAACGCAACAGGTCGTGGGTTCGATTCCCACTCAACGAAATAAAATATTTAATATTATGCTTGCCACTCAACACGCAATGCCTCTAGAATTCGTTCATCATAATCAATGTTAAGACACTAGGCTCCCTCTGCCTGAAATTCACAAGTTCACGTGAACAAAGTTTCGGGCGACGACTGTTAATTTGCATGACGTTAACAGAAAAATATGCTTTCATTGCAATGAATATTCATTATGTTTTTTTATATTTTTAAATACGCCAACATCATATTTTATATAAATCAAAATCAGCTTCACGCTGTATCCCACACACAGCAGGGTAGGCAGAGGGAACCTAGTGTTCCGTTCCCCACTTTCTGCCGAATTCTGGAGGCATTGCGTGTTGAGTGGCAGAACTCAACGCCGCGCTTAGCCTCGACACCAGAGCAAAGAAATGGAAATATAAATTTAAGAAAATATTTCATCTCCTCGAGTGGGGATCGAACCCACAACCAGTCGATTTTACAGTCACACTTCGTGCCACTGCGCCACAACTGCACATATAATAAAAAAAATATATAATACACATAATGGAGTATAAATAGAAAACCTCACTTTAGAGATAATTAATCACGTCGCGTTGTTTAAACATAACAAAATACGTATATCATAGTATTTCACCACATTTACAGATCGGTCGACTATGCGGTCGCCCTGAAGTTAGTTACAGACGGCAACGCAAATTTGATTTTAGTTCAGGAACCCTAACTTCAGGGCTGTAAAAAGTAAATAAACTCTCTCTCTCTCTCTCTCTCTCTCTCTCTCTCTGTCTAAGCAAAACAAATAAAAAACAATATTAGTTAATATAAGTATATTTACATTTTATTCCACATGTAGGATAATACTATAACAGCTTTTTTTATATAATCCTAATAAAATCCAAAGATTATCCTAATAAAATCCAAAGATTATCAATAAAAAGTAGTAGGTTCTATTAATCCATGTTAACTGGAAAAAATATTTAAAAAATACAACTAAGTTCTATAGTTATTTAATTTAAAAATATATAAAGAAAGCAAATAGTATTTTATGAAACATGGAGCAATTTCTAGTTATATGGAATGAGTTCACGAAATTTGTGAAGATTACAGACATTCATATATAAACATGCTTTTGCAATGCTTCTGTGAATTCGCGAGCAAAGCCGCTATCGGGACGCTAGTAAATATTAAGATAACACGCATATAAAAACGTTTAAAGTTAGTAATTACTACTCCGCGCTATAAAAAAAGTTCTACTATGTATTTTTTTTTAAATATTCAACTAGATACTTATGAAGATATAACATAGTTGCATACTCGTATACATTCAGCCAAGTTTTAACTCAATCATGTGATTCCGTTGACGAGTTTCCTTTTATGTATTTCATTTTAATCTAATAAGTTTAGGTGACTTTAATATTTTTTATTTGCAAGTATATTTATATAAAACAATGAAAAGTACTTACTTCTGTGTGTGCAGGACAAATGCGTTATACTAAAAAAATTGTATTTAATATTGTTTTACTCAAATATTTGATTGTACATACAGTACTGTGGATTTAAATTCTATTGATTGAAGAGTGCCTTATATTTTTATAGAAAAATCAAGTCAAAGAGTTATTTCAAGATAGAGAAGTATCAACAGCCAAAACAGAATACCTAAAGGTAAAACTAGATTCACCTCACGTTCTGAAAATAAAAAAGGAATAAATAAATAATATTAAAAATTTTGGCCTTTTTTGGCCAAAAATTCGTGGCGCAGGGGCACTTAGTGTTACTGTAAAATCGACTGGTTGTGGGTGCAATCCCCACTCGAGGACATAATATTTATTTACATTTATATTTTCATTTCTTCGCGTGTGGGGGACGGAGTGTTTTAACACTAGGTTCCCTCTGCCTACCCTGCTGTGTGCAGGATACAGCGTGAAGCTTATTTTTTCATATTAAAAATTTAAATATACAAACATACATACAAAGAAATCTTAATAGCAATAAATCTTACGTAGCGTTAGTTAGGTTGTGCCGTTGTACCAGTTGAATCGTTTAGAATTTACTTATTTAGTTATATTACATACCGCGCTCACTGGCAGTGGTGTGATTCATTCTGCCGGTATTTATTATATAATAATTTATAAATTTAATTCATTTTGTTAAACTTGCAATATTTTCTCAATTACTTTATTATTTAAATGAACATTTATTGTTTTATTTAAATTTCTCAACGATAGTAAAAATCTTGATAATCAACAATCTAATGTCACATATGTCAAATATTTTCAAGTAGCGATAGGTAACTCCATATTATCATTTAATATGCAAAATGATTATTGCTACATATAATCTTAAATGAAACGTAAATACAATGACATTTTAAAATACTATAAGCTCGCCGCGTCACTTTCATAGATTATTTATATTTAGATAAGCATCTCTTGTGGTTTGTTATAATATTATATTCTACTTTATCATGTATAGGTGGAGACGTCTTCTTAGTACAATAAAACAAAATTGTGTAAAAGATCAAATTATAAATACGAAACGTAATTTGAGTATAAATATGAGTGACAAATTCAAGTTACCTGCCCGCTATGGTGCCGGCGAAAAAAGTGTGTGGTAAGTGTTGTGAATTGTTAAAAAAAAACTTATTTCTATAGAATCAATGCCAACCCGTTTATCTTTGTTATATTACGTAACATTGGAGCTAGAACAGCATTGATAATGGTATCACTGTTTATTTATAAATAAAATGTAAATGAAGATGTAAAAAAAATATTTAACTAAATAATTAAAAAGTCTTATCTCTATTACTATACTTAAACATATGTTATATTAAACATAATATATGTTTAAGTATCAAATAAAACCAATGTTTACTTTGTTTTAGAATTAATGTTTCAACTTAAAATAATATCTTTAATTCCATATAAATGGAAATTAGTTAAACTTTGTTTAGTCTACAAAGTTTAATTATTCTTAGATTTATACTAATTAACTTAAGAATATTTTTGGGTATATAATTATTGCTATTTCTTTCAAATCACTTTAAGAACAGAAAAACCGAGGCCATCATGTTGTGGCAACTTGAATGTCTGACTGGAAACACCTAAATTGTGGGTTTGATTTCCTTGCTCTGGTAACAATGTGAGGTGTTTAATTGGCCAACAAATATGTAATGAAAATAGGATAAAAATGGTGAATGTAGGACAAGCCTGCTATGCTGCTAAAAAAATGAATATTATATTATTGTAGTTCAAGCAGACTGGAATCTGTGAGTAGAACACAATTAGTTTATTATTATTAATAATAGTGTTCTACTAAAAAAAATATTTTTTTTGCATATGAGAAGCATTTTAATATCATAAAATTATTTTCCAGGGTGGAATATATTCAGCTTGCTGCTGATTACAAACCAGCAGTCAATCTTGGCCAAGGATTCCCAGATTATCATGCACCAGATCATGTTCGGAAAGCACTATCTGACATTGCTATTGGTGAAAATCCTTTACTCAATCAGTACACAAGAGGATTTGTAAGTAAATTGTTCTCTACTACTTTTATAGAGACTATTGAAGGCACAAATATTTGACTGTAACTCAGTGATTTTGGGTTCCGTTTTCACTCAGGAGAAAGAATTATTTAATATTTTGCTTTCTTCCCTCTAGTAACAAGGCACACATTGAGATATGCCAACACAAAATTTGCCAAGTGTAGAATGGAGTGCCTTAATATTAAGTTCTATATACTGTATACATTAAACTGGCATTATATAAAAAAAGAAAAAAGTTGATATTTTTTTTAAATAAATTAACTTAATTATATATTTATTTGTTAACAGGGTCACCCGCGATTGGTACAAAACTTAGCTAAAGTATATTCCCCGTTGATTGGTAAAGAATTAGATCCAAATAATGAAATATTGGTAACTAGTGGTGCTTATGAAGCTCTCTTCTCAGCTATTTTAGGTAAGCAATACATTTATTAAATAGTAGCTGTTACTGTACTAGTGGCACAATCTATATACATAAAATAATGCATTAATTGAGGGTACAGTGTGATCGGTGAGTCATGGCCACTCTGAAGTTAGCTAGCAGTTAGTGGCAATTAGGATTTGATTTTAAGGTGTTTCTTACTTTAATTTTTTTGTGCCCCAGTGAACAATGGGCAAAAGCTTTGAAAGCCTTACTTCACGGTGGCCACAACTCGCTAAGTTGTATTAACAGTCAAAACCTCATCACATTTCATATTACAAACTCACGACTTGATTGTAATAAAAATAAAATTTTATTACAATCAAGTCGTGAGTTATCTCTTATTCTGAATAACTAAAGTATTATTTGGATATTATTGGTACTTGTTTATTAACGCCAACACCACCGCATATACAAATTTGCCAGTTTTCCTAGCCGGTAGCTGGTAGCCTGCACCTAGGCTAGGTAACAAACTTTAAAACATAACATAACAACACAAAAAAAAATAAGATTCGATACTGTTTTTACTCCGAGCAATTAATAAATTACGCCAACAAGGGTCATTTAGACTACGTCTGTCTGTTAACTGATGGTTCTGGGTTCGATTCCCATTCGGAGCAGTAATTTAATTGAACCACACTAGCATTAGAACGCGCGGCGATGGATTTTGCTGCAATTTCTCAAAGGCCGTATGTACGTAAAGTAGAGAATGGTGTGTTTTGACGCTAAATTTTTCTCTCTATCCTTCAAAGGGGCACAAGTGTTTGACTAACGCGACGGTTGTGGGTTTGATCTCTTGAAAGATTCGGCGGAAATTAAGGAATTGAGTGTCTTAACACTAGGTTAACTTAACTTTATTTTAGTTATTTAGTTATATAAATATGTATAATTACTCTAAAAAGCGCGGCGTTGAGCTCTGCCACTCAACACGCAATGCCTCCAAAATTCGGCAGAAGGTGGGGAACGGAGTATCTTAACACTAGGTTCCTTCTGCCTACCCTGCTGTGTGCGGGATACAGCGTGAAGCTAATTTTATTTAATTTTAATTTACTCTAAAACAAAAACTATTTTCATTAAGCACTTGTCACAATATTTTAACCAGCTTCTCATGTAAAAGACAAATCTAAAATACACGAACTGTTTCTAAAAAGCGATATAATACGACCGTTGCTTTAAAATCTTATGAAAGAGACTTCCGGGGAAAAGGGGAAGGATGGCGACCCTAACTCACGATAACCTTTTGCCATTACATCCAAATATCTATAGCGGTCAATGGGAGTAACGCACTTACATTTGTTTTTATATGTTATGTTGCACAATAATTATATTAGAAATGAAAATATTTATAATATTTGCCTTCAAAATGGATGTTATTTATTTAAATATTTTTTTTGTTAGATATTCTGCCAGATGCCATTGTCGGCTTTGTTTTTTTTTTAATTAAAAGTAATATTTTTTTTGATCTGGCACCAAAGCAAAATCCCGGCTTTGACTTCCACTCAACACGCAATGCCTCCAAAAATTGGGCGGAAAGTGAGGAACGGAGTGTCTTACTACTAGGGATACCTTGCTGTAGGCGGGATACAGTATCAAGCTCATTTAAGTGACGTTTTAGGTTAAAATTGGACCAGAAAAAAAATATAATGATTATAATACATTTTCCTCTTCGCTCTGGTGTCGAGGCAAAGCGCGGTTTTGAGTTCCGCCACTCAACACGTATTCATCCCTCCAGATTCAAACGGAAAGTGGGGAATGGAGTGTCTTAACACTATGTTCCCTCTGCCTACTCTGCTGTGCGCTGTGTATGCTGCTGTGATACAGCGTGAAGCTGATTTTGATTTCTCCGTCGTATTAGACAAATTGTGGCGTTGGGTTATGCAAAATTCAATCACCAATGAACAGTGGGTCATGGATTGTCTTAATCCTCTGTCTCCCCTACTTTATGCGGGATAAAGCGTGAAACATAACCGAGTGTACAGCGTGATGCTAAAAAAAAATCTTATTCCAGGCCACGTGGACGAAGGAGACGAAGTCATTGTAATAGAACCATTCTTTGATTGTTACGATTTTATGATCAGATCTGCGGGAGGAGTTCCCAAGTTTATTGCTTTAGCACCTGTAAGTACTTCATTATTTTACGGTAATTTTTTATTGAGCATAATAATTGTGAGCTAATTATTAAATTATATTAATAACTTGAGGCCGGTCGTGGCGCAGCGGCACGAGGTGTGACTGCAAAACCGACTGGTTGTGGGTTCGATCCCCACTCGAAGAGATGAAATATTTACTTAAATTTATATTTCCATTTCTTCGCTCTGGTGTCGAGGTTAAGCGCGGCGTTGAGTTCTGCCACTCAACACGCAATG
>JAAIXJ010001769.1:1430832-1689395 GCA_013403705.1 Heliconius hermathena | reverse complement strand
AGTATTAAAATGATTAATATTCCTCCCGTCGTAATTAGTGTTTAACTCCACAGAACGTTTTTTGCGTTATCAAGATTCGTTAGTACCTACTATTAGTCAATAGATAGCGTTACTTGTGTCGTTTTTTACTATCTCAAATATTAACGTCTTGAAAACTTAAATACTTATATCTTTTGATAGAGTGAAGCGATTACAATAAATAAACACTAAAAGCTACTTTGATTTATTTGTAATTTTTATGTATAAAAGTTGCTTAAATTTATTGTATACTTTTTACGTGATACGTGTTCACATAAACAGACAAACAGACAAACAGATAAACAGACAAACAGACAAACAGACAAAAATTCCAAAAAAGTTGGAAATGGATTCTGTTAATTATCCTTTAACATCCTGGCTAATTTTTTTTTTTAAATTTTCAATGTACAGAAACGACTTTTCTACAGATTTATTATAAGTATAGATATGTCTTTTATCTCTCTACGTAATATATTGTAAAAGTAAAGCTAAATTACTTTTTATGAACAATAAAATTTGAATGACTGATTCAAACTTCTTCTTGGAATCGAAAGATAATTTAGACGGTTTACAAAATGCGCAAGTTCCAGTCCCGCTACGTTAAAATTTTCATACGTTTTTTTATAATATTTATTCTATCTTCATTGTGGTTTTCTACTGTCAATATAAAAAATATATATTTTTTCTTTTGTCACAGAAATCATCAAAATCTCAAATGACATCAGCCGATTGGGTGTTAGATGAAAACGAACTGGCTTCGCTATTCTCCGATCGTACTAAAATGATAATACTAAACACCCCCCACAACCCCCTAGGGAAGGTCTTTAGTGCCCAAGAATTGGAAGTTATAGCGAATTTGTGCAAGAAACACAATGTTATATGTTTATCTGATGAGGTCTATGAGTGGATGGTGTACGAACCGAACAAGCATATACGGATTGGTAAGAGGTTTTGTGTTTTACGGGTTCGATTTTTAATGGGCTATTGTACCCATTTTTGAAAAGTATCTCAAGTTATTCCTAATAAACCACTATGAAATTCCTTGATGGCAAATGCCATGATGGCACCTTACATGACATGATAGCGTTAAAGCTACAAGGGAGAGAATAAACAAAATTCACTTGTAATAAATTTCTTTTAAAATTTATATATTTTACAATCAATTTGAGACCAGTCGTGGCGCAGCGGCACGAGGTGTGACTGTAAGGCCGACTGGTTGTGGCTTCGATCCCCACTCGAGGAGATGAAATATTTACTTAAATTTATATTTCCATTTCTTCCCTCTGGTGTCGAGGTTAAGCGCGTAGTTGAGTTCTGCCACTCAACACGCAATGCCTCTAGAATTCGGCAGGAAGTGGGGAATGGAGTGTCTTAACACTAAGTTCCCTCTGCCTACCCTGCTGTGTGCGGGATACAGCGTGAAGCTGATAAAAAAAATCAATTTGAAGCCGTCGCGGAGCGTAGCGTGGGACTAAACGCGCGTAAACGCGATAGTTGTAGGTTCGAGTCACGCCTGGGGAAAAAAAATATTTATTATATTAATTTTCTAGCTCTGATAACAATGCAGATCGCTGCGCTTAGTTCCGCCACTTAATGCGCCGAGATTTTGGCTGAACATGGAGAACAGAGTGTCTTAACATTAGAAAATAAACGGTCTTGACAGACGGACAACACAATAATCCTATAAGGGTTTCGATTTTTCTTTTTGAGGTACGAAATCCTAAAAAACATTTTATTTCTCTTTCCAGCGACCCTTCCCGGAATGTGGGAAAGAACAATCACTGTGGGCTCAGCAGGCAAAACCTTTTCAGTAACCGGTTGGAAGACAGGATGGGCGTACGCTCCAGCATCCCTCATGAGGAACCTGCAAGTGGTGCATCAGAACTGCGTGTACACTTGCTGTACTCCTGTACAGGTGGGTGAGGTTAAGTTACAGTAGGTCTGGACGTGGATGAATGGGTGGTGGATTTTCTAATAACTATAGTTTAAAAACAAATCAGCTTCAGGCTGTATGTCCGACATAGCAGGGTAGGCAGAGAGAACCTAGTGTTAAGACACTCCTTTCCACAAATCTAGTTAACATCAATATTATAAATATTAACACCATATAGTTGTCATGTAACTTTATTACTAATTATTAATTTTTTTTCATGTTTACAATAAAAAAAACTTCACTCTGCATCCCGCATATAAGTAGTATAGACAGAAGGAACCTAGTATAAACACAATCCTTCTCCAAGCACCGTCCAACTTTCATGCTTAAATGGCGGAATTCAACGCCGCACTTAGTGTTGTTACCAGAACGGAAATATGATATTATTCAATCATTTACATTCAAAAACCGTGAAAAATAATTACCGAGCGAGTTATTTAAATGCTAACAAACCATAAAATGTGACCTAATTTTGTTTATTGCCTTACATAATATTGCATTAAGTAGGTCAGAACGACATTTGTATGAATTGCAATTTTAACCAAAATTGTAGGGTATATTTACTTTTTTAAATTTTTTAAAGTGTTATTTCACAAACACTTAGGAAAGAAAAATACTTATTTAGAAAACGTATAAAAATTTGAACTTAGCGGGACTCGAACCCGCGCCTCCTGGAAACCGACCAGGCGCTCTGACCACTAAGCCATACGTTCTCATCAAGCTACGTCCAAATTCTTATACGCTTGTTACAACTTATTTATGTTGTTAGCATCTCTGTATTGTTAGCCCTACTAGCTTTCCAGGAGGCGCGGGTTCGAGTCCCGCTACGTTCAAATTTTTATACGTTTTCTAAATAAGTATTTTTACTTTATTATAAATATATTCTTTAATTAGTTGTAATATTTTAATATTTCGGAAACATAATTGTATAATTTTGAATTATCAATGTAGCAAATCAAAATCTTATATTATACTAGTGACCCGTTCGCGGCTTTGTCTGGTAAATGGCCCTAATCTTTTTAGGGCTCTAATAATTTTTTTTTAGCTTTAAGTTGTCTCTCGTACATCGGAGAGTAGGCAGAGAAAACCTGATAACCAAGTATTAAGACACTCCGTCCCGATTAAAACACTTCCGCTCTCCACTTTCCGCCGAATTCTAGAGGCCATTGCATGTTCTTTTTTTATGCCTTAATTCTCTTGTTTTAGGAAGCAGTAGCACGATCATTCGAAATAGAACTATCTAGATATAACACCCCCGATTGTTATTTCGTATCTCTTGCAAGGGAATTGTTGGGGAAAAGAGACTTTCTAGTGAAAACGTTGAGAGATAACGGGTTCAATCCCACCGTGCCCGATGGCGGTTACTTCATTGTGGCTGATTGGACCAAACTTGGTAAGTTTTGAAAGAAAATATTTGTAATTATTATTATTTTTTTTTTGTTTTAGTATTTTTTTTTAAATAAAATTTAAATATATTAAATATTTCCTTGTTTTTTAATATTTTTTGCAAGTTTTCGTATGTCGATTTTATCAAGGATTTTTTTTATGAAAGATAAAGTGTAAAGCTGAATAAAAAATAAGAAATTTTGGTCATATGTTCAACAATTAAACATTTCACTAATTACACTTTGTATAGATTTCTATACAAGGTGTAATTTTAAGTTTTTTTAATTTTTAATTAACTTAGATTAAGATCTTTTTTTTTTACTATCGTAAAATAAACTATTTTAAAATATTAAATAATAATTTCTTAAGTATATATAAATATACATTTTTTTTTTCACATTTTTACAGAAAACAAAATAGACCTCTCATCAGAGCCAGACAAATATAAAGATTATAGATTCACTAAGAAGTTTGCAAAAGAAGCCGGTATACTAACGATACCGCCCACGGCGTTTTACTCCGAACAGCACAAACATCTCGGCGAGAACTTTGCGAGATTCTGTTTTATAAAAGTAAGTGAAATTTAGATTACCTTCAAGTTGTATCTTACACATGGCAGGGAAGGCAGAAGGAACTTAGTTAGCCTAATTTTTAGACACTCCGTTCCCCTCTCTTTGTGTGGGTTGGATTCCCGCTCGAGGAAATGAAAATATTAAATATTTAAAAATCAAATTCACAACTGTAAACGCTACCGGTTTACAGTCTCTTGTGCCTCTCCGCCACGGCTGGCCTCAAATGGAAACTTAAATTATTTATAAGATTTTATAAATTGTGCCTATCTTTAAAAGTATGAATTATTTCTCCTATGAAGTATTTCTATATAGTGAGATTTTTGCACATACGAGCGTTAACACTAGGTTCCCAAGTTCCCTCTGCCCACTCCTGCTATGTGCGGAATACAACATGAAGCTAAAAAAAAAATACTAATCATCGTTCTTCGATATAAACTAACATTATATATGTATTGAAAAGTAATGGCGCTCTTTATATTAAGAAAGTAACAGTCGCTTTATATTTGTTTTAGAAACAACTATCTTTCGAGTAATTGGTACAAGAATTTATTTTATGTTATTTTGAACCCGTTGCCCTAAACAAAATAGGTGTATGTCTACATCTAAAAATATATTTTTTTAATGCTTATTTAGAAAACGTATAAAAATTTTACCGTAGCGGGACTCGAACCCGCGCCTTCTGGAAAACGACCTGGTCGGTTTCCAGGAGACGCGGGTTAAAAATAGCACTCTCTCTTGTGTGGAATAACACTTGAAAAAAAAATACATTTTTAACATTTTTAATCTATTTCTTCCATATTTTACTAGTACTTCTCTAAGAAGGCTTCTTTCGCTTTATATTTGTTTTTAAATTTTATTTTATTAAAAATTATAAAACTTTTAAAAATATTAACAAAAATATGCATCTTGTTTACAGAAAGACGAAAACCTTGCACTAACTGAAAAACTACTCAAGGAATGGAATGCTAAGAAAAATTGAATATAATATGGAATCTATACACATACCACATTATAATATATTGAATAGAATATGTTTTATAACATATATTTAAATAAGATTTATTTTATACAAAATGTTAATGTTGAGATTATTACGTCTTGATTATTCACAAATTGGTTTTTTCTTGTAAATGTATTTTTTAAATTTCACTGGAAAAGGGTGTGTCTTGACTAGGTTTTCTCTGCCTAAATGGGGGATAAAAGGCGGAGCTGTCTATTTTATGTGATTTTCTGTTTAGCTTTACACTGTAGCACGCACAAAGGAAACCTGGGAACCTAGTGTTAAAACACTCGGTTCCCTATTTCCCGCTGGCTTTTTAAATATGCGTGTGTGTTGTAGTGGCGGGACTCAGTACTAATGTTTCTAAAATAGACAAAGTGGAGAACAAAGTGTAATGTCACATATGTAAAATAAAAAATATTATAAAAAAAAACCGTTTAACATTTAAATTGTGTTATTCTAAGTTCATAATTGGCTGGTTTCCAATATAGTATGAAGAAAATACTTAAATACTGTTTATATTTTAATAAAAATTTGTATGTTGTTATCTAAAACTTATTTCTTACCCAAAACACCGCTATTTAAAAAAAAGTGAACTATGAGGGATAGTTTCAACCAACATTTGACGAAACGATTTGACGATATCTGAGGGCTTTTTAAATGAATGTGAAGCAAGGTAGGCAGAGTTATGGAAAATTTCTCCTTAAGACACTCCGTTCCCAACTTTCCACCAACTTCTATAGGTATTGCGTGTTGAGTGGCGGAACTCAACGCCGGTCTTTGTTACACCAGAGCGAAGGAATGATAATATATATAATTGTAAATAAATATATCATTTCCTCGAGTGAGGTTCGAACCCACAACCAGTCAATTTCTAAGTATAATTGAAAATATTATATATAATTTCCTTAAGTGGGAATCGAACCCATAATGTGTGGCGTTTATAGACGCACACTTGTGCCACTGCGCCACGGCTGGTATCTTATGAACTAACTTCTAGATTAGGCTAAAAAAAATAAAAGAATATTTTGAAGTTTATTGTACTATAATTTTCGTAAAGTAATATTCCAATATAAATTGAAAATTCAAATTCAATACCAAAAAAGAATCATAAAAGAGCATTAAAGAATCCTTTTTAAGATGTGAAGTCTCCCCGCAGCCATCTTTTCGCGTCTCTCGTATCGTTGCCATAAGTTTTTCCAAATCTATTGTAGAGAAAATTATATAATGTTTATCTAATATTAATTAAACATTTCTATTGTTATAATCAAAAAAAAATGTTAAAGCTTCTTCACTTTTTCCATAGTGACGTGTTAGAGAAGTTTCTAAGGTACGTGATGGTTGTGGGTTCGATTCTTATACGGAGGAATGTTTAATACGCTACTGATCCCTAAATGAAACTAGATTAGTGCAGCATAAGATTCCGCCAATTTAAATAAAATATTAACAAAAAAGTCACTAACATTTGTCAAAAATGGAGAATAGTGTAATCAAAATACATAACAATATGATGCTCTGTAAAAAATCATCATCCTTTTTTCAATCGTAATTAAAAATTTTATAATTATTTTTACGAAAGCTGAATGCAACATAATCTGTTAACAGTATTTACTGTAATATAATATTTTAAGTCGCCTTTTAATGTTCCCTTTCATATATATTTTTTCAGCTTCACGCGGTATCCCGCATGTAAGAGAGTAGGCAGAGGGAGCCAGTGTGTCAACACTCAGTTCCACGCTTTCCGCCAAATTCAAGATTCTGGGTTCGATTCCCACTTGAGGAAATTTAATTATTTAATATTGTCATTTCTTCGCTCTGGTGTCGAGCTAGAAGCGCGTTGTTAAGTTCCTCCACTCAACACGTAATGTCTTGAATTTAGGCAGAAAATTGTCTTAACACTAGGTTTTTATTATTTTGAATACAATATGAAGCCAACGGTGGCGCAGGAGCACAAAGTGTGACTGTAAACGCGACTGGTTGTGGCTTTGATCCCCAGTCGAGGAGATGAAATATTTATTTAAATGCATATTTCTAATTCTTAGCTTTGGTGTCCAGGCTAAGCGCAGCGTTGAGTTCCGCCACTCAACGCGCAATGCCTCCAAAATGCCTCCAAATGCCTCCAAAAAGTGGGGAACGGAGCGTCTTAACATCAGGTTCCCTCTACCTACCCTGCTGTGTACGGGATACAGTGTAAAGCTGAAAAAAAATGAAGCTAAAAGAAATTATACCAACCGGAATGTGTTCCCGGGCACGTGGCCGGCGTAGTTGGGCAACATGCCCACGTGTTTGTGGTAGATCTCCGTGGGATTAATGGATAGGGGAGGATCGGGTCTGAAAGGGATATGAAAGTGTATTTTATTTAATGTAATTTTAGTAATATATATTAAATTAGAATATTTTCTTTACATCTGTATGTAAACACGGTAATTTGATACGATATCGAGTTTAGATATCTTTTTATAAAAAAGACATTAAATAAATTTTACATTTTTAAAAGAATAATGTAAAAATAGTACAAAAAAATGTGACAGATTCAGATTATTTTTCTACACTTAAATTATAACATTTAACTTTCCAACTACTACTTTAACTAAGCAAAAAAAAATAACAATGTCACACACTGTTCTTTAACAGTGTAACAACAAATAAACAAAATGAAAAATCTAGAGGAGCGGAGGAGTTTAGAGGCCACTCGTAGCGCAGGGTCACAAAGTGTGCCTGTACTCGCGACTGGTTGTGTGTTCGATTCCCACTCGAGGGGATTTATTCACATTTATATTTTCATTTCTTCGCTCTGGTTTCGACGCAAAGCACGGCCAACGCAACGAACCTCAACAGTTCCACCACTCAACACGCAATACCTCCAGAATTCGACGAAAACGGAATGTCTTAACATTAACTTCCCTCTGCCTACCCTGCTATGCGCGAAATACAGCGTGAAGCCGATTTTTTTAAAAGTCTAAACAAAAATATTAATATACATAATAATTATTTATATACAAAATGTTTCCAAGAATCGCAATTTTCATAAGATCTTCACCATATAGGTGACTTCCAAGTAATATCCAAAATCTTAGCATAAAAATATCTAGTGCTCACACTAGAAATTACTGCTATTTTGTCCAATGTATAAATAACATTGAATATTTCTAAATAAACAGAAAAAGTGGAAATAGTGACACCACAATAACTAATATTTTTTTACACAAGATTATATAATGTCACTTTGTTATATTTTAGGTACTTTATTTTATTTTGATTTATGTCACGCAGTACTCCCTTTTCACCTTAGTAATAAGTAATTTCATAAAACCTCCCAAGCAAGTTAAAAGATTCTTAGAAATTGACAATGCAAGTTAAATGTATAATAAATTATAAAAAAAAATGAACTCGTTACTTGTCCGGCATCCAATTCTGTTGCTAGTAATCAATTAACTATAAGTAATCATTTAATTATCTTCTTAAAAACATATTTAAAAGCTCCCGAAACTTGACTACCAAACAAAATTAAAGGTAAAAATAAAACATCAGTACTTAGAGTTACTATTTATATATAAAATGTTTCAAATTTTCAAATCATCTTGACCATGTAGGGACCTTCCAAATGATATCCGATCTTAGCATAATAATTTCTAGTGCCCACACCAGAAATTACAGCTATTTTATCAGATCCATGTTCCTCTTTTGCTATTCTTTCAGCTTCCTCCATGAGGAGCATTCCAAAACCTTGGTGCTGGAATTTAGTTGGATCACGCGCATTAACCTGTAATATATAGAATTGAAGGTACAATAAATAAAGAAAAGAAAAATATTACTTAATTAAGTAAAAGTCAGACAACTCTTTGTAATAATTTTAAAATTTCTTTAATGTAAAAAAAAAATAAATTAGCTTCACGCTGTATCCCGCACACAGCAGGGTAGGCAGAGGGAACCTAGTGTTAAGACACTCCTGTTCCCCACTTTCTGCCGAGTCCTGGAAGTATTGCGTGTTGAGTGGCAAAATTCAACGCCGCGCTTAACCTCGACACCAGAGCGAAGAAATGGAAATATAAATTTAAGTAAATATTTCATCTCCTCGAGTGGGGATCGAACCCACAACCAGTCGGTTTTGCAGTCACACCTCGTGCCGCTGCGCCACGACCGGCCTCTTTAATGTATTTAGCAAAATATTTACCAATTTGTAAAATGATTACATATAAAAATATATATATATATAAAATATATGATGGTAAAAATTCTAGACTTTATTATATGTAAATCATTGTGGAACCATATTATAGTTTTTTTTATTTAATTTAACTATGTGCCACACTATGTTGATCACAATCCGCTGTCAATCCTACATTGGTCTGATATACGAGATCAGTGTCACTTATACAAGAAATAATAAGAGCACGGAATATGACTCTTTTTTAGTAAGACTTCTCATGAAACTCATTATTTCTCATATAAGACAACATCACCAGGCAGAGGTTGGATCGAAAACAAATCGAAAAACGGCAATATAATATAAATTAGAGAATCAGAAGTATAGATTGAACCTAAAGCTCCACAAGACACTACTTCCCAAACTTCAATATAGCTCAAAAATCAAACAATGACATAGAAAAAACGAGACCAGTCGTGGCGCAGGGGTACAAGTGTGACAGTAAAATCGACTGGTTGTCGGTTCGATATCCACTCGAGGAAATTAAATATTTATTTACATTTATATTGCCATTTTTTCGCTCTGGTGTCGAGGCAAAGCGCGACGTTGAGTTCTGCCACTCAACATGCAATGCCTCCAGAACTCGGCAGAAAGTGGGGAACGGAGTGTCTTAACACTAGGTTCCCCCCTGCCTACCCTGCTGTGTACGGAATACAGCGTGATGCTGATTTTTTTTACATAGAAAAAACATATAAAAAGTACCCACCGGCACAACAGACCCGTAAACATGCAATTCCCTAACAATACTACACTGTTTAAACTTCGCGTTGGGTCCCGGCTTCAATTCCGGCCTGTACGTATCTTTGGCACACTTCCTCAATCTTAGAAGGCCCACAAGAATATCTTGATCTGGATCTTCGTAGGAAAGGAAGGTTTCCCACCCGCCGTTTGCTACGTAATCACGTCTTATCAATTCCACCTGGAAAACCAATTATTAATAAAACAATTTTAAAAAGTAATAAGACAATGTCTGAATGTAAACCACACCGACTCCCACTAAACGAAATTAATATATTTAAATTATTTTAAATTTTCTCGCTCAGGTAAGACAAAAAGTTAATTTAAATTTAAATACATAAATTTAAACAAA
This sequence comes from Heliconius hermathena, assembly GCA_013403705.1. Classification (NCBI taxonomy): domain Eukaryota; kingdom Metazoa; phylum Arthropoda; class Insecta; order Lepidoptera; family Nymphalidae; genus Heliconius; species Heliconius hermathena. Next base: position 1,679,189 of record JAAIXJ010001769.1, on the reverse strand, counting down.
AACTCTAAAGTGCAAAATAATATTTTAATTACTTCAAAAGTAAATATTTAAAAAACAATTTACGTAATTGTTGAAACTTATATTGTTCATACTTATATATTTCTATTTACTATACAAAATCCATTAATTTTGGAGTCAAAAGTTATTTTAATAAACATTTCTTTAAAGAAATTTTAGTCTTGGGGCCGTGGAGACACAGGGGCACAAGGCTCAATAAACACGAATGTTGTGAGTTCGATTCCCACTAATATATTAAATATTTTTATTTCTTCGCTCTGGTACCAAAAGGGAAGCAAAAGGCGGCTTTGAGTTCCGCTACTCGCAACACACAATTGGTTAGTTGATAGTTTGATAAGTTGGTAAATTGGTAAAGGCCACTATACCTCATAAGGTCTCACTCTGTTGTGTATCTCCTGTATGCCGACCTCCCTGCTCCTCACGTCCCTACAGTCCGTGCCGAGGTCCGCCATACGAGCCAGCGCTAACTCCCTGAGGTTGCCGTGCTCCACGCCTGATGATACTAAAGGCATTGGTATGTCGCGTTGCACTCTGGAATTGATATTAACGTTTTAAGAAAAAAAAATAAATATTTTTTTTATTATTTAGCTAATGTAATGACAATGTGCCGAAAAATCGGTGGAAAGTGGCGAACAGTGTCTCAACACTACATTTTGTTTGATTACCCCGTTATACAAAAAAGTAAAACATAAAATCAATGTATATGTAAAATGAACAGAAAAGGAGTAAGAAAGTCAAGCATTGTGCCTTGATTGAGAGTGCGCGCCAGAGTGGGGTAAACGAAAATATTAAATATTTTATTCTCATGTGGGAATCGAACCCACAACTTCTGCTCGTTTTTGCTCTTGAACCAGACTGACTAAATAAAAAAAAATCAGCTTCACGCTGTATCCCGCACACATCATATAACCAGAGAGAACGTATTCTAAAACACTCCACTCCCCATTTCGCCGAATTCCGGAAGCACTGCGTGTTGAGAGGCGAAACTCAACACCACGCTTTGCTTCGACACCAGAGCAAAGAAATGAAAATATAAATTTAAACATTTAATTTTTTTTTAGTGGGGATTGAACCCACAACCAGTCGCGATTACAGTCACACACTTGTGCCTCTGCACTACGAGTGGCCTCAAGTGACTTCTGGTCTGAAAAAATGACTGAACAAACATTGATCAAATATTATATAAATAAAAAAAGAATCTTTTCTCTTATGTCACCTGTAAACCCTGGTCCATGGTGGAACCAATGCCAATATCTTTGCAATCAGATCAACCAGAGTAGACGGTGGATAACTTCTATACCTTCCCGTCTTCCACAACTCATATAAGCCTGTGCCTCTTATCACAAGTGTTGGATAAATCTTTAAACCGTCTGCTCGGAACGCTGGATTCTCAAAGAATTCCATGAATTGTTCCACATCTCTTTCGAAATCCACATTTGGTAGATCTGGCATCATGTGTGCTACAATCTGATGGAAAATTTATTTAATGAATAAAATATAATAATAGAAATATCCTTTCACTCAAGAGGTATTTTAAAATAAATCAGAAAAATTGTGTTTGAGTAAATTGACAAGCCTTTATACACTTCTTGATAGAAAAAACTATTATAAGTAGAAAGTCATGTTGAAATAAAAATTTGTATTCCTAAATAAATAATAATTTAAGTGTAATTTTATATTACATGTCAATTATTAATAAAAAAAATCAGCTTGTGTATCCCACACTCAGCAGGGTAAGCATAGTGTTAAGACACTCTTTTCCCACTTTCCGCCGAGTTCTGGAGGCATTGCGTGTTTAGTGGCGGAGCTCAATGCCGCGCTTTGCCTCGACACCAGAGCAAAGAAATGAAAATAAATATTTCATTTCCTCAAGTGGGGACCGAACCCACAACCAGTTGATTTTACAGTCACACTTTGTGCCCCTGTGGCACAACTCTCCTAAAATTATTATTTTAGAATTTACATTTTTTAAATTAAATGTGGAAAGTTCAAATTAAAATTACTCATATTATAAAATAACTCAAATTTATTATATTACTAAATATTATTTATAAAACAAAAGTTGAAAGCATTATACCTTATATCCAGCATCTTTTGCAAGACTGAAATTCTCACATACAGCCTTCACTGTGTGTCCTCGGTTTGTGTCCCTGGCTATATCTTCATATACAGATTGCACACCTATTTCCAGCCTACAGTAAATATAGTATTTCGTGAAATATTTTTGAGTAGCAGATCTCAACGCCAAACTTTGCTTTGCTATCAGAGGAAATAAATATCAATATCAAATATTTTATTAGGTCCTTGAATAAGTTATAGCTGTTTTTTTGTGTTTAAAAAAAAAATAATTTAATATATAATGCTTACAATGACATTACTCAAAGTATTGTCCACCATTAGAGACACTTTCTCCCATCTCTCTGGTAGCAATTGAATCCCTTGTCGGAAAAACGACTCATCTTTCGAGGCAATCCAGGAATCAAGCCATTTTTCGGCTTCTTCAAAAGAATGGAAGCGCTGCTCGCTTAAACCGTGCGCCATCGACCGAAACAAGTGGTAATCGGAGGGGGCTATGTCCGGTGAATACGGCGGGTGGGGTAGAACTTCCCATTGAAGTGTTTCCAGGTAAGTTTTGACTGGTTTTGCCACATGTGGCCGAGCATTATCATGTAATAAAATCACTTTGTCGTGTCTCTGCTCGTATAGTGGCCGCTTTTCTTTCAGAGCGCGACTCAAACGCATCAACTGAAGTCGATAGCGAGCTCCCGTGATAGTTTCATTAGGTTTAAGCAGCTCATAATAAATTACGCCCTGCTGATCCCACCAAATGCAGAGAAGAAGCTTAGAACCATGGATATTTGGTTTTGGCGACGATGTTGATGCGTGACCCGGCATGCCCCACGATTTTTTTCGCTTTGGATTGTCGTAGTGAATCCACTTTTCATCCCCAGTGACGATACGGTGCAGAAAACCTTTTCTCTTTTGCCGTTGAAGCAACAATTCACACATGAGAAAACGTCGTTCTACGTCTCTCGGCTTCAACTCATACGGCACCCAATGCCCTTGCTTTTGGATCATTCCTAACGCTTTTAAACGTTTTGAAACTGTTGACGCATCTACTTGTAACGTTTTCCCGAGCTCTACTAACGTCTGACATGGATCTTCTTCAAGCAATGCCTCCAATTCTGTCTTCAAATTTTGTCGATGCTCCAGAACGCTCTTTGTCTTCAGGGTCAAAATCATTACTTTTGAAACGCCTAAACCAGTCTCTGCACATTGTATTCGACAAAGCATTGTCTCAACGAGAATTCTGTGTGGTTCTGCTGCAGATTTTTTCTGAATAAAGCAGTGCAATAAAATTCCCCACAAAAACACTTTATTTGGCACAAAAGTACACATTTTCACCAAGGGAAAATAAATATGTAGTTGACATTGTAGTAAACACTATTCTACTATAATTTGAGGTTACATATATTACTGCTTTGGTGATTCGTTACCGTACGAAATTCCATGCACAGAGTGCCGCAACGCCATTTTTCAAAAAACAGCAGCAACTTATTCAAGGTCCTAATATTTTCTTGAGTGGTTAACAAACCCACAATCTATCATTTTTACAGATGCATTGTGCCATTGCGCCACAACTGGCTTCAATTTAGATGTCTTTATTATATTTTATTAGTTCTGCGTATATAATAAAGCAACTAATTATTTATAATTTTGATTCATAAAAATCATACTATTATTTGTAATTGTTTTGAATAGTAATAGCAAAGATTTTAATTTTATTATTTTTATTTTCATAACTCACCTTGTACAACCATAATTAAGCATATCACTCATGTGTCTTTGCAAGCAATAATCTGGGCGAGTCTCTATTGTAATACCAATACATTTAGTTTTTGCTCTTTCTGAATATTTCACTGCTTCTGCCACAGAACTCGATGTGTGACCTGATAGAGCATCATGAAGATTCCTAAAAATTCATTGTACAAATATAAAGTGATTATTGTTTCAACTTCATCATTAGTCCTGTATAAAGCAAGAAACGCAGAGAAAAACTCTACTATCAACACACTTTCCTACTTTTCTCCTTAATCTAGGCAAATTTTAGACATATTCAATGTCTAAAATTGAATGGAGGAAATCAATGTTGCACTTTGTCTACCACAAAAGAAATTGGTATAAAAATTATGAATTTCTTCATATAAAACATATTCACATATGCTGTCCCACTGTGTCAATGTACTAAAGTAAAAAAAAAATTTATACTCTACAACATGTTTATATTATTTTATATGTATTAACAAAATAAAGATAACTTACCTTATAAAATAATCCCTATAATCTTCTGGCAAGCTCATAAATGTACCACCCATCACAATAAATTCTACTTTATCAACACTGTGACCAAGTTGTTTAAGTTGTTCCACCCTATGACGGGTTTGAAGATATGGATTATAGCGTGCCCTTATAGCTCTCATAGATGTGGGTTCATATCCAGTGTAACTTTGAGTGGAGTACTCAAAATCTGAATCAGGACCGCCAGGGCAATATACGCAAATGTTACCAGTGAAATTAATATGAGGACAACGATGAGGTTTACACATCACGGCGACTACAGCTATACCGGACGCTGTACGAATAGGCTTAGCTTTCAATTTAGGTAGAAGAATACTCTTTGCATCTGCTGGCACTGCAGCTATAATATCAACCAGCCTTGGCGATGTTCCTAATCCATACTTGGACGCAATTCTAGTCTTCATCTTGTTTAGGTTAACATCTTTACCTTGACGGTGAGCTATCAATAACTCTTGTATGATCTCAGATATAACGATCACCATTTTTTCCTCTTTCGAGAGATTAGGCATAAGCTTTTTCTTTGCCATTTTTGTTACTTTATTATATGCGACAAATTGTTTAGAAAACGCGTTTCAGAATATTCGCAACCTGACAAATGACAGAACATTAACGTCACACGTGACGTAATGTTTGGAGCAATGACAGCTGTCACATAAGTGAAGCGTTCAATAATTTTATAATACAAATATATTTTTCATTTAAAAACCGAAAATCACGAGTATAAAAAAAGATAAGGATATTTTTATTTTAGTTCGAAACGCCATAATGAAAGAACATAACAACCTTCATTTCAAAGAAACATAACTACTGCTATTCACTTACTTTACTACGTTTACTGGGGCCCATTCAGTACTTTGTCTTCGCCTGTAGTTTGATGAAAAATCACAAAGAGCTGAGTTTGTTAGTTTCTTCGAAGAATCGCCAAACCGTTGGAATCCGTAAGGTACATGTCCCGCAAATCCTGAAATATATACATTTTAAAATACTAAATGGAAATAAAAATTGTGTATAATAGGGACCAATGTTCAAAATATCTTGACGGAGTAATAAGCAAATATTTTATCTATTTGTTTATCTACGGAATGACTTTTTCATATTAAATTATCGACCGAAACGTACGCGACTAACACTTCCTTCTCCTAATCAAATAAACCATAATCATTCTTAGAGACGAAGCCATTGAAAAAAAAAACACAAATAAAACAATGGCTATGAGAATCACAACGGAAATCGAATCACTTACTAATAGAGTCAGCGGGATTATATCCGTAAATTTGATTTTGAACGAAAGATTGATGAATTCGTCCATATGACATATTAATACAATAAGAAACTAATATTTAGGGAATTTCATAAATAAAATTTTATCAAACCTAAATATGTCAATCTAAAAATACTACTGTCATAATGACAGTAACATTTTTAAATTGGGTTAATTAATAATTTTTAATAGTACGATGAAAATAGCCTCTCAGTGTTGTCTAATTTGCTTAAAAAATCTTCTATTTATTAAATTCTTTTTTTTTTAAAACCGTTGTACCTTTCTTGATATATTTATTGGGATCGCTATTCTCCATAAAATAGGGGCTAACGGAGTGAGAAGGTGGTGATAATTGAGGTTCATCCATTGGCACATCTCTTAATATTCCTGCACACTCTGGCCTCACTACCACCAGCGGTAGTTTAAATTCTGCTGTCGCTGACTGTAGAAAAAGTACAAATTTCTTTAAAATTTATGATTCTCTTATCCGTCTATATTCTCAGTTTACAATATTTTCTTCCATTGCATTTAACATCTTCTCTTACATTCTTCATCATCCAATCTTCTCTTTCGTTCTTCTTATAAAGTTTTCTAAATATAATCAAACTCACAAATCTATCTATTAAGTCCCAAGGTTGTCCTTTCCCCGCTTGCAAATCAACCACTCGTTCTAGCTGATTACGTGCAGCTCTCTGATTTAACTGCGACCTCTGGAATTCCGACAGGGCTTCCGTCGCGGACACCGTATAGCGCTGCCCGAAATGCGCGTTCAGGCGTGGCAAGAAACCTAACACATGGACTATGGCTTAATATATTTATTGCAAATACACGTATCACGTTGTTAGATCACGAAATTGAGACGTTTCAAGTAATTTTAGTACCTATTTGCTATATAGGGGCATATTAAAAGAATTTTAATTTGAAAATATTTTCATAACCATTCAAATACTAAGACAATAATTTGAGACCAGTCGTGACGCAGGGACACCGAGTGTGACTGTAAAATTAACCGGTTGTGAGTTCGATTCCCACTCGAGGAAGTGAAATATTTAGTTACATTTATATTTTCATTTCTTCGCTCTGGTGTTGAGGCAAAACGCGGCGTTGAGTTTCGCCACTCAACACGCAATGCCTCCAAAACTCTGCGGAAAGTGGGGAACGGTGTGTCTTAACACTAGGTTCCCTCTGCCCACCCTGCTGTGTACGGAATGCAGCGTGAAGCTGATTTATTTGATTTTAATCATTTGGTAAGAATAATGGTAGAAACTGACAAGAACGTCTGGACATTTATTCAATACACTCTTTATCTCTTTAATAGTGCAGACCAATACAGTGTATTATTTATAGGCGACTAAAACGAGGTAAAACGGTTTGAATTGCTTGACGCCGTGAATATTTCATGAGTTCAATTCCACGAAACATATATTGATAGTAATAATTGTGAGCCAAGATTTATCCCGTTACGTTCCATCTGATAGTAACCACTAGCCACTAGCCAGGCGTAAGTGGAACGGATAGGACATGGTACCGTTTTCTTTAGTTCTGAGATACGACTCTGTTCATGTACAAATTGTAGTACAGATGATAAATGTACTGATAGGCACTGTTTAAGACGCTTGTTAAAGTTTACAGAAAACTGATAAGTGGGCAGGAACTACTAAAAACTATCAGTCGTTCCCATTTTAGTGTAGTAAATAATACGAGTATTTCAGTTTTGTTTCAATGCTCTTATTTATAGTGTTTATTTGTACTCATTTACTTTTACATATAATATAAGTATCGATTTGTATTGAAGTTTTTTTTTATGGAATGAGGTGAACAGGATTTAAGAAGATTAAGACAAGGGAGTAGAACGTAGAAAATTCGGCGGAAAGTGGGGAACGTGGTGTTTTCATTCTAGGTTCCCTCCGCCTACTCAACTTTATGAGGGATACAACGTGAGACCGATTTAATTTTAATTAAATTTACACGAGAATAGAAACATTCTATGTCTGATTCTGCAGCATTATAAATTATAATATATGTACCCACCAAGTCAAACACTCAAAAAAATATTTAAAATTAAAAACAATAAAAAAAATAACAATTTTAATACAAGAATATACATAACAACATATTAACAGCTAACGTACAACATTTAACAAACAAAAAAAAAACAACAATCTTAATGTTATATAAAAAGTGAGCACGCTATTCAGAGGGGGCCAATATGTAAATAGCTACAGGAAGGTAAACAAGATTATAGAGACTAACGACAGTATTGCTAAACACGTTGCATAACAAATTGAATGCAACAGTGTGATCGATGAGGTTCCCATTAGACTACCAACTGGCCAACCACCGAGTTACGACTATGTGTCGTGTTTTATGTAATGCTTTATTTTCATATTCGCTCATCTTAATAAAACATATGAGTAACAGATAAATCTCTATATTACATGTATCGTTGTGTTGCTTTATCCGAAAAAATCGGTCAATTTCTATTGTTTCAATCAATCAAATCCGCTTCACGCTGTATCTCGCACACTGCAGGGTAGACAGAGGGAACCTAGTGTTAAGACACTACGTTCCCCACTTTCTGCCGAATTCTGAAGGCATTGCGTGTTGAGTGGCAAAACTCAACGCCGCACTTGTCCTCGATACCAGAGCGAAGAAATGGAAATATAAATTTAAGTAAATATTTCATCTCCTCGAGTGGGAATCGAACCCACAACTAGTTGGTATTACAGTCACACTTTGTGCCCCTTCGCCACGACTGGTCTCTATTGTTTCAGTTTCGTGCTTTTCTAGTGTAACAGAATAGACAGAAATAATTTATTATTAAGATATATAGTTCTTCACTTTCCTGTTGGATTTGAGACAACGTGTTGAGTGGCGGAACTCTACGCCGCCCAGTTGATACAAATTACCACAATGAGAAAATGAAAATCAATTCATTGGCCCCCCATAAGCGTAGAAAGGGAAAAGGAAAGGGGAGGCTGGGTATTCTTTTCTCGGAATATACTGGTTTCTCTAGATTCGATCATGATTTTGCTTGGAGTCGAACTCATTGCGTGTTCTACATTCAGACACTGTGCCCAAAGATACTCTTTTAAATTCCTAATATTAGAACCCATTGTAAGGAATAACTTATTTTGCCATATTTATTCATTGTATAGTAAATAGCGATTGATTCCATAAAATTTCCATTAGTACCTTGTCCCGTACCTTGTATGAAAGACGAAATCCAACTCTCATTTTTATCCCACATCCTGATTTCTTCGTCGCAGTATAGAATCTACAGAAAAAGATATTAAGACTCAAGTCGAATACAAGCTATTGAACCATGGGGACATAGTAAAATGGTTATAGCTTATTTTATTTATGAGGCCAGTCGTGGCGCATGGGCACAAAGTGTGACAGTAAAATCGACTGGTTGCGGGTTCGATCCCCACTCGAGGAAAAGAAATATTTATATAAATTTATATTTTCATTCCTTCGATCTGGTGTCGAGGGTAAATTCGGTGGAAAGTGGGGAACGGAGTTTCTTCACACTAAGTTCCCTCTGCCTATCTTGCTGCGTGCGGGATGCAGCGTGAAGCTGAATAGAATGGAATAGAATATTTTATTTGTGGATTCCTTTCATTCATCTTGTGGGGTCTCTTATTTAAGACTGATTTGAGATAGCTACTAAAAGTTAGTAGCTAATAGCCATAAACCTTATAAAGTAACCGTTGTTTTATCAAGTATAATATATCAATAAGGAAGACATTAAAACTGGATATATTTTTAAAATCCTAAGATTCACAAGTTGTGAATCATCACAATATTGAAATTTTACAAAAATAATAAAGTAAAGAAGGTTTGTCAATAGGGTATTCATTACCTACTAAATATAGTTGATTTGTATTAATTAATTATTTTCTAGTATACTTTTTGCTCTTGTTTTAAAAAAATTAAAAACTTCTCATCTAAAATTAATAAAAAAATTTGAACATACTACTTAAGTCTTTACCTTTATTTATCTTAAATACCTAGCTAAAATAACTTATCACAATGTATATAATATTGACTACCTAAGACTTAAAATATGAAGAACCATCAAACAAGTAAAAATACTTAGTTATTTTGTTATAATTTTATTTACAGTCAAATTATTATATGTATATATGAGTTAATAAGTATATAATGTAAGTCGTGTGAAATATACGCTCGCGGCGTGACACAACTTGAACTGTAAACATGGCTAACTAGAAGAAATCAAAATTCTAACAAAATATATTAATTTAGGTAATTGGGTAGAGCTTATTTAGAATTAAATATAGAGGCAGTCGTGGATACAAGCGTGTAAATGTAAAAGCAACAGTTGTGGGTTCGATACTACTTATCAAATACGATTCGATCTTATTTTGGGGGGAATGAATTGTTATGGTACTGTTATGTTTTTGTTTGATATTAATATTTTCTACCAGGTACCAGGACAAAGCGCAGCGTTGAATTCCGCAACTTAACACGCAGTGTTAGTAGTAGTGAGAACGGAGTCTGTCTGAACAGTAAGTTACCTCTGCCTACCTTGATATATATGGTATACAGCGTGAAGCTAAAAACAAAATATATAAAATTGTTTGAACAATATTGTTACGATACTGAAGAGCCCTTACTTTTTTAAAAGGTTAATGGTTTTTTTTTAAATGGTAAATTTTCTCTGTATTCTTTTCACTTAACGCAAAAATACACAAGACACATCAAATAACTATAAATAAATCAACGTATCTAATAATTTATTAAATTATTTATATCAAATATAACATAAAGCTCCATATTTCACATCGTAAACCATATTAATATAGCATTTTGATGAACTTTTTATAGGCCATTACGAGATAACGATATGGATGTTATAATCTCAGGAAAACGATGCATTCTGACCGGTCCAGCGCTGTGAGTCAGCTGCATGTGGCTGATTCATCGTGTCTTACTGCATTTTAGTGTTTAGATTGAACTTTATCTTTTCCCTAACGTTGTACAGACAAGACTATGATGAAATTATAGTTGTGAACTAAAACTGACTATGTCGATCTTCCAGTACCTATTTATGGAGAAAACTCTATACTATGGCTATTGTTTGAAATTTAAAACGATTTATTTTATTTACTCGAGTGGGATTCGCACCCACAAGCTATTGCGTTCACAGTCTCACGCTTGTGCCCCTACGCCACGAATGGCCTAAAAACATGTATACATGTATTTAAAATTCAAAACGTCTATATAATTTAGGTATAAGGCAAAATAAGAATTATCATTTTTAATTATAAGTTTTAAATATTGCCAAAAAAATTGAGAAATTAGTTAGACAGTTGTTAATAGTCGGTCTTTAATGTTACCTTCATAGCAATTAATTACAAAGACCCACTTCATTTCACATTATAAAATTTTACCAATTCCTGTGATCAAAGTATCAAGTGGTTTAATATTCTGCTATGACCTCAGTAGCGTGAATGCAATATTGTTGAAGGAGAGCATATCTTGGTGTCGAAGCAAAGCACGGCGTTGAGTTCCGCCACTCAACACGCAATGCCTTCCAAAAAATTAGGCGGAAAGTGGGCAATGGAGTATCTTAACACTAGGTTCCCTCTGTCTACCGTGTTATGTACGGGTTACAGCGTGAAGATGAGAGCATATCTTAACAAAAACATAAAATGAAAACAATTTCAAATTTACTTATCGATATAATTTCCTATCTTAATACGTAATAGATAAATTTATGATCGTATATATTCTGGAACTTTATATCGAGTCTTAGTATTTATGATAATAAAAATGTATACAGTAGCAAAAAGTGCAGACGTGCACAAAATAATGGACATTGCTATCACGAACTGTTGAAGATATGTACCAAGGCCAACTACCACAAATTACTAAAAATAGTATTCTATTATATAAGATATGTTTGGGTGTAATTATAAGAAAATCATCTTACAATAAAGGTACCCGATTTTCTTTCTCCTCTTTCTACTTTCTCCTTTATATACAAAAAGCAGTAGTATTTCGTGCTCTAGGTGCCCTAAGGTATGATAGTAGTACTAGGTTAATGTTACCAAAGCACGAAATACAGTTTTATTTCATACGCAAAGATAATTATTAATAATACCTAATTGTCGGAGTTCCCCTAACTGTACTGTAAAGAGTAAAGTTTTTATTAAATTATTCATATATATACTACACAACCTTGGGCGTTGGAATAAAGAGGGCCGAGTGGTCCGTGCCCACCCCTGAAAATTTTAGTAACAAAATAATTGTATCAAAAAAGTAAAAAAAAAAACGACGCTTATAGGATCACATCTGTTCAAAGCTAAACTACTAGCTAAAAAGAAAATATCTCTAGATACGCAGTACGCCTACTATTTAATTATTTAAAAAAATATTAAAATAAGTACACAAGGAATTGTGTTTCACTCTGTTTCTCTGTGTTTCGTTCATTTTAGAAATATTAATATATGTTTGTAACTGAGAACTGGACATTGAAATACAAAGTAGAATTGTCATCTGAGCCCGGAATAAGCGTCGAACCCACAACCATCGCATATACCGTCATAGATTACTAGCAAATTACACCACTGTGACGTCTATTTACTTTAGCGTGAGTAATAACGTCCTTTCGAAATTTTGTAAAATTTCCGTTTAAGTTCAAAACTTTTGGTTAGCCAGCTTTTAGTGTTGACTAGGTGTGATTAAGTTAATGACGCATTTGTTTAGGTACTCATTGGGTTTGCGGTTTGGAACCTGTAACGATAATGACCATATTTAACTGTACACCCAATTTATATTGAATCATTCAAATTTCTCTATTCTAAATTAAAATTTGGCTAGTCCTGTTTCGCTTAAAATAAATATTGCCACAACAACGAAAACGAATTGAGATTATACTCAACACCATAAGATACTAAAGAAGCAAAGGCCAGTCGTGGCGCAGGGGCACAAGCGGGCGACTGTAAACGCGACAGGTTGTCCGTTCGATTCCCACTTGAGGAAATCAAATATTTAATATTTTCATTTCCTCGCTCTGGTAACGACGCAAATGGCGGCCGACGTTGAAAGAGTTTCGCCATTCAACATGCAATGCTTCCAAAATTGGACGGAACGTGAGGAACAGAAGTGTCTCAACACTAAACACTAAGTTCCCAGGTTCCCTCTGCCTACCCTGTTATGTGAAGGGTACAGTGTGAAGTTAAAATAAATAAAACGATATCATACTGGTTTTGATACAAAATGTAACTGGTTAAGTAAACAAATCTACTACATCAAATTAATAAAAGATATCTTTTTTTAATTTATGGACAGCCACGTCATTCTGTTTGTAGTCAGAGCTCGCGTCGCAAGGGGTCCTCCCCTAACCCCTTACATAAAATAAATAAAAATTCAATTGTCTGGGGGAAAACTATTTATATATATAACTATTTTACTACGTAAAAATATAAACAAACTTATAGTTATCTTATGTAAATATAATGTCTTTATCAAAATAATAAAAAAATCAGGTCACGTCATATGATTACGTAATTCAACTTTATCTCTTTACCTACATTTAAAGATCTTGAGATGCTCGAACATCGTATCGCAATTGTGAAATAGGTTTAACGCTGGCCGCCTTTACTTGTGGGCAAGTACCAAATGGAATTCCCTAAATATTAAGTCGTGGCGCAGGCGTACACGTTGTGGGTTCGATTCCCACTGGAAGAAATGGAATATTTAACGTTTTCATTTCCTCGCTCTGATAAAAGACGCAATGCGTCCAGAGTTCAACGGAGAGTGGAGAACGGAACGGAAACACTAGGTCTCCAGATTCCGTCTGTCTGATTACGCTACGTATTATGTACGGTACACAGCGTAAAGCAAAAAAAAAACAGTTATTGAATAGGGATATATTCACACTGTTATGATTTTTTTTACCTGACAGTAAATTATTATTCTAGATATAAATCTAATTTATATTTTATTTTTAAAGCAATATTTAAAATTATTGTAAGTACTAATAAACAGTAAACACTTCAACGTATAGTTGGCGTGGCGTAGTGATAGCCATTTATATAAAATATACTTAATTTAATCTCTTCATAATGAAAAATTAGCTTCACACTGTATCCCGCACACAGCAGGGTAGGCAGAGGGAACCTACTGTCAAAACACTCACACTCACAGACAGTGGCAGAACTCAACGCCGCGCTTTGCCTCGACACCAGAGCGAAGAAATGGAAATATAAATTTAAGTAAATATTTCATCTCCTCGAGTGGGGATCGAACCCACAACCAGTCGGTTTTATAGTCACACTTTGTGCCGCTGCGCCACGACTGGTCTCTTTTCATAATGCTTAATCAATATTTAATGTTTAATGAACAATATGGTTTAGTTATTAAGAACTTACTTCAATATTATAAGATATCAAACAAAATATATAACCTCATTGAATCATACAACATTTTTGGAATACCAAATAAGAACTTCCATAACAAAAATTAGCAAAACATTCCTTTCTCTACGTAGAAATCGAATCGGTAACCGATTGCTCGATTTTTTAATATATATACCGTAATGTTTGAACAGCGACTGACTATAAACGCAGAGGTTGATGGATACAAATATATATATTTTTAGTAACTTCACGCAAGTATTGCTCAAATAGCAAGGTAGGCAGAGGGAACCTGGGAACCTAGTTTTACTATTAGGACACTTTCGTTCCTCACTTCTCGTCAAATTCTAAAAACCGACGCCGCGCTTATCTTAATTACCAGAGCGAAAATATGAAAATATAAAATATTTTAATAAATTCCAAATGATTGAATGAGAATGATTTTAATGAAACTATTTAAATATCTCAATACTCACACCTAATTCTCTCTGTCTTCTCTTCCAAGCAGGAAAAAAAATGTTGCAGTTTTATTTACTAGATAAATCTATGTAGGTCGAACGTACCTTCGTATCCTGGTATCATAGGATGTTTGTACACGGGGTCACCATTGCGGAACCTCGCGTTCACGACGTCCACATCAGTTTGCGGCGGACGATATATCTGATAAGGGAAACATTTTGATTATAATCTCACTTGGGAAGGCGGCGTTTTCGAAAGCTATTTTTGTATATTTTAAAGAATAAGTATATATATTAGCATTGGTTTATTTTTAAAATAGTTTATATTATACCTTCTTCTTTTATTTGCGAAAATGCGGGGACCTATTTATAATAATTTTTAGAGCTCTACAATAACGCACTAATTACGTATTTGTGCTGTTGAATGCTTAAATTAATTTTATTAAGAATATTAAGAAATGATCAGGCTGTAATTGAATATTGTTTGTAAGCTGGTGGGTAACCTTACTTAAATCTATCAAAGCCTCACTTACTCACAAATAATATTATAGTAATTCTCTGCCACGCAACCTTAAAGTGTAGGAGTATTAAAATCGGTAGTGGTGTACTTGCTTTAGAGTTTAGATTAATGTTAATATTGTACATAATACAAACATACATAAAATCAGCGCCACGCTGTATTCCGCACGCAGCAGGGTAGGCAGAGGGAACCTAGTGTTAAGACACTCTGTTCCCCACTTTCTGCCGAATTCTGGAGGCATTGCGTGTTAAGTGGCAGAACTCAACACCGCGCTTTGCCTCGAAATGGAAATATAAATAGTAAATATTTCATTTCCTCAAGTGGGGATCGAACCCACAACCAGTCGGTTTTACAGTCACACTGTGTGTCCCTGCGCCACGACCGGCCTCTGACATACACACACAAAAACTTAAATACATAGTACATTACATTATACATATATGTGCATATGTAAACCAATAAAAACCAGGAGTAAAAGGTATATCTGTATATATATAACAATGTTGAGATACATAAAATAAAAGAGTAATAAAGAGAGAAAAAAATCTAACTCAGGTTCAAATCTGTTTAATTTTTTTATATAGATTTACAATTTACACGATAAAACAAAAAAAACCTTTGTGAAAAAAAAGAAAGTGAATGTATCTATTATTTAATAAGCCATTGCTAGATTTTATCAAAATGATCAAAATTACGATATTTTTTTTTAGATTTTATAAAATAAAATAAATATCAATAACCTGAAAATCATCAGTAGTCTTGTCTGACAACACCAAACGCTCAGAGTGGTTGATGTTGGGATCCAGGAGTATTTTGTGAGTGGTCGACCCATATGTATCCCCTATTCGGAACTTGTATTCGGGACAGTGGCCTGTGTAACTGAAAAAAAAATTGGTGCTTTAGGTATGTAATGTATATAACTTATTGACTAAATCTATACTTTAATATGAAGCTAAAAGGAGTTTGTTTGGTTGAACGTGCTGATCTCAGAAACTAGTCTTTTTTTGTTGGATAATCCATATATTAAGGAAAAGTGTATGGTATTTTACATCGCGCTATAACCTATACCGGTTAAATAACAATGATTAATGTTGCAAAAAATGTAGAGCTCGCGAGCTTCCTTTGCGAGTAGCATCTTTAGCTTCACGCTGTATCCCACACATAGCAGGGTAAGCAGAGAGAACCTGGGAACCTAATGTTAAGCCACTCCGTTCCAATTAAGACTTCCGTTCCTAACCTTCCGCTGAACTCAACACCGCGCTTTGCTTCGTTACCAGAGCGACGAAATGAATATACTTAATATTTTACTTCCCTGAGTGGAAATCGAACCCAAAATCGCGCGTTAACACTCACCCTTTTATGCCCCGCAAGCAAGCAAGCCCGAGCAAGGACGGCCTCTACGGTAGCATAGTACCTACTATTTTTATTTTACTACGTAGATGAATGTACAATCTTATTAAAAGCATTGTATGTATTTTACTATTTACAATAAATTATAAGCATTTATTCATACTTATTATTATGACAAGTTACTTTAATAGTAAATAGACAAAGTGACAGGAAGGAATAAGTGACGTAACATCCTACTGGCCCTGTTTTATATAAATATTCATTTTGCGAGACGAACAGCGAGTTCCGATCACATAATTGACTATAACTTATTCATTATTTAATTAAATAGTAGACATTTGTCAAATTTTAATATAACCTAAACATAAAAGAGACCATGATAGAGCAGTGGTACATTGTCTGACCGCTAACGTGATGGTCGAGGCTTCGATCGCCACTTAAGAGAATGAAATATTTTAATTCCTCCGCTCTGAGAAAACAAATTGTGGCGTTGAGTTCTGCCACTTAAAAAGCAATGTCTTAATATTAGGTGCGAATTGACACTATTGGTAGGTCACAGTTCCTTCTCGGTCCAATCTTAGTCTGTTTAAAGTATGAGAAACAATAAGAGCATTCAGTGTCGGTCCGGTCAAGTTCCAGTTCGATCACGCATAAAAGAATATATATAACTCATACAAGAATATTGAGACCCTGTGCCAGGGAGAGGAGTGCAAGTGTAAACGCCGCGATTGTGTGTTTGATTCTCACTCAGGGGAATGAGATATTTAATATTTTCATTTCTTGGCTCTGGTAGTAAAGAAAAGCGCGGCATTGAGTTGTGCCGCTAAACACACAAGACTTCAAGAGTTCGGCAGAAACTCGGGGAAGCTGGTGTTTGAATGGAGAACGGAGTGTCTTAATACTAGGTTATCCGATTCCCTCTGCCTACTCTGCTACGTGCGGGATGCCGCGTGAAGATAAAAAATAAATAAAAAAGAATGTGAGATCGGACTGAGATCCAATTGTGACAGGACTTTAGTCTGAAACCTCCCTAATTTCTCTCTGCCTATCCTGCTATCTGCAGGCAATAGCCCAAAAAAAGTAAAAAAAAACAAGATTCTTCTCCAAAACTAAAACAATACATCAATAAAAGCAATTACAACAAAATGTTGAAACAAAAGTGAAATCATTTTTCGCAATACATCCGTCAAAAGGACGTCCATCATGGTATTAGCGGCATGCAACATCTCCATTCTCCATATATCACTGTTATTCTTTTATTTTTTTTTACTTAAGTTCGTCTCGACTCTTAATTGCTCAAGCTTTTTAACATTGAAACAGGATTAGCGATTGCGATGCTCTTTTAGTGACATTTATTTTATAAATAATGGGTTTTTGTAATAGTGTGATGGTTGATTTGAGTATTATAGTTGTGTTTTTATTTAGGACGGGCTCTATTCTATTTTTATTAACTTTGCTGGACGTTGCTGGACTTTAATAAAATTTTAATGTCAGTTAGCTAAGTAAACATACTTAGTCTCAAAATAGACGATACTAAAAAAAATGGTGTAGTTCACTTTTACAGTATTACATTCTTTATACTTCTTCAGATATTCTAATATTTTAAACAATTGAAACTCATTTAGACAGGGAAGAGAGAACTAATTCTGTATTTTATAAATGTATATTTTATACTTCACTAGTTGTCGCCCGCAAATTTGTTTGCGTTGATTTTAAGACTTAAAATAAAAATATTTTTTTATTTTTATTATATCGTGTTTTCCCGCCTCTAGAGAAATTTCGAAAGATCCTTTACTCTCCCATAATCTTAAGTACCTACATGCCAAATTACAACTTTAAAAACGTAAGTTTATTCAAATATCGATACTCACCCAGGAATATAATGAGGCTGTGCAATACTGACTAAGTCCAACGCCATGATTTTAGTTTTAATGCTCTGTATATGATATTTACACTTAACTCATAATTTTTAAACAATAATATTACGCCATAGCACACTTGTCTGCAATTGTATTGTCAGAGCAATGTCATTTCTCTTTTTTTTTATTTTACTATTTATTACTAACTGTATTTGGCCTTAAATATCGAAATAAAATCTCTTAAGGAAAATCAATAAATAATATTCCTTTACTTGTTAAGAATAATTAAAAAGTTTAAGCTATCTAAGCTTATATTAAAATATTTATTTAGGTCTTCATTGGCCTCTGTTTTATTGTTCTTTCAAATCAGACTTTTAAAATACTATTCAAATTAAACTATTTTTTTTCTTCCAAAATAAAGTCTACTAATTCATAAATAAACATAAAGTTCCGCTCAACACGTAATGCCTCCAGAATACGGCGGAAAATGAGCACTGGAGTGTTTTAACACTTGGTTCCCTCTGTCTACCTTGCTGTGTACATTACTATAATTTATTAATTGTTATCAACAAAAAAAAACATTTATTTGTCATTAATAAAAAAAAGGTTTTTCGAATGATAATTGAATTTATAACCGTTCGCCTTCACTTGCATAACCAGGAACGCTTGAACTGCGGCATCACGGCATCGTAATTATTTTTAAATTCCTTAAAAAAATCTTCTAGAATATATTTATATTATATTTGAATATATCTATATTTGAATTATAACAAAAATAACTTTAAATATGAACAAAATTGTGAAAACTTGCACCAAATCACATTTGCTTTCGTTCATTCCAAGATTTACTTATCGTTCACGTCACGCTGTATCGTCGTTCCGTTCCGTTCGTTATTACATTCACCCGCCATATTGGTTCAAACTGCGGAGTCGAGCGGTTGTGTCGATGGCGCGCTAAAGTGACAGACGGTTAACGATGTAAATTAAAACTTTTTGAACTTAAACATCGTTTGTTATTTAACGTAAACTCATACAATTTGTGCAGTGAAATAATAAAGAAAGTTTTTACAATTAAATCACAGCAAAATTAGACCGTTTGGAACTTCGGCCAGTTGAAATGCAAGCATTCCATGGAGAATGTTGAACTTTAGTTTTTTTGTTCGGTGCCGCTTTTCAATACTTTTCGAGTTATTTTTTTAAGCCTATGTAACCTGCCTGCTGGAACTGATTTGTACTTCGCGTGCAGTGCTATTGTTGTGTTGTAAATGGTGTCTTCAATATAAGCATTTCACTGACGCGGATTACCGAAACATTCAAGGTTGGTACTATTTTGTTATCAATTTTTCGAAACGTGTTTTGTTATTTAACATATTTTATAGTGATAACATCTAAATAAATAAATGATGTGATTACAATACTCTATTCACACACAATTTTTTGTATAATGGTTAATTAAATATTTTATCACTTAAAAGACATTTATGTAGGATATTAGGATATTTAATAATTATAACCGATTGGTTTCTTTATTATTTTTAGATATATCCGTAACAAAGTTATTATTTTCAAATTAAAATAACCAATTTAACTACAACACTAATTATTAATATTAACTTATGCTAAAATAATATTAAAGTAATATAACGTCTACATAAACTTAGGCTACTTATGTGATAACAAACAGCTGATACTACTAAAATATTATTTCAATCTTTATTGTCTTCTTTATTTTTTGTAAATCATTCATTATAATTATTTGTAGATGGAACTCTTTTTACTGTATGCCATCAATATTTATTATGTAAAATAACAAATCTAAACGTGATAAATTTAATTATGTAAACAGGTTTACTCAATACTTTTATTTTCCTGAAGACGAAACGCTAAAATATCAAAATTCTTTCTTATTACGTATAAAATTGTTGTATTGTCTTAAGCAAAAAAAAATTGTAGTAGATAATAAATAGGCTATATAAATATTTTATACGCTTGGAATATTATAAGGATCGCCTTTCAAGATTTCAACCAAAGTTATATATATGTCAGATTTCAGTAAATTCTGTAATGGGCAGAACAGCATCTAACATGGCATGCGATAGTTGCAGCTTCGATTTCTACGGAAACTGTTTTTCGATTCTAGAAAATGCAACACTACATTATCTAGAATCGAAGAACGAAGCACTGTGCATCGTATCTTATCTTAGGCTATCTTGAAAGTGATTATCAGTATAAAATCCAAAACAACATTGTAGATTCATAATAAAAGCAACCAAATAGATAGTTTCGTTTTTTTCGGTCTAGTTTAGAAGCAAAGCGCGGCGTTGAATTCCGCCACTAAAAGCGCGATACCTGCATGCGGAAAGAGGAGTGACACGCTTGTGCCCCTACGCGCCTCGATTGGCCTCTTGATAATACTGAAAACAATATAGCAATTTCTATAAATAATATATCTATTTCTTCCGTTTTTAATGCCTCTTTTCATAAAAGCTTCCCAAAATGAATTCAAGACTGTTTAACAGTACCTATAATAATATAATATTATTCGTCGTTTTACGTCACTATTACAAAAGATAATGTACGTTCGTGTGACGTAACTATTAAAGAAGAGAACTTATTCAAGGTCCTAATAGTTTTTTTTTTATTTGTTTGTTAGAAATTGTTCAACTAAAATTACACAACATCTTATTTAACATCCTGCCTAGATGTCTTAATGGTATTCAGGAAGATGTATTATGTCAGTTATAATTAAGGCGTAAAGCAGATTCAATACTATCCTTATATGTATAATTTATAATATTTTAAATAATGAAAAAAAGCACTTCTTCTTTTGCCTACCCTGCTAAATGCGGGATACAGCGTGATACAGGAAAAATATATCACCATTATATACAGTTGTAGTTAGTATACGAGATGGCTGTAAGTTCTATCTTTCGTCGGAGGTTTGCCTATGTTCAATATAACTTTTGTTTTTCTCACTAAGATTAAGTGCGGCGTTCAGTTCCGCCACCAAATACGTATTATCTCTAAAAATGCTGAAAGAAACACCGGGACACTGGTTGTTTTGTGATCTTTGCCTACCCCGCATGATTGGCGTGATGCGTGTAGATAAAAAAATAATAGCATTGTTTTCTATAGATAAGATGTGATACAAGGTTGAAAGTTAAAACGAGGTGACGGCTTATTATAGTCTAACGATATTCTATGGCTTCAACTGGCTTTACTGCTTCGCCTGGCTTTAACTGGTGCTTGTTTATTTTATTCCTTTTTTTTATTTACGATTGATTAAACAATTTAAGATGACGTATAGACTCTCTTTTTTTGTTTTTTAGGTATAAATTATATTTTTATTTACATTCTATCTATGTATTATCTATATAAAATTTTCTGTAGAAATAACTAGAAATTTCTAGAGAAAGAAAACGATGACATTATTTAAGAAATACAAAATAAAATATGCTCAAATCTCTAAAAGCAACGGTCAACCGATTTACATACATAATCCACATGTAACGCTTCAACAATCACTTGTTCTGTCTTTCGGATGCTGTCGTTTGATTTATATCTGGTCATTGCCAGTATTGGCCAGTGAGAACCGGTTAGGAAGAGTCGTAGAGTGAAAAAAGCCCCGTGGCCGTTGAATTTCGAGGCCGTAACCCAATTGGGGAGCGCGGGTTCGTTTTATACACTTTCTCCGGTGCGTTCGTGCGTCGACAGAGCTATAGGGACTTAGTGTCGAGACACTCTGTCTTTATAAATGTGTAGCTGTATATATTGTTGTTATGATTTAAAGCTCGTCATGTCATTCAAGTCAGTCAAAGAATGCTATTGAGTGTAAGTAAGATAGCCAATATGTCCCTTAAAGTGTTGTTATATTATATGACTTCTTTTATCTAGGGTTACTTGAATTATATTTTATTGCTTATTATACAATATTCACCTTTTTACTGATTATCCATTCCTCACTTTCTAGCCAATTGTGGAGACATTGCGTTTTGAATCAAGGAATTCAACGCCGCGTTAATCTACGAGGGCGAGGAAAT
This sequence comes from Heliconius hermathena, assembly GCA_013403705.1. NCBI lineage: Eukaryota > Metazoa > Arthropoda > Insecta > Lepidoptera > Nymphalidae > Heliconius > Heliconius hermathena. The sequence goes on along the minus strand of JAAIXJ010001769.1, from coordinate 1,656,937 downwards.
AAAAATAATTTAAATATAATGCGCGGAGTTGTGTTTCGCCACTCAATGCACAATGTCTCCAAAATTCGGCGGAAAGTGTATCGTGACACTAGGTTCATAGGTACACTAGGTACACTAGGTTCATAGGTCCCCACTGCCTATCTGTGCAGGATACAGCGTAAAGCTAAAAAAATAATTCTTCCACGCGGAGATCGAACCCACAACGTTCACGTTTACGATCAGCTCGTTGAATTTCGAGGCCATAACCCAATTGGGAGTCGCGGGCTCGCTTTGTAGTACACTTTCTCCGGTGCGTGACGCGCCAACGTTCAGACCGCAGGTGCTTGACGATGGCCAGGCTTTAATATGATGCGAAAGATAATAACTAGTTGCGAATTGATGAAAGTTTATAATGAATTAGAAGATTTTTCTAGTATTTTTGTGTGTACGGTAAACGGAGAGTTGTCAAATTTATGATTGTATAACTATGTGTACCAGCTACTTGCTTATTATGTAGTATCAAAATAAAAAAAAACATAATTTCAATAAAGATGGTTGGAAAATTTCTACTACCTGAGACCCACTCATAAAAACTCTCAAACCCGTGGTGGGTACCAGACGGCAGCTCATTCTTCAAGCATCCAGGGCAGTATAGGAGGCAATTAAGAAATCGTTGGTGGTAGTTTAATATAAAAATTATGTCAACTGACAGACGGATACCATCTCAGTCTACCACCACGCATGACCACAGTCCACGGAATGTTTGAATAACTGATATATCAACAAGCGCCACGCTGTATCCCGCACACAGAGGGTACGCAGAGGGAACCTAGTGTTAAGACACTCTGTTATCCATTTTTCACAATCTTTCATACAGACAGTAACTAAGTCACATCAAAAGCAGGGTAAATATCTTTTTAGGCCACATTCAGTAAAATATATTTTTGAAATTTAGAAATATATTTTACTTAACACATCATCTTCTAATCTCTACATCATTGTCTAAGTATACTAATAGCCGCAAATTACTTTATTCATGAATATATAAAAATAAGACTGAGTCATATATTAAGACTTCCATATAATTTTTTGTTGTACGATTCATCGTTGTAACGCATTTCCACATAAAATATTCTTTTAAATTTTTTAGTCACGCTGTATCCCGCATATAATAATGTGGGCAGAGGGAACTTAGTGTTAAGGTACTCTGTTTCCCACTTTCCACCTGTGCTTGTTACTAAAGCTAGAAAATTAAATTATAAAATAGTTCATCCCTTCGAGTGTCAATCGAACCCACAACCATTGCGTATACAGTCATCCGTTGTGCCCCAGCTACGAGACTTTATTGATCAAATGTATTGCGGCCGCATATATAATAAGCGGACGCATTCATAATTAAGTCTTCAGACTACATAATTAGGTGTCTGAGAAGAAAAGGTAAAAGTAGGTTTCAAATTTTCAAAATGCTATATGAATTTTAACATTCGCATGCTGGTTCCACTGACCTGTGTTGAAAAATATACAAGTTAAATTGCAATTACCTTGCAAAAGATGGAAGATAATAATCAACAATTATTGAAAATAATTGAAGAAATCGTTAAAAGTTGTTTGACGAGTATAAGAAAGAAATATCGGGAAAAAATTATATTCAACACAAAAAGACCTTCGGACAGGATTTGAATCCGCTGCCAGCCATTGTATGTATTAGATGGTCTATAAAACCATAAAGTAACCATTACCATTCAAGTAAATCCAAGGACAAAGGAAACAAGATAATATAAAAACCTGTTCTGAAATCAAAAAGTTATACAGGTACTAGTAGAAACCCACCACTGCTTCGAACAGAAATACATTAAAAATAAACGACACTTTTAGAAACAATTTGAACTTTCTATAATAAATAGGTTTTCAGGTACCCAATCTACAGATTATATCCAAAATATTGTACTCAAGGAGCTCTTCATTGCTATGGATATACTTGGAAATATTTTCCTGGGGTAGGGCAGGACCATACTTGTTCCTACACCTATGTTTATTGGACTATCGAGTTCAGTTTTATATTCAAATACTACTCGGAGAAATAATATACGTATATCATATTTTTTTTAACATTAATTAGATATTTAAACGGCCTAGTACAAAAAAATAACGGATTTAATGGACATAAGAAGAAAACAGAGTGATTAATCACTGGGTTACATACAAAAAAAATTAAAAATTCTATGCAACCATCAATTTTAAAGCGAAAAATATATAGGACCCATCTATTGTAACTCAATTGTTCGAGATGACGTCTTCACTGGGTTTAACTAAAAAGAATAATTGAAGACGATTTGTGGAGTGTAATAACAATTATGTCAGCTATTGATGTAGTGCATACCTACTTGTTATGCCACGACTACCATCTTAACTTTATATATATAAAACAGTAAAATTGTAACTGATCGCTGTCTGTATATGGAAAATGTTTAATACGAAAAAATATTATTGGAGGCGTTTATCGATGTCTGTGCGTTTGTGTTAATCTCAGTGACGGCTTAATCGATTTAAAGGCTAGTTTAACTATTATAATTTACTATTTAGTATTTGTTTTATTTCGATCGGTGAATAAATAAAAAAGTTACATCAATTTAATTACTTTTGACAAAATTGCTGATTTTTTTTATAGAATTAGAACTAAGACTTTAGTTTCGAATGTAAATACATTGTTTTGAAAATTAAAATATTATTAGAACACAAAAGTAATTATCAGCTTCACGTTGTATCTCGCACCTAGTGTTAAGACACTTCGTTTCCCACTTTTCGCCGAGTTCTGGAGGCATTGCGCGTGTTAAATGGCGGAACTAAACGCCGCCAGAAAGTAATTAACAATAGTAAATAAATAATAAGTATATTTTAGATTTTTATGTCGTATATGCAATAAAAAAAATTATCCATCTATCTATCTAAATAATTGTGTAGTATAAGCGGGCGAAGCCGCGAGCGCATCGCTAGAATTACATATATAAGAAATATCTTAGACATGACTCACATCTATTAATATGTAGATTTTCCTTCTTCGTGCACGTTATTTTTCATGCGTGAAAATATTCATCATATATCAACGCCATGTTTCTGCTTCGTACATCGGTTGAGATAGAAAGCGACGCAGTTTGGTGTTCTGAGTGCTGATAATTTTATTTCAGATTTATCATTAAGGTTTCCAAAAAAAAATGCTTTCTATATAAACATAATATATGTGTATAAAGAGTATGTTTGTATATATATATCTATAAAAGTATATAAATATAATAGTAATTAAGTATTACTTTTTAATCGTAATAATATTATTAAAACTGACGCTTGTCGTGGCCCAGGGGTTCAAGCTTGCGACATTAAACGCTACAGGTTGTGGGTTCAATTCCCACTCGAAGAAATGAAGTGTTTAATATTTTACGAAGCAAGGCGCAGCGATCAATTCCACCACACAACACGCAAATTTAAGGTTTCCAAAAATATATAATACAAAATATACTCATTTAATCCGGTTAAATAGTTTCGTTTAAAATGTGTAATAATCGCGACAATCAAAAATCTTATAATAGTTAATTTAAGCACTTAAATAAAATTATAAAATTTGTAGGTACTAACACAGAATATCATTATAAAATATAATAATATGGACTAAGTTGTAAAAAATACGGGCAAAAACAATTGAGATACACTGTTTTACGTAGGTAGGACCGTACGTCACAAAATAATGATAACAATCTTGCATTTTAGCACCAAAAAAGATTTTAAAATGAAAACCACAGTTTATTAAAGACCGAAACCGGAACCTGTGGACTTGTATTGTTGTTGAAGATGTCATATTAGGTTAACATCACATTGGTTATCTATACCGGAAACTATAAAAACGGGTGTTCTTAACTACTTGTCTCCTCGGAAAGATTAAAATTATAATAAATAAAAGAAAGTAAACTCAGCTGGTTAATTTTATTGCAAATGTTGATAATGACCTATATATTAGCTCATAAGTTTTTAAGTAACTATAATAATATATTTTTTTATAAATTTTAAGTTATTTAATAATAAATATTGAGGTCGTCCTGATGCAGGGCACAAGGATGTGATTGAAACGTGACGGTTGTGGGTTCGATCTCCACTCGAGGTAATGATTTGTTGAAGTTGGTTTAAATAAACTTTGATACAGTGCATTAGTATTACGAGTCGATAATAATATAAGATTCAAATATAAAGTTCTGATAACATTCCAGTTTCTGATAACATTAGGAAAACGGAATGAATTATCATTTAATCAACCACCTAAATGACAATATTTAAATGCAATTTAGTAAATAAATAAAGGGTAGTCAGAGGGAACCTAGTGTTAAGGTACTCCGTTCCCTATTTTCCGCCAAATTCATTCAATTTTCATATCCAGAACTTGGCGGATGAAAATATATATTATTTAGTAAATAAAATCTATTCAAATAAAAAATGCATCCTATAAAACACTGCCAAGTCCTCTGTCACACGTACTAATAAGCGCCAAGCTATTAATGCATCCTGCGGTGCATTTAATTTTCAATTGTAATGTAGAACAATCCTGCGGTTTTGGGTTACAAACGGAAATATTTTATTCATGGACGCGGCTCTATTTCTTGATGCCTTGGTTCAAATGGTGCTATTAATTATTTATTAATATATGGTTTTGCATATCGTGGTGCAGTGTAAAAGAGCTGGTTTTACGCGTTGGATGTGGATTCGATCATAATTTTCATAAAAATATACAATTAAAACATTAAGTTGTTTGTAGCCTGGAGCAGCTAAACTATTCAGGTTCCCAGGTTCCCTTTAAAACAAAAACTTCTGTAGTTCGTGTAATCAGACCGTTCGCTGTATTAATTGTTTCTCTGTCTTGAAAACAAAACATTAATAAGCATTACTTTATTGTAAAGAGTCAAGTTTATTGCGCGCCATAATTTCATTTGAAGATAATTGCATTTTATAATTACAATGCCTTATTCATTCGCGTTCGTTTTTAGATTTTAGATGCAACCTCCGCAGTGGCTTCTGGTTCTAACTATTTTATAACTTCACGCTATAAAATTCCTTTCAGCGATAACCTATAATATAATACCATCATAAAAACGTATATTAAAGATTAAATTGATTTTTTTATTTTAGTTAATAGAAAGTTGTTTAATATTATTTTGAACTCGAAACTACCGAAATTCTTATTATCTAGAAGGTCTTTATGTACCTAACATTATTATTTTATTTATTTAAGATTAAATGAACTAAGGAAATTCCTAAGATTTTTTTTTAAATCTTGCTAACCTTTTTTTTTTTGAACATTCATATCGCCTTTTATTTACCGACCCTCTGTCTAAGGGCGGTAACTAAACTGCTGGGTTTACCCAACGACAAAATTTACCTATTATTATTATATAATGCATTCTTCTAAAATATTTTTTTCTTCATGCTTGTATGTAGTACATATTTTACCATATCATTAAGCAAGTGGTATTTCCGATTGCAAAGACTATTTGTGTTGCTTTAAAATATATACAATATTTATTTGAACAGCTGATATTTTATGTCACGTAGATAATTAAAAACTGTTTAATAAATGTTTAAATAGTTAAAACAAGGTGAAAATGACGTTTTTGTGAATATTATTTATAGCTTAGTCGTACGGTGTAAGCTAACATTTCTTTTATCCTGATTACGTACAGAATTAATAATAATTTTTAGTCAAATAATGGCTTTTTTTTAATTAAATTTTATATTTTGATTAAAGCAAAATTTTGTATATTTTCAACTTTTATTAGCGAAATTTCACGCTAAATCACGCACATAGCAAACCTACTATCTAACCAGATAGAGAGAATCTCGGAACCTAGTGTAATAAGGCACTCCGATCCCATTAAGACACTTCCGTTCTCCACTTTCCATCGAATTCTTGAGTCATTAAGTATTGAGTGGCGGAACTCAACGCCGATATATTTTAATGTAAATGAATAATAAATATTGTCTATCATCCAATAGAGGCCAGTCGTGGCGCAGTGGCACGAGGTGTGACTGTAAAACCGACTGGTTGTGGGTTCAATCCCCACTCGAGGAGATGAAATATTTACTTAAATTTATATTTCCATTTCTTCGCTCTGGTGTCGAGGTTAAGCGCGGCGTTGAGTTCTGCCACTCAACACGCAATGCCTCCAGAATTCGGCAGAAAGTGGGGAACGGAGTGTCTTAACACTAGGTTCCCTCTGCCTACCCTGCTGTGTGCGGGATACAGCGTGAAGCTGATCCCATAGAGAACCCACGTGCGCCGCGTTTACATTTAAACATTTTCCAAATGCAACATGGGCGTCAAATATACGTAATATTTGTTTACGTATATACGTCTGCCATAACTCATAACGACACGTACACGACCAAAACCACATATATCTATGAATGGGCCTATTAAAATAACAAATTCTTCGATCTGTAGATCTATATCGGCTTAATACATTGTATTAAGCAATGTTTCTTTTCGTGTAGCCTATCAATAGTGGGAAGGTCGGAGTAACGCTTTATTCGTTTAAACATGTTTTTCGATATAATGTAAGTATTTTTACTGGCTATATGTTTATATATTTTACTAGTTTTTACTTAAAGCCAGTTGTGGCGCAGGGGAACAATTGTGCGACAATAAACAGCGACAGGTTGTGGGTTCGATTCCGACTTGTGAAAATGCAATATTTAATATTTTCATTTCCTGGTAAAGAGGTAAAGCGCAGCGTTGAGTTCCGACACTTCCCTTCAGAATTCGCGGCAAGTGGGCAACGGAAGTGCCTTAATGAGAGTGCCTTATCACTATGTTCTCATTGCGTACCCGGCCATGCATGGGATACATGATTAAGTTAAAAGAAAAGTTTTTACCTGCAGCCAAATAGAAATAAGTAAGAATAGTTTATGTAACATAAAACACTCTAATCGAAGGTACATTTCGTTACATTGAGAAATTGTAAATACGGCCTATATAGGCGCTACTGCGCAGTAATTTGAAGATCTAATAAAAAAAATCAGCAAACAAACTATTTAACATAGATAACCAACAACGGTTCGGATAACCAAGAACGGTGAGTTCTGCCACTCAACACGCAATGCCTCCAGAATTCGGTAGAAAGTGAGGAACTGAGTGTCTTAACATTAGGCTCCCTCTGCCTACCCTGCTGTGTGCGGGATACAGCGTGAAGCTGATCAACAACGGTTATCTATTAAAGTGAAATGGTTCAAAGTTGTATGTAGGTACAAATCTACATACTACTTTCAACCATTTTATTTATTTGGTATGTGTCTATACTATAAAATTTTGATAGCATTGTTTCGTCACTACAAAAAGTATATTATAAAAGTTTTAACTATATACTTAAATAATAAAGTTTTTATGAGTTTAATAAAATAAAAAAGATGAACAATAAAAAGTTACCTATTATATTTATAGTTACTAATGTACTAAAGTAGAACTCGAAACAATTACAATATACGAAATTCTTAAGAAATTCTTAATAATTAATAGAAAGAATCAAAGTAAATGAGGCCAGTCGTGGCGTAGAGGCTCAACGTGCGACTATAAACACGACGTTGTGGGTTCGATGACCACTCGAGGAAATTAAATATTTAAATTTTTTTGCTCTGGAGTCGAGGCCAAGTGTGGTGTAGTGTTCCGCCACTGAACCCGCAATACATCTAGATTTAGGCGAAAAATGGGGAACGCAACCTTAACATTAGGTTCCCTCTGCCTACCAAAAAAATTATCAAAGTAAACAGAAACAATTTTTCATAGCTTCGCGCTGTATTCCGTATATTCTATAAACTTCACGATTTCATATTTTACCAAAGCAAGGAAGTAATTCCTCTGATCGGGAATCTAACTCCCAAGAATTAGACACATTTCTACTCCACTACAACGGTTCAAAACTGATATAACACATGTAAACTGATTTGGGTCACACAAAAACCTTCCTACCACGGTCCAATCGGTCACGACCACGATATAGTTGCGAAAGAGATAAATCTATACCACATTAGTTCACGAAATGGTATTATTGCCTTGAAATTAGCTTTGTGGTCCCTTTAAGGCAAATAATTTAGAACACACGGTACTCTCGTACATTGTTATATGAATGTCACGACTTTTTGACCTTTTAAATAAATATTATAGAGGCCAGTCGTGGCGCAGCGGGAGGAGGTGTGACTGCAAAACCGACTGGTTGTGGGTTCGATCACCACTCGAGGAGATGAAATATTTACTTAAATTTATATTTCCATTTCTTCGCTCTGGTGTCGAGGTTAAGCGCGGCGTTGAGTTCTGCCACTCAACACGCAATACCTCCAGAATTCGGCAGAAAGTGGGGAATGGAGTGTCTTAACACAAGGTTCCCTCTGCCTACCCTGCTGTTTGCGGGATACAGCGTGAAGCTGATTTAATTTAATTTTTTTTTAAATAAATATTAATTGAGTATGATGTTGAGTATGAATAATTTTTTATCGGTGGGTTGGTATCTATTAGTTTTATTTTGTACACGATTCTAATTTATACTTTCCTTTTTATTTAATTATATTTAAGAATCCTACTAGAATTATTATATTTGTTATTAATCTTTTAAAATCATCATTTGGAGAAATGAATTATATTTAATTCTCAAATGTATCTGGTTCTCTCTTCTTTCCCTATTATATGCGTTGCTTATTAGCTTCACGCTGTATCCCGCACACAGCAGGGTAGGCAGAGGGAACATAGTGTTAATACAAATGTAAGTAAATATTTTATCTTCTCGAGTGGGGATTGAACCCACAACCAGTCAATTTTACAGTCACACTCTGTGCTCCTGCGCCACGACTGGCCTCAATTTTTTTTTAAATTGCATAACTATTGAAAGTTTGATCGATGAGTTAAAAAATAAATTGGATACTTTTTCCTATGAATACGTAAACAAACAATTAACATTTTAAATTTAAATATATTATAATTTCTAAAAATATATTTTGTAAAAATATAAGAGCCCGTCATGGGACAGCGTTTATAAACTATAAACGTGACGGTTGCGGGTTCGAGAAAAAAAATACGAAATTGGACGTTCTGCTCACAGCAGGGTAGGCAGAGGGAACCTAATATTGAGATGTTCACTCCGTTCCCCATTTTCCGCAGAGTTCTAAAGGCATTGCTTCGCTTATACCTCAACGCCAGAGCGAAGAAAATGGAAATACTAAATATCCAGTGGGAATCGAAGCCACAACCTGTCGCCTTTACAGTCACACTTTAAAAATTAAGGTTTCAATAAAGTAACAAAAAAACATAAGGTGCTCTATAATAAAATAACAAAAAACATTAAAGTTTACACGAACTTGTCAAGCTGGCAAAGAATCGTAGCAATTCACTGAAACCCGTTCACCCGGTGAACGTGGCCGACTCCTTTATTGGTTTTGGCGCAAGCCGAAATAAATAATATGCATATAATAGTCCTTGGCCCGCCCACGTCGTAACTAGAGTACTTATCTAATTTGTACTGTCCGTCTGTACGTACTTTCTGTAAACATTGTTTAGATGATAATAATATTTTTAATATAATTATATGTAAGATTCTTAAAAAAAAATTAAATGAAATTAGCTTCACGCTGTATCCCGCACACAGCAGGGTAGGCAGAGGGAACCTAGTGTTAAGACACTCCGTTCCCCACTTTCTGCCGAATTCTGGAGGCATTGCGTGTTGAGTGGCAGAACTCAACGCCGCGCTTAACCTTGACATCAGAGCGAAGAAATGGAAATATAAATTTAAGTAAATATTTCATCTCCTCGAGTGGGGATCGAACCCACAACCAGTCGGTTTTGCAGTCACACGTCACGTGCCGCTGCGCCACGACCGGCCTCTTTAGATGTAAGATTCTTTTTTCTCAAAAACATGTTTCATTTTTAAATGTGTAAAGAATTAGGTATGTTTTGGTTTTTTTTTATTTTTCGGAGTAACGTATTATTTTATTTTATTGCTCTGGCAACAAGACTAAATGTGGCGCTGAATTCCGCCACTCAACGTAATGATTCGAAAATCCGCCAAAAGTGAGGAATTGGGTATCTTAACACCATCCATTTACCTATCCTGATAAATGTAGAATACAGCGTGGTCCAAAAAAAGTATGGTATAAGTTTAAAAGCTACCTCTTTAAATGCAAATCTAATTATTTTATTCACAAATTAAAGTGCTTATGGTAATAATAGAAACAGTTGTCGATTAAAACTAGTTTCGTATACAAGAAGTAGTGATAAACATCCTTTGAGAATGTTAATTTCTAAATTTAATATTGTGTGGTGATTTCCCACGATAGAAATATTATAAATTGTAATCATTATATGACTAATCGTCTGTCGTCTAAGATATTTGCAAGTAATGTTCCATATTGCTCTCGCCAATGCCATATAAAAATCAAAATCAGCTTCACGCTGTATCCCGCACACTGCAGGGTAGGCAGAGGGAACCTAGTGTTAAGACACTCCGTTTCCTACTTTCCGCCGAATTCTGCAGGCATTGCGTGTTGAGTGGCAGAACTCGACAAAAGAGCGAAGAAATAAATTTAAGTAAATATTTCATCTCCTCGAATGGGGATCGAACCCTCAACCAGTCGGTTTTACAGTCACACTTTCTGCCCCTGCGCCACGACTGGCCTCAATGCCATATATATTTTTAAAATTAAATTTTATCAATGGGACCTAAGTTACGAAGATACTTAAACAGAATACAAAAGAAACTTAATAAAGTTAAACCGACGACAATTATTTAGGTAAGAAGGCACCTATATTCCCATTTTAAAGGTAAGGTCATCTCGATACAACTTTTAGTTTCCGAGAAACTTGTGGATAGACATACATACAATTTTGTAATTTAGCACACAGGTTTAGCAACCTAAATCGATCATACTTAGATATTATCCAATTCCAACAATATCACATATATACATAGAGGTCAAACTGATAATCACTTTTTTTGAACTCGGTTAAAAATCCCCTTTGTTACTTAACAAGAAATTACCTTACGCGACCAACGACCTCAACTGACTCAATGGTGTTCTAGCGTGGAGGTAACATAGCAATCAAAGCAAATATTTGGTTAATTCTCTAAGTTATTATTATACGTCGTTTTACGTCACTATTACAAAAGATAATGTACGTTCGTGTGACGTAACTATTTACTGTTTACCCAACTTTTTTTTTTTAATATGTTTTTCACTGAATCGCAACGAAATTTGGTATTATAATTATTGTGTTGCGCCATCTTAAATGAAACTATTATATTAACACTAAAAAAGATGGCAATCTTTTTATGGGGAATTACTTAATATTGAAGCTCCAGTACCTTCAAGGGGCAAAAACAGGTGGTCTTTATATCTATCTGGATTAATTGCTGGTCCGGTTTTAATGTGAATTATTCAACGGCCTATCCAGGCCTTATGTGGATAGTGTAAAAACTAGCTCAGTAAGTAAATGGTTAGAGTTCGTCGTAACACAGTGGAGTTGGTAACGCTGTATTTTTTAAATTACTATTTTTTGTTATTTTAATAAGCTAAGTAAGTGGTCAGTCGTGGCGCAGGGGCACAAAGCGTGACTGTAAAATTGACTGGTTGTAGGTTCGATCCACACTCGAGGAAATGAAATATTTATTTAAATTTATATTTTCATTTCTTCGCTTTGATATCTAGGCAAAGTACGTCGTTGAGTTCCGCCATTCAACACGAAATGTCTCCAGAATTCGGCGGAAAGTGGAGAGCGTAGTGTCTTAACACTAGATTTCCTCTGCCTACGCTGCTGTGTGCAAAATACGAAAAAAGATACAAATTGATTTTTATATTTTATATAAAGTTATAACCAATTTTAATTTGAATAAATGAATAGGTAACTGTGATTTTAATAGAAATAACAGTAAAATTCACATCGACGTGTAGCAATTTTTATTGCTGACCGTAACACCATGGCTCACCAAACGGGTATAGCGTGTGACCCGTTTCGACAGATATGGATATCCGGTTGGCTTATAAGTAAGGATAATGGGTGCATAGCTAGAACCCTATAGGAAAGCTTTGCTAAGTCTACACTATGAGAATAGAACATTCTAGATGTTATATAGGTAGTCTGAAAGGTTTTGCGTTTTTGTTTACCTACAGTATTTTCTTTTAAAGTTTTATATGTTTCTCTTTTCGTCCATTTGAAGTGTATACATATTTTGTTTGATCTTATGCCCAGACAGACTTTTTTTCGATACATTTTTATATTTCCTTAAAATTAGTTATTACCATTTCGAGATTCGCTGCTGTCTAGCTTGTTGGAAACTCTTTCTTGGTATTCCTCTCTAATCGGTGGGTCTTGAAACTTCCAGCTTCTTATGCAATAATTCGGCTACCAAGTTTGGACATCTCGTGCGTAGCTGCGAGTACCTGCGAACCAGACCCCTTATTTTAGAAATGACTTGATAGTGGCCCGTTCCCAGCTCAGAACCGCTTAACAATCGCGTGTCCATAACTTGGATTCGGATATGCTGATCCACTAGGAATAAATCAATCATACTTTTCCTTTCCGCTCGCTCCCATGTACATATGTGAATTTGTTTGTGGTCAACATCATGTTTGCCACAAACAAATTCCTTTCCTTACAAATTTCCAATATAAGCTTTCCAGCCTCATTTAGATGAGAATGATGAAGAACGTGCTCAGGTGGTTTGGGCACGTCGAACGAACGAGTGATGAAAGAATGGCTGGCAAAAAAGATTTATGATGGAAAAGTGAGTGGTAAGGGGGAGACCTCTTTTGACCTTCGAAAACACAGTATCATAGATACTGGAGGAAGGTTATGTAAAAATCATGAGTACTCCCGACCCCCTGTATGTAGAGGTTGATGACAGTGGACGAGGGGAAAGAGGTATGTAGAAACCGTGTTGGCGCTCCGTTCTCTCTGACTACCCCGCTAGATATAAAGCGTGAAGTAAAGTAAAGTAGTTATTACCGTCTAAAAATAATCTTTATGAAATCATAAATAAATAAATTATTTTGTAAATATACTAAACGCACTTTATTTACTTACTTACTTACTTTATTACTTTATGTCTTCGATGTCGTTGTATAAGAACGTATAGCTTAGTTATTTAGACGATTTCCAAGAAGATCGCGTTCGATTCAGTTCAGTTCAGTTCTTAGTTTATGGTGTTCAATAATGTCACGATGTAAGTGGGGTTCAAATTTTTATATATTTTTGTTTACATCGTTTGTGAATAGCACCTTAATAATGTTTACGATATCCTTATATTTATTTAAAAAATAATGTTGTTTGGCCGGTGTAACATTTGACAGATAAAAAGTATCATTACAAGTTCCCACACACTCGCGTTCGAATCAGTTAATTATGCGTGACTGTGAAATAAACTCTTCGAGTGAAGGAAAGAACTAAAGTTTATATATTTAATGCTATATAAACATTAAAATAAATAGTTCAATTTTTTTTACTTAGCTTAGATATGCATAGAAAAATGAGTGTTTAAACATTCCGTTCTTCTCTTTCCGCCCGAATACGGACTGTGTAGTGTGTGTTGTGTAGAGTGGCAGAACTCTACGTCGCATTTTATTTGATCAGTGCGGGGAATAAAAAACAGTTCTTTAAATAAAATAATTTAAATAATTTATTCTCGCGCATTATAATTTTTATATAACAAGTTTTATATTTACCTATCTAAAATATTATATTAAATAGGTAGTCGTCACGTAGCGTCACGATGTACCATCCTGTACATAGCAGGGTACACAGAAGAAACTTAAGAACGTAGTGTTAAGACACTTTAGGCCCATCATCATAGCGCGCTTTGCCTCGTTACCAGAGGGAGAAAATGAAAATATTAAATATTTTATTTCCTCAAATGGCAATCGGACCCATAACCTCTCGTATTTACTCGTTTACCCTTGTGCCCCGTGCCACGACTGGCCTCAAGGAAGTAGATTATTTAGATAAACCATAGTATTAAAATCAAAACATACTAGCCACACATAAAGTGCTTAAAAAGGAATCCTGTAGTTTCCGTAACAATAAGGCCTGCTAGTTTTTCGACTATTTCTTTAGACAAATAATAGTAGTCTGATGTTGAGAATCTGTACACAAAAAGGTCTAAAAATGTACGGAATGTTACAAACAACAGGTAGACCGACCAGATCCAAACTGGTTTCAATCAAATACTTTTTCTTTTGCCGTACTAGTAATTATAATGTTTAATTTATACAAGAAATGTATTGAAAATGCTTGAAATATGGAATATTTTTATAGCAAAATCTTTTTTGTTTTTCTTTATAATAACAAGAAATATCTTCATTCTTATATTATAAAAATATAATATTAAAATAAACAAGGAAGTGGTTCTTGGAATGGCAACAAATTGTTGATATCAATAAAAAATAATAATAAACCAAAAGTTTAATCCGTTACGTATTAACCCGTGAACTCATTTTATGCTGTATTTACAATAAGATAAATTTTGAAGTTGACGCTATAAAGGCTAAATCGTGACCAGACCATTTAAGCAGTCAAGGCGGTCAAACTGTGCGTAGGTAACTAAATTTTATAACAAACAACATATGGCGCAGAGGCCGGCTGGCGCAGGGGAACATGCGTGTGACTGTTTGGGCTTGTGACTGTGTGGGTTCGATTCCCAATCGAAAGAATGAATTATTAATATTTTCATTTCTTCGCTCTGGTACCAAGGCAAAGCGCGGTCTTGAGTTCTGCTACTCAACACGCAATACCTCAATAATTCGGCGGAATGTGGAGATCGGAGTGTCTTACTAGAGTCCCTCTGCCAACAAAGCTATTTGCGGGATACAGCGTGAAGCTGAAAAAAAATGAAACATATGACTCAATCCTGATCGCAGATATGATTGACCTTAAAGTTAACAATATACTAATTGAATATCATGTTATAGAAATATACAACCGAAAAGTGATTGAAATATTTTTGTATAATAAAACCAATCACCACTTAATTCAAAGTCAGTATTGATGAGCACAATGACGAAACAAGATAAAAAATGACAAAAACAATTAATTTAATTACTATTATCGATTTTACTTGACGTTTAAAATCGTCTACAACATAAGATTTTCTATTTAAACCTTAAATAGCTTGCTTGTACCTTTCTTATCTCAACGACGATACATCAGTGACAAGGATCGTCGTATATGTCAGCCTTTGCAATTTTTTTCATCTTAGAAAAGATCTTTATCTTAGACCACACAAGGAGCTACAGTTGCTTTAAATAGTACCTGACAGTATTTTGCTAACAACGTTTCTTTTTTGTGGTTTCACGTTTGTGTCCTGCATATAGCAAGGTAGGCAGAGACAACCTGACAAGCTAGTGTTCAGACACTCCGTTTACGTTAAGACACTTTCGTTTCCCACTTTACGCCCAAATTATCTAGGCATTGATTGCGTGATGAGTAGCTGAAATCAACGCCGCGCTTTGCTTCGTTACCAGATCGAGAAAAAAAATAAAATAAAATAAAGAAAAAAAATATCCAGCAAAATGACCGTGCGTATTATTAAAAAGTTATTATTACATATATAGTATGTGCATATTTTTAAGAGTGGGTGGGTACGTTTTATTGTAAGTGCGCTGCAACAAGTTCGGAATGTTGCCTTAACACGTAACAACTTGACCAATGACATGTATCGAAAATAAAAACGAAGTGTTTCATAATAAAAAAAATGTTTGACACAATTTGAAAAATTAACCAATTATCGAATGATCGATATTTCGTGTACAGTAGCGGAACTAAACACCACATTTTATCCCTCAGAGCTGATCGAACCCACACTCATCACGTTTACAGGCACACGCTGTGCCACTATAGCCCAAAAATCTTTGTGCATCTAAAAACATAAATCACTGTGAAATTAAATCTCAATTGGTTTCATTCAAAAATGTAATTTTTGGTAAACAAGATATAGACCCATTAGTTCTGAAACCAACCAGATATTGAAAGCCATTAAAGATTATAGCCGAAAATTAGATATCGCGGAAGCGTGTGAATTTTTTGTCTCACTCTTAATCTCAACGGTGAGATGGTCGTTGAACTCTAAATATTTATATATATATACTAGTATATATTGTATTTGAAATCATAGGATTTGAAGCTGTATTCTAAAATAATACTGCTTATTACTTCCACTTTCGTGTCTTGTATACAAAAATAACAATTTCTTTTGATTAAAAACATAAATACTGCTATACTAAGGAAATCATTCTTTGAAATTAAACTATAACAAAACCTACAAACGTACAGTTTGTATGTTTTATATATATATATGTAAAAATAAAGTACTATAAAAAAATATATTCTGTAATGTTCTTATTTATATAAATGTTATTTTTGTGCTGGTAATCCAAATAAATATATAAATAGACGCAATTAAAAAAAATAAATTGGCATAAAATAATAATCTTAATTCTTCTCTTCATAAATGCAGGTATGCTCTGATTACTGCACACGTGCTTTTAATAGTTTACCTTAAAGATTATGCAGGTCTTATCAACAGTGACGTGGTTCTATTTTTAGTAGTGATCGTCGACTAACATTTTACATTGTTGGGTTAACATTTTACATAATATAATGAAAATTGAGCGGTAGCGGTACATTATATGACTTTAAACGCGACGGTTTTGGGTTCGATTCCTATTCGGAGAGTGGTAATAAGAAAAATGTCTTGATACTTGAGCGGAAAGTGAACTGGACTGTCTTAACAATAAATTCCCTCTGCTTACCATGCTATTTACAGTACAAATCGTTAGCTAAAAATATATATAGAAATAGTTATATTCTTGATAATGAAATTTAATGAAAATTATATTTACATTTCTTCGCTCTGGCATCAAGGCAAAATAAGCCTGGCGTTGAGATCCGCCACTTAACACGCCAATGTCTCGAGAAATTCGATGGAAAGTGGGGAACAGAGTGACTTTATACTAGGTTCTCTCTGCCTATCCTGCTATTTGCGGGATACAGCGTGAAGCTAATAAAAAATATTTTTTCAATAAGGCGTAATATCAACCGTTAGCGAAATATATTGGTTCCTTCGCGTGTTTCAACGTCGTTAATTGAGTACTGTGCGACTTGCGTGTCGTTCCAGCTGATTGATTGCGGTTTTTAAGAGATGAGATGATAAAGATGGTGACTACAGCTTCATTCTTGGTATTTGTTACGGGATAAGATTTTGTGACCTTTTCGGGCCAGTTGCTGAAATTATTTTAAAATATTATATATGTTTTAGTGGGATGTAGATTATAATAATCTTAGTAGGTTGGTTTCGTTGTCAATATAAATCTCTGTATTTTTAGTGTGGCTTATCCTTTACAAGTAATAGTCACATTTTACAAGTAACTTTTTGAGGCCAGTCGTGGCCCAGATGCACAAATGTGCGACTATAAATTATGGGTTCGATTCCTACCCGAGGAAATGATATATTTTATATTTTAATTTCCTCCCTCTGGTAATGAGCCACTCAATCCGTAATGCCTCTGGAATTTGGCGGAAAGTGAGAAACGCAAGTGTCTTAATGGATACGGAGTGTCTTAACATTAGTGCCTTCTGCCTACCCTATTATGTGTGGGGGATACGGTGTGCAGCAAAAAGACAAAAATTACTGAAGGAATTGTTTTCTTTAAGTTATAGCAGGGTATGTGGATAACATAGTGTTAAGGCACTCCTTTAATTTTCTTCCAATTTTCGATTGATTGCGTATTGAGTGGCGGAGGTCAACGTCGAGCTTTTTTATCGGAGCCACTGCTCCACAACGGCCTCGTATAGCCAATAAATTAATTTAAAAAAATCTTCATTTATAAAAATATTTTTCATTTTATCGACATAGCATCCGTGCGAAATAAGATCGAGCTACTTGTTCTCGACATTTAACTCTATAAAGAATTCTCATTTGAAAGTAGATGTAAATTTAATATCCTGTTCACGTAATCGAAAATCATTGAAACATGGCCGACAGTCGGTCAATCTGTTATATATACATATATATGTACGCATAAAGTACACCGCTTCCTGTGCGTTTGCGTGTTTGTTTGTTTTTCCTGAAAGAAAAGTGGGATATTATCATATTTAAACACACGATAAATCTAAATTTACTCAGTCACGCTTATAACTGTTGTGAGTTGGTGTTGAGTTTGTTAATACGTTATAGAGTTGTTTTTTCGGCTTTAGAAATTAAAGTTGGTTAAGCAAGAAGATAAATGGATGAGAAAAAATGGATGTCATTTTTATATCAAGTAAGGGTATAAAAGTCTAATTTACTTTTAGTTAGTTTGGATTGATCTCTTAATCTAAGATAATTGCAAGCAAAAAAAATGCCACCTGATAGAATTTTTTAACTTTACCTCTTACTTTTACTCTCTTACTTTACCTCCCTATAAGTTCGTATCGTAATTATTTAAAAAAATATAAAAAATTTTACATACCGGTACTCGAACCCGTGCTTTGGAACCCGTCCAAGCGTTCTAGGCAATTAATACGTTCGTTCGTTCTTATTTAACTATATCGATTTTTATATTGAGGCCAGTCGTGGCGCAGCGGCACGAAGTGTGACTGTAAAATCGACTGGTTGTGGGTTCGATCCCCACTCGAGGAGATGAAATATTTACTTAAATTTATATTTCCATTTCTTCGCTCTGGTGTCGAGGCTAAGCGCGGCGTTGAGTTCTGCCACTCAACACGCAATGCCTCCAGAATTCGGCAGAAAGTGGGGAACGGAGTGTCTTAACACTAGGTTCCCTCTGCCTACCCTGCTGTGTGCGGGATACAGCGTGAAGCTGATTTTTATATTCTTGTTTGGAATTTATTTATATTGTCAGCAAAGACACTTCGTTCTCCACTTTTTGTGACATCGTGAATTGAGATGCTCAACGCCGTACTTTGTTACGGATAACAATACAAGGAAATGTAAATAATTCATACGTGCTAATAGAACCCACAACCTTTGCGTTTCCAGTCAAATGTTGAACCACTGCGGCACGATAACCTCTATTTCACCATTCAAACGGCAATCGCAATATACTTGTGGAGTTTAACTATTGTCAGTTAAAATCATAACCCGCTTGCCTCAGTTAATTACAGCTGTTGCAACTGCTTGTTCTCTCACATGCTTTGTTACGCACCCTTTTCTTTGTTAATTGAAGGACATTTATACCGATAATACTGTTTACTCAGTTTTATTAATTAATTTCACTTGTTCTCATATCTTATATTAAAAGGAATAAATATTATAATAGTTATTAATTTATAATTGACTTTACGGCTTAGTGGTTAGAGAGTAGGTACGGTTTCCAAGAGGCGTCAGTTCAAATTTGTTATTTTTTTATACGTTTTCTGAAAAAGTTGTTATGGTTTTATTATGAGATTATAAGTTACATAAGTTTGCTCTAAAAAATGTTATGTTATTTTTGAATATCCTTGTTGTTAAATTCTACGACCGACACTTAAAAATTCAATTTCAATAAAATTTTGCATGCTCTTCGTGCAGTCATATCTATGCCTGTGAAAGTAGTTTAACGTTTATAGACAGTACTAAAAATAATATAAATTTCTTTCAAAAATAGAGAGAGAAAAAATGTATGATGTAAACGTATCGTATTTCTTTCTCTCTGGTCTTTATTTTATTCACATAATCTTATACTAACTTCCTTATCGTCACTAATATCTTATAGAATTAAGTTGTTATATCTTACTATACTCGTTGCGTAACTTTAACTTTTCTACTATCATAGTAACTGCCGTACATATAAATCAAACTACAGGCTGTATAGTAAATTGCATACATTAACGCTATCGCTCATCTATCAAGTGTTAATGGATTCGATCCGTCTATCAGAATGTCGATCGGCTTATCTAAATTGCTAAGTCCTTGGTACGTTTCAACACTTTCAACTCCATTTTCGAGCACGATCTGTGTCTCTATTGTGGGCGTTTGCATTGTCGTCACTGTAGAAATGAAGGGAATTTCTTTATGTATTAAGAAACAAAAAGCAATAAATTAACTGGTAATTAATACCTATATTTTGAGATAAGACAGCTGTTACGTTTGGTTAGAAGAAAAAGTTGCTTAATATATTTATAATTCATCATTAGTACTAAGAAATAGGTAATTTTCTTTAAATTTTATTCCTTTTTTTAGCGTCACGCTGTATCTCGCAGATAACAGAGGGAACCTGTGAATCTAGTTTTAAAACACTGTTCCCATTAAGATACCTCTGTGCCCCACTTTTCACTGAATTCTGGCGGCATTTAATGTTGAGTGGCGCCAATTAACGCCGCGCCTTGCTCCATACCAAAGCGAGGAAATCAAAATATTGTTAAGTATTTCATTTCCTCGAGTGGGAATCGAACACAGAACCTTTCTTGTTTACAGTAACAGATGTACCACGACTATTCTGAACTTTATTAATAAAGAACAAACCTTGTTTCAGGGTAATCGAGCCATCGGAAATTCTGATTGGTGATTTTCAAAAAACAAATTCGGCATAGACATCACTGTGTCGATAAAAGCACGTCTTCAGAAAGCTTAGATTGATAAAGATTGAGCGACTGACACTTGTGTGATGTGCCGGCAACACCACAGCGAAGTGCAGTTGGAGGTTACCTGATCATATAGTGTCTGAGGCCTGGTTGGGAAGATGAAGTTCTCAACGGGCTCGAGCTCCAGCAGTCTCGCCAGCGACTCGCTGTCGAGGAAGTCTACTCTATGCATTTATACTGAAGTAGATGCTCCCATGCCACCGCCTTGCGAGAGGGTATGTATTTTTTATTATTGTAATATCATCTATTGTTTCGTTAAGATATCTATATTCGTAATTAGTGTGGTGGAGTATTCTTGTCGCCATGATATGTTATTACATTTCATATGATAAGTAAAAAATCAGCTTCACGCTGTATCCCGCACGCAGCAGGGTAGGCAGAGGGAACTTAGTGTTACGACACACTTCATAAATGGTTATTTAAATTAGTTGGTATTTCATTTGATTTTTCTCGCAGAAATAATCTCAATTAATAGAAAAATCTTGACTTATTTCATATCTACGTACATACTCATTTATCCCGCTCCTGCAGGAATTCCAGGATAAAAAGTATAGGCTACTTTCATTTGCACAATCCCCACTATCTTCTAGTGAAATTCTCATAAAAATCAGTTCAGCTGTTTCGGGCAAACGGACACAGACATATTTTTTAAAAATAGTTTTTTTATGCTTTAGTATCATGTAAATTATTGTATTTGTAAAAACACAGTTTGGTCAAATAACTGAGAGACAGTTTATAGAAGTGGGAAACATAGGAAACGGAACTCTTTATCAAAATATTCTATATAATAGTCGCGACAATCGCTTAACTTACTTAAATACAACTGACACGAATATAAAGTTTTATATCCTGCTATACTTGTCCTAATGTAGAGCGCGCAACGAGAACTGGTCACTTAGTTATATAATGTATAGTAAGTGTGGGTGCACAATTTTAATTGTTAACGAAGTTGTTGTATGCAAATGTAATCGGCTTATGAATTTTAAAATACTAGAGAAGTATCTTGATTATGGTAGTTTTGCCTTTTTCAATGCTACTTTTTAGTAGTTTAATATGTAATTGGGTTTTGGCGTGTAAGAATGAAAACACAAAACAAGAGGCCAGGCGTGGCGCGTGCGACTGTTAATGTGACAGGTTTTCGGTTCGATTCCCATTCGAGGATATAATTATATTTAATATTTCGTCTTTAGTGTGGAGACAAGTAGTAACAACCATAATTTACTCTAGTTTCGATCATGTTCATATAGTTTGTCACAAAGCGTAAATTAATATTTAATTACCAAGATTAGTAGATACTTAAATTTGACTTTATGATACATGTTATTTTATCTTTTCCCATTTTTTTTATTTGCAATGTAAGGAACTTTAAATAATACTAATCTAGTAAAACTAATGCAGTCCCTGTTAATTCTAGTCAAACTTCGGCCTACTTACTTATGTTGCCTTTTCCTATATGAAATAGATTTGTACTCCCGCCAAATGAAATTTGAAGCCACAATCATCGCGTACACAACCAACCGCTGTACCATTACGATAAAATGTTCAACAATAAACAAACTTATTTCGTTATGCAAGTTGCAATGCCTTTCAATTTTATATGATAATAACAATATTATATTATATTAACTGAAACAATGCAAAAAGTTGTGCGTGTCCGGGTTTGGAGAGTTCAGGCATTCGAGAGAAAGTTACATGTCATATCAGCCAGTTGGTCTCCACTTGGATTGCAACAGCCAGCTCCTTTAATATTATGTCAAAAATATAAGTATATTGGATGAATTTTGAAATATTTTAAACTGTCAGTTGATGTTAAAGATTTTAAAAATATATTAAAAGAATAAAACAATTAAATCAGCTTCATAGTGTTAAGACACTTCGTTTCCCACTTTCCGACGAATTTTTCTGGATCTGAACGCCGGGATTTTGGCTTGTTGCTAGAGCGAACAATTGAAAATATTAATAAATAATACTTCATTCATGGGGTTACAGCCACACACTCATGCCACGATGGTCATAATGATTTAAGTAAAAAAAAAATATAATATTAAAAAAAAAAACTTTTTTAAGCAGATACTAATAGTATATTGTATATCCCCGTTATAATATTATCTATGTATTTATTTTATAACCTCTCTATATTAAAAATACTGTGTAACTTGTGGAAGACCTAAACATTTACCTAAACATAGATTGGAATCGATATTTTTTATACTACTTTAAAGAAATATTTTGAAAATATTGAATGAATACTTTCATTGCCTCGCTCTAAAAAAGGGCAAATCGCTGCGTTAAGTTCCGCCACACGACAACGACAAGACGCAATATGTCGAAAATTAAGAAGCAGAGTACCTCAACAGTAAGTTCCCACTGCCCTCCTATATTCGTATACGGAACACACCGGGAACCATAATATTCTAAACATAACCAGCCAACGAACAAACCATTAGTGTCAATATCACAATTCTTTGTTTACAAATAGTACATACATGCGTTCGTATATTGAGAATTCACACGAGATATTTGTTACGTTCTTATAACGTATGACTAATGTATGTAGATACTAAACATATAATAATAAATAGTAAAGTAGACATCACGTTTTTTAACTCACTTATCGACAAGAAAGACATGGAGACGGCTCGCTTAGTCATATTTTTATTGTAGAATCGGTTTAGTACGTTATGTTATATTATTACGTATAGTTAGTTATTTGCATATTGGAGTGGTAAAGTAAATTGTATTTTTTTTGTAGGAAAATTGTATGTTCTTTTTTTTATTATCTATGACAGAGAAAATAATAATAGTTATTCTCATTTCTGTTTTTAGTAGAACTGATCGCTATTCCACATCTTAACAAATTTGTACAGTATTTTGTAAAAGCACTTTTTATTAGTTTTTATATTCAAAGAGATAAATAATTTGACTGTGAAACTAATAGTTCATTTTATCAAATTCACACATTACAATATAAATACTACGTCAAGTATTGGAACCCACAACCAACTCAATCAGTCCGACATTTTCCCACTTGACTACTATAGATATTTTAAAAGCTCAACTTAATCGGTATTGCATCTCGTAATTATGTTCAAATAATAATAATAATAATTTTTATTTTACACAACCATAAAAAAACAAAGAAAATAAGAAATGTACGAGTATACCTTATACTTAAAAACAACGGCCTCTTCCAGGCAACCTTAAGCATATTACACAAAGGCGAAGCATTAACTCTAGTAAAGACAAATCGCGGCGTTGACTTCCATCACTAAATACGCAATGTCTCGAAAATCGGATGGTACGTCAAAAAACGAAGTGTCTTAACACTAAGTCTTCAGTTATGTAATTAAATATATATTGTAATGTCAAAAATTGTTAAATATACATATATAAACATTCGCTTAACCTTAGATCTAAGTAAAATTTTGTAAAATAATGTAAAGTTAAAAATATAAATTTTTCTATTATAGGTATTAATTGTATGTAAACGATAATGTAATTAATATATATGATAAGGAAATTAGATATAATAATACATTAAAAAGGGTACGGACCAAGTGTCTGTAGTGTTAAGAAATAAAAATTAAAAAAAAAAATAAAAAAAACACTAAGTCTTCCTACCGATAGGATACAGAGTGGAATTTAAAATAAAATCCATTATTACCGCAGTTATTGCAAGAACTTAGAGCTAGTATTTAACGTCAAGCGAGCCAAGGTCGTCATTGTTACAAGTCTCGACTATCACACGTGACGATCTAATGCTTTTGCACTTTCACGAATATAACATTATAGTTTTATTGATTTTGACATTGCCATCTCTATGCAAATCTCATATCATTAACCTAGAATAACTTGGTTTTGTTTGGTATCATATGTTAAATATAGATTTTTTGTTTTTTTATGTGTTACTAGGATATTCTATTTAAAATAAGAGTTTTTTTTTTCGAAATAAAAACTGTAATATGATTTTGGATTTCGTTTATATAATTTAAATCACAGCATCACGCTGTATCTCGTACAGAGCAGTGTACGGGAACCTAGTGTTAAGACACTCCGTTGCCCACTTTCTGCCGAATTCTGGAGGCATTGTGTGTTGAGTGGCAGAACTCAGCGCCGCGCTTCGCCTTGACACCAGAGCGAAGAAAGGAAATATAAATTTTAATAAATATTTCATATCTTCGAGTGAAGATCGAACCCACAACCAGTCGTTTTTACAGTCACACTTTGTGCCCATGCGCCACGACTGGCCTCATAATATAAATCACATTCTTTTTTTTATGTATTTGAAGGATATTGGGAAATGCATTTTATTTCAAGAAGGAATTCAATAAAAATGCTGTCAATCCATAGTTATTCAGTAGAGTGTATACAACTACTCATATAATTTCTCTCCAGTTAATGAGCTCCTAATGTTTAAATACCTCACGTGTGGGTTGATTAACAATTGTTATTTCATTTCGCCTATATATTATTCGGTGAAATTGAAAATAAATGTATTAAGCTTTCGTTTTCTTTTCTTAGTATCGTTTAGACGATGCATTATTTAAATATTCTATGTCTATACAATCTAGTTAATGCTGTAAAAGCTGAAGCTGCTATGCTATGCTGTGTATAATATGTAACTATAGTTTCGGCAATGAATATAAATATATATATAATTTGGTGTCCTTAAACAAAGCAAAGCGCGGCGTTGAGTTCTGCCACTCAACACGCAATGCTTCCAGAAATCGACAGAAAGTGGGAAACGGAGTGTCTTAACACTAGGTTCCCTCTGCCTACCCTGCTGTGTGCAGGATACAGCGTGAAGCTAAAGCTGGTGTCCTTAACATAACTATTTAAATAAATTTATCTTTTCTCTAGAAAATGTATGATTATGACCCCATTCAAACACATACACGAATTAAGAAAATATTTATATAGTTTAATACCTAAACTACAAATACAATATTGAACGTCCAAATCATTCTGTGAGAATGTTTCTCACCATATTTAAAACGAAACAGACAATTGTTTAGCCAAGTCCGTTTCGTCACGATCTCATATTCATTTCGCTTGTTTATCGGAGTGTGTTTATACGCTCCTTTTATTTTATAGCTATCAGACACCGCGAGACCGCGCGACGGGTTGTGGTTAAAACGTTAACGTGAATTTAATGGGTACAATGTATACAGTATACAGGTTTGTTGTAGCTATTGATATCTATCGGTTATCAGGGTTTCTGATAAAACCTTTTAAAAAAGTTTATCGGATCGATGACATTTATGTTTTTATCAACGTCATTTCTACAGTTTCACAATAGTGTTTTTTTTTATCTTATGCATTTTCTTTTTTATTTTGAATATTTAGTATAATTATAATTCATTTCAATGGTTAATTAAGCAGTTTTTCCACCAGATTTTTCACTCATTTAAGACACTATGTCTATCTCCGCTTATCGTCCAATTTTTTCGAGACTTGCTACATTTTGTCTACCAGTGCGGGGAAACGAAAATAATTTAAATATAATGATATTTATTAGGGGAATGCCCCTGACTGGTACCCGAACCTGCAACCATCGCGTTTACAGTCAAACGCCACACACCACGTACATCACGACGGCTTTGACGGTTAATGTAATAACTTAAAAATCATGTTCTTAATTTAATAAGCATCACAATTGTAACGACACGTTCTCTCCACCGCGTGATCGTCCTTGATATGCGCGTGCGCCGATGCACGATTCTTTTCGGAGCGTGCCTTGTCAAGTGTTACATCAGAAAATGCATCTCAAGACATTCTTTGGAAATTTGTAGAGGCATGCTTTTGAGTAGGTATATGTAACTAGCTATTTTTATTGTCTAGCAATTCTCATGGGTTTCATGCTAAGATGATTTTATGTATAGTTTCACCAGTTTAGAAATACGCAATCTCCCTTTAGTTAGGTAGAAATTTTGTAACAACATTTGTTTTGATGAATGGAACTAACGACTCAATTACTAATAAATAATGATACTTTATAGTGTATTTTGGGACTTCCCAGATTAAGCGTAGGATTTGGGTTTGTTGAAATGATTTGACTGAATATATTATTATTATAGATAAGAGAAGTTATTATCTGGCCTAACTTGGAACTTTTTTACAAAAACTTTCTTCACTTGCTTCCGGTAGTTTAACTTACATGCCCTTTAGAGCATTTATAGAGATATCTCGTTAAAGTTATCAACACTTTCATCGTTGACCCCGCGATATCACCCGTAGCCATTACCGTTCATCATATGTCTCTTATCTGTCCAATACTTTAGACCTTTATCATCTTTCATCGTTTCAAGCTTTCGTAATTGTAAGCTTTCTATTGTAAAGGACTCAAATTTAAGGGTTAAGTTTCTTATATACTGAACGCAATTATTACCTTTTTTAATATCAATAGAAACCTATATACCTACACTTTCTTTCTATTCTACATTAGTATTAAATGTTAGTATTAAGTCTTACTTGGACAAAGGATAAAATTTTTCGGTGATTTCAATAAAGAAATATAATTTTTATAAAACGCCACTTTATTTTTATAATATAGATACACTATTAATCTAAAGAAAATTCATAATTATTTTTACTAACGCTATTTTTGATTGACAAACTTAGCTAGCTTTGGCTAGCTTGGATTCCCTTTGGAATCCTTGACGAAAGCCAGTAATAGCAAATACTGATTACTTTTTATTTTATTCAATTTCCTTCAATAGAATTAAAAAGAAATAAAATAAAACGATAGTGACGCTACAAGAAGTGAAACTTACAAAGGTTATTTACGTTGTACTTGATACAATAAATTAGAATAAAACACCTACACGCATGAATTATCAAGCTCCGAACTCATAAATCTATGTCGTCTGTCGTTGAGTAATGCCCACAGTAAAGGGAATCTTTTTATCTCTTGTTATTAGAAGAACATCTGGGGGTGTGGAATAATGTAAGATATCTCTGTAATCAGTACAACTCGAAAGACACTAGTTCAAATCTTAGATAGATAAAAGAAAGCATTTACAGGAAAAAAAATAAAATTACAAAAAAATATATAAAAGTAAACCAAACTAAAACTTACTTATTTAGAAAACGTAAACTAAAACTACATTTGATGCAGACAATGATTGATTACTTTAGCTCAGCATTTTACTAGATTAGGTGGGTTAGGCTGTGAGAACTTAGAAAGACAAAGGCAGAGTGGTCGGTTTCCAGTTTCATCAGAAACAGGAGATAGTTTATTTCAAAACGAATGAATCGACATTTATCGAGCCACACCTCTCAACTTTAGCCATCAGGCTTTGGATAAGCTTAAAAATAATGTATAATATATATTAATATAAGACTTAAACAGTGATGCTCTAAAATTCGAAATAAATTGTATCAAGCGCATAACAATTTCGATGTAGGTCGATAAGTATATAATGGCTTAATAGGTTAGAGCGCCTTGACGATTTCCAGGAGCGCGGGTTCGAATTATAGCGGTTTAAATATAAATCACCCATTTATTAGGTTTAGTAATACGCATCTACAGTTAACAATAAATCGTTATCACTAATATAATATCAATAACACCTTATCAATTGTTATATTGTATCAACAAAAAAATTGCCTGGATATCGCCAATGGCATTGATGGAATGTTATCTTTGAAGGAGTTCGATGTTGATATTCGCTACTTGTGCTGTTATTATTATCATCTTTATTTAGACTTAAAGAGTATAATGAGACTTGCAAATATACTACATATACCTGTACAATTTTTTTTGCGGCGTTGAGTTCTGCCACTCAACACGCAATGCCTCCAGAATTCGGTAGAAAGTGGGCAACGGAGTATCTTAACTAGGTTCCCTCTGTCTACTCTGCTGTGTGTGGGATACAGCGTGAAGCTGCTGATGATGTTTTTTTTTAAATATTAAATTTATTTTGGTCCTATTTTATATTATTTTAAAATATGTATTTGTCGAGATTAATATATATATTGTTTAATTAGCTAAGGGTCAAAAGGGTTGTTTCTCGGCACCAGGACAGCTAGTCTTGATAAGTTGTAATCGCAAACTTAAAAACTTAGGCATAATTAGTTATACGTCCATTGATACATTCTTCTTTACAAATATATATATGATAGACTTAACACTGTTGTCTTATCTTTGTTTTTGTAACCCGCATTGTAATAGGTTCCCTTTGTCTGCGGGTGTAAACGGCTTTCAACGTATTTTGTTAAGATAATGGTGCTGTGAACCCTTAAAAGTCTTGAACTTATCGCTTCTTTAGTGCAATGATGTTGTAATTGCTTTTTTTTAATAATAAGTTAAAGTCAAAAGTCAAAGTCATTAAGACACTTCCGATCCTTATTTTCCGCCAAGTTGTTGAAGAATGTTGAGTGGCGGAACTCAACGTCGCGCTTTGCCTCGGTAACAGAGTAAGAAATATATACATCAATATATGTTGTAAGACAATTTACAAACTTTATACCAAATGAGCAAAATGTTCTTTATAGAAGAGTAAACAGATAGAATTCTTCTAATAATAATATATAATACTGTAATTGCTTTAAATGATGTTCTTTAAAAATATATAAATATATACAAGCGATATTTTAAAGAACATAATTCTTATGTTGACATAAATAAAACAAAAAATATATTCTACAAAAGATTAAGAAAACATCTATATTATAATGAAAGAATAGCAAACATTTTAATATAGACATATAATAGAGATCAGACGCGATACCCGTGTTTCTTATTTCACCACAGTTTCACGCAAATTTGCATACGTTTGTTGTGTACCTAGTCTATACAATGTGTGGCCCAATACTGTTGCACGTCGAAACGTCCGTATAATTTTCCGCTCGAAAAGTTAACTGAGGCTCTCTTGAAACTCGTTCTACAAGAATGATATGTTTTGGTCCTTCAAACCGGATTTTTATTGATTAATTATTGAGGCCAACGTAGAGCAGTGGGCTGGTCATAACTTGACGGTTGTGGGTTCAATTCCCACTCGAGGGGCCGGGGGCGTAATTATGTTATGTTCATGTCTCGCTCTGATAAGACAAACTACGGTGTTGAGTTCTGCCACTCAACAGTCAACGCAAAATATTTCGAATTTGATTGAAAACAGAGGACGGATCTCATATCACTAAGTTTTCTTTTCCTATATTGCTATATAATACAGCGAGAAACAGAAAAATAATGTATAATAACGTTAAAATCTATAGTACTTTGTATAACTAATAACATATTAAATAGAAATTTGTATTTCTTACCTATATTTTATTATAATAATCGGATATACGTTTTTCTACTTAATGTTATGTAAATTTTAAGGCTTAACCTCGTTAATTGACATACTGACAGTTAACCTATAACGGTAAGCTAAGGTTACTAGTTTAAGACAATGTGCCTTTTCAACATTTCTCTAATTTTATGGTTTTTTTTTACTGCAAAGTAGCGTTTCTGTGTATGCAAATATTTGACCTACTGGCTGCCACTAGTGCAATTTTGTAATGAACTTTCGTTTCAGTTCAAAAGGTCCGCACTCTGTACGTACTGGCATACTTTTAATTTGTCACTAATATTTTAAAGAGAATTTAGACTAATATATTTTCAAAAGCATTTTTAAACAACTTTTTGAATAGAAAACAAATCTTGAGTTTGGTTTTTGAAAAGAGATTGTATAACTAACTTGGACATGATTAGAAAGGGGCGAGTGAAACCAAAGATTAATGAAGTATTTGACAAAGATCAGTTGTGACAGTTAGTTGACGTGAGCCTTTGTCTCGATCCGTCGTTTCTATTTATCCTTGGCCGGCATGCGTTTATATACTTGTACGATGATAATATGTCAAATTATGTTGAAACTAATTGATGGCATCGAATTAAAGTGTTGATTGATTGCTAATTTTATTTATTTAATATTACGTATGGACAAAATATATTCTATTCTATAAGCATATTATATGTTGTATATAAATGTAGTGTTTTGTAATTTCGTATAAAACAAAAGATACTACTAAATAGTAAATATCAATAATACAACATAAGTGACATTTTCGAAAAGTAAGTTTATTAATATTAAACCTTTTAGTAAATGTCGCGAAGTTATTGACATTAAGACTTACAATCCTTCTAGGACCATATACCTACAATTTAAAATTGTTTACTTAATTAAAAAGGGCTTTTATTCAGATTCACCGATTTTAATGTCTTATAGTGCTTCTATAGTTATTTTCTTACTTGTATTATATATTTTTTATATTTATTATTTTTTTTAAGAGGCGAAAATCTGTCAGTTTATAACCCATTCATTTGTTGGATGAATTAGTGGTGAAACAAAAAATAGAAAGAGGAACCTATACCCAATATAATATATTAATAATTTGATTGAGTTTAAATATAAATTTTGTTTCTGCAATGAAGTGTAACTATGTTTTTGTAGTCAGTCATAAACATGAATTTTCAATTATTCAGTCAACACCAACGTTTATAATAAATTAAAAAAATAAATCGACTTCACGCTGTATCCCGCACACAGCAGGGTAGGCAGAGGGAACCTAGTGTTAAGACGCTTCGTTCCGCTCCCCATTCCGTTCCGTTGTAATAAATTTCTTTTATATATAATATTATGTCGAGATATCTAGATGCAAATGATGAACTTTTCATACAAATGCCAATGTATAAAGGTCTTCAGTAAATAATTTGTTTAACAGTAATCCACTTAAGCAATAAAATGGAAACCATAAGAAATTATAATCCTTGATTTGTGCTAGGGTTTCGTGGTATTAAGATAAGAGGATAAGTACGGTTTTTGTTATTAGTATTCACGAAATGTGGCATATTTAGCGTATGTAAATTTACTAAGTTAGACAAGAATGTACTATTAAAAAAGAAAACGATAGTTGTCTAAGTAAATTTAAAAAAGAAAATGTTATTTTGAGGCCAGTCGTGGTGCAGCGGCACGAAGTGTGACTGTAAAACCGACTTGTTGTGGGTTCTATCCCCACTCGAGGAGATGAAATATTTACTTAAATTTATATTTCCATTTCTTCGCTCTGGTGTCGAGGCTAAGCGCGGCGTTGACGTTGACGTTGTTCTGCCACTCAACACGCAATGCCTCCAGATTTCGGCAGAAAGTGGGGAACGGAGTGTCTTAACACTAGGCTCCCTCTGCCTACCCTGCTGTGTGCGGGATACAGCGTGAAGCTGATTTAATTTTTTAAATTTTAAAATGTTATTTAAAATTAATCTTATCTCATCGATATTGATAAAATATAAACTTGAAAGGTATAAGGGATCTGATCGAATCTTCTGGCATTTGGTTATGTATTCATAGATTCTATGGATACTTCTTTTTGTTTTATGGTTCATAGATTCTTGTAGATATGTCTTTACATATTTTTTTAGCTTCACGCTGTATCCCGCACATAACAGATTAGGCAGAAGGAACCTGGCAGCAGTATTAAGACACTCTGTTTCTTATTTCCCACTTTCCGTAGCCCACAACCTATCCCGTTTACAGTTGCACACTTGTGCTCCTCCACCACTACTTGCCGCAAAAAAAAATGCTTTGTAAAAATATGATAATCAAGATGCCTTGTATGGATTAGTATTAATTGAGATGACAGCTTATGAGGATTGAATTGACTCTGTCTGTTAAGTACGTATGACTGATTTTATAATGCCTTGACAATCGATTTGTCTTTATTTTGCTGTATACCTACGTAGAAATAATATATATAAAAAATATTAGTATATTTTATTATTTTAAGACCTTTATTTTTCGTATAGTTTATTTAGTGTTATTCAAGTAATAATTAACATCTTTGTAGTAAAACTATATGTATCCCACACATAGCAAATGAGCAGAGAGAATAGGGGAACCTAGTGTTAATATATTTTCCACCGAATTCTGGAGGTCAATGCTCTCGCTCGATCAGAGCATGCACCTGAAAATATTAAATACTATATTCTCCCAAGTGGGAATCGAAACCAAGACTCAATTTCTTTTAAAGTGACCTACCTTTGTGCCTCCGGGCTACGATGGATTCGATAAATATTTTTTTTAAAATCAGCTTCACGCTGTATTCCGCACACAGCAGGGTAGGCAGAGGGAACCTAATGTTAAGACACTCTGTTCCTAATATTTTTTTATTTGTACATAAACCTTATTAGATGCAACATTGACGTATTTGCACATTTTATAAATATTATTGTAGGAGACACTATTACACTTTGTAATTGTATTTGTCCCACTTACATTGATACAAAAAACAAAATATTGATAAAAAAAAGTGTAATTGCGTCTTTGTTGCACTAAAATGGCGAATTGTGTGAGTATAAAGACAATTTTTTTAAGTCAAATTCGGGCTTTATAAGCAAGAGGTGCAGTGGCCGAAGTATGTGATTGTAAACGCGACGTTTGTAGGTTCAATTCCCACACGAGAAAATGAATTATGATTTATTAATATTTTCATTTATTCGCTCTGGTAACTAAGTAGGTAAAGCATGGTGTTCAGTTACGCTACTCAACACGCAATACCTCAAAAATTCGAAATCAGAAAGAAATCAGAAAGTGGCTTACTGAGTGCCGTAACATTATGTTCCCTCTGTTTACCATGCTATATGCGGGATACAGTGAAGTTAAAAAAAATATTATAAGAAAAAAATCTTTATCTTTTCTTATATAAGAATATCTAGAAGTTTTGTAATGGATAAATACTTCAAGATATTTTTATTCTAACGCAATAGCTCGGTGCGTGACGCCGTCAGATATAATCCTCGTGTAATTTCCTGTAAGTGTAGGTACCTACTATTTCTTAACTACCTTCTGTGTTTCACTTATTACAAATCATCTAACTAGGGTTTTTGTTTTTCAATATATTTTTTCTTTTTATATTTTATATGGTAAAAATATTGTTAAATATTTTTTTTTATTTTTACGCATCTACCATAGTTATTTGAGCTTTTAGAAAGAGAGCCGAGGCAGGCACAAGCGTGTGACTGTAAAAGCTATGCTGTGGGTTTGATCTCTACTTGAGGAAATTAATTATTATTTAATAATAATTTCCTTTCTTAGCTCTGGTAAGAAGGCAAATCGCAGTATTGCCTCTCAACACGCAATACCTTGAAAATTCGGCGGAAAGTGAGGAAGAACGGAGTGTGTTAACACTAAGTTCCCTTTGCCTTTGCTATATGCGGGATACGGGAGAGTGAACCTGAAAAAAAAGAAAGCGGAGCTGGTATTGAATCATCTTTCCCACTCATGTTGTTGACCGAATAGATAGCTATAACATAACAGTCGGTACTCCTATCCGCCATTGAACGGATTTGAACACAAGACTATTGGCTGGTCTTAAGCCGTAAGTGCAACGAATACGTATATACATTTTAAACAATTATATATAGTTCTTTCATTTTAACATTATTATTTAACTTAAAGTGACAAATCAATATTTTCGCACAACATAATAATATTGCATATTGGGTGGGAGTCTCCAATTAATTTAACATCCGATACAGTAGCTTTTATACGACAAAGGCTGTCTTTATTAGCTAAATCAGCATAAATAACATGAAAGTTAACAATCTATCTTTATTAATCTATATTTTGACGCGATACTTATTATTAACGACGTGATGTAATATGATAGAACGCATATATATCGTATTATGTATTAATTGATGTTAGATCATAAATATGAATTCAGAAGTTATAAAATTGATGGCTCTTTCGTGGTGTAAAATATGCATATAGGCTTCTAGTGTGAAAGCTAGTCTAAGAGTTAAAAGAAAGCAAAATGATACAGATGTATTCATTTAAAATAAATAAATTAGCTTCACGCTGTATCCCGTACACTGCAGGGTAGGCAGAGGGAACCTAGTGTTAAGACACTCCATTCCCCACATCTGCCGAATTCTGGAAGCATTGCGTGTTGAGTGGCAGAACTCAGCGCCGCTCTTGTCCTCGACACCAGAGCGAAGAAATGGAAATATAAATTTAAGTAAATATTTCATCTCCTCGAGTGGGGATCGAACCCACAACCAGTCGGTTTTACAGTCACACTTTGTGCCCCTGCGCCACGACAAGATTCAAATAAATTAATATAGAATGACATAAGTAAGTGCGACAGTTGTGAGTTCCATCTCACTCGTGCTAAAATGAATATTCTTATTTCCTCGCTTTGGAAATGAGACAAAACACGGCGTTGAGTTCCGCCACCTAACAGCAAAAATGCTCATACATCTATTTATGATATTTTAATTATGCACATGTTCGCCGTACCCCTCCATGCATAAATATTTTTTAATCAATACAATCTTACCATATAATAGTGTACGTTACTCATTACTTAGCAACAATTGATTTTCTTACACTAGCCAACGCCAACGTTCCGTTTTCCATTGCATGCAAAAAGCTAACCCTCCAACGATTATACGTTCCGTTGAACGGTTTGATGGGCGCGTGCCTACGTGACCTTTCCTTTTAACCATGCTTTGTATTTTATTAATGTTATTATTATATATCTTCTGGGTAACGGTTATTAATTATGCTTTATATAAATAAAATAAAAAATCAGCTTCACGCTGTATCCCGCATACAGCAGGGTAGGCAGAGGAAACCTAGTGTTAAGATACTCCGTTCCCCACTTTCTGCTGAATTCTGGAGGCATTGCGTGTTGAGTGGCAGAACTCAACGCCGCGCTTAGCATCGACACCAGAGCGAAGAAATGGAAATATAAATTTAAGTAAATATTTCATCTCCTCGAGTGGGGATCGAACCCACAAGCAATCGATTTACAGTCACACTTTGTGCCCCTGCGCCACGACTGGCCTCATGCTTTATGCTTTATATAAAAACTCTTATAAATTATTAGCCAGGTCCATCTTCAACTCCGGAACTTTTTGGTTTTTGTATTATGTATTATATCTTTCTTTAATTATGTTAGCCTTCGATTAAGAACTAGATATAATTTGTTAAACAAGTATTAAAATAATATTTCTTTAGATTTCTATTAGTGTATGGCTAAATAATACATAATATTTTTGGATATAATAATTAAAAAATAATAAATAAAGCTTTCTTTAACACATAATCATTTCCACATTGCTGTTCACATAATACACATAATACCCCCTTATGAGCTGCTATTGAACCCACTACCCCCGGCTAAGCAGTGTATACTGTATACATGTACACAACGAAACATCCCCACCGGTTAACAAGAAATGATGTAAATCCAATAATAAATACATTACCGAGTGCCATCTCGAACGATATCATTATAAACATATTAAGATTCGACTATAATAGCACCTGCAGTGCAAAGCTGATTTATATACAGAGCACAAAGCGAGCTCAAGTCGGTGAAACTCGATTTAAATAGCGTAATATCTAACCTTGGCTCTTTGTAACGTAACAATCGGTACCTACTATAGTCCACATTATGTAAAGCCAGGGGAAAGTCATTGTAATATTAAAAATTGTATTAAAGGATTATGTAGGCGCTGTAAGTGTATCGGTGGGACACTTTCTACTGTAAGCTGGTTGTTTTGTGGGTTGGAAATGTTTTGTTTTGGATGTTACCATATATTTGTAAAACAATAACTGTCCCGGAATATATGGAAAATCATGTAATTTTTTTTTCTGGTATCTAGTAATTATTATTACCTTACACACAAGTTAATAAAAATGTTAAAA
This sequence comes from Heliconius hermathena, assembly GCA_013403705.1. Lineage (NCBI taxonomy): Eukaryota > Metazoa > Arthropoda > Insecta > Lepidoptera > Nymphalidae > Heliconius > Heliconius hermathena. The sequence continues at coordinate 1,620,634 of JAAIXJ010001769.1, read as the reverse complement.
AGCCCCACTATATCTCCTCGTTAGCCTTACAATTAAAAGTATGTTTGTAAATATAAAAATGAAAAGGCAGTATGTGAGTTCGATTCCCATTCAAGGAAATAATATATTTAATATATTCATTTCCTCGCCTTAATAGCTAGGCAAACACACAATGCCTCCAGAATTCAGTGGAAAGACGGACAAGGGATTGTCGTAACGGAAACGGAGTGTTTTAACCCTGGTGTTTTTTCCCAGGTTCCTGTGCCTAAATATGCTAATGCGAATGCTAAAAAAATTTAATAAATTTTATATATTATATATTTAAGTAAAAAAAACGGAAGTCATACTTCTAAGCTCCTTTCATTCATCTTTTATTATACCGTTACGTAAAAGCAATAGTTTCATACAACACTTAGATTGTAAGATGCATTTGGTCTATTAAATTTTAAATAACAAAACGCATCCTGCTGAGAGATCTAATGTCATCTTTTGTACTGTATTGTAATATTTTATAATATAAAATGAAAGGTTGCTTTCACGTTACTTTTAAATTAAATTTCGTTAAATTGTATTAAAATGGTTTTTATTTGCAATTTATGCATAATTTGACGTTATTTTTTAATTTGTTGATTAGAAGAGAGAGAGAGAGAGAGAGAGAATAAGAAAGTTAAGTCTACTGCCAGAAACAATCATTTTTGTTTGTTTTTTGCGATAACAACACTAAAAGATCACGGAAATACTTTTTTATTATATTATTTTACTTTTTTGTTTGGATTCTGCATTTTCGCTCTTTAGATATATAAGTGTCGCTGTCCGTCCTTAAATCAGATAGATAGAACAAATTTGATATAAATAAAAGTTAAATCCATCTTAAATATGGTATACAGTGTGGCATTTGCCAAAAAGTCTCAATATTTTCTTAATAAACGATGCAAATTTATTATTTATAATTTATTTTGAATCAAACCCGTAATACCGTAGCGTTTGGCGCTCCGTCCCCTCTGACTACCCCACTAGGGATAAAGCGTGAAGTTAAGTAAGTAAATAAGTTTAAATCAAAATAAACAATATTTTTATTTTATATTTAATCAACAAGTGTTCATTGTCAATCAAAAATTAATAATCATATTTTTATTAAATTGACATATTCATATACAAATATACAATTAAAAATAAACTTAATTATTAATTAATGAAGATTTAAAGATTTCTTTGAAGGAATGTCATTTTAATATCAATAGTTGTATGAATTCATTAAAGGCTAATTAAAACCAGATTTTGCAGACGACATTTTCACGATTGAGATTCCGGCTCCATCCGTCAATTATTTTACAAGGCAATATATATTCGATACATTAAAAAAAATGTACCTATATCATTGGAGGCTAGTCATGGCGCAGGCGCAGAAAGTGTGACTGTAAACTGGACTAGTTGTGGGTTCGATCCCGCCTCGAGAAAATGAAATATTTATTTAAATTTCTAGTTGAATTTCTTCGCTCTGGTGTCGAGGCAAGTCGCAGCGGCCGGGAACGGTAGCGTCTTAACGCTAGGTTTCCTCTGCCTATCCCGTGCAGGATACAGCGTAAAGCTTTATCGTATTCTATTTTTATTTCCTTATCCTGATTACATGCGGCGTTGAGGTCCGCCACTAAACACGCAATGCCTCCAGAATTTAAAAATGAGGCAATAATAAAAATTGAGACAATATAGTGTTTTAACAATGGGTTCTCAAATTACCACTCCCCCTCGCTCGGGATAGAGCATGGAACCAGAAAAAAAGTATAAAAATAAATATAAAACGGAAATCAGTTACAAGGTAATAAATATTCGATATATTAAAAATATGTATATCATTTAAAGGAGTGGACTTGTATGTTTAAATGAATATAATGATGGCAACACTTTCTTTGATACGATTAATTACGCACTTGAATTTTTGTACTTCAAATGAGGCCGATACCGACTTTCCTCGATCAAGATTCGTGAGTTGTCTATAAATCTCTCCGTCATACATTCGTCAATTGAACGAGAAAGTTGATTTTATTAATAATCATTATCGATTCGAAATCGATTTCGGTTGAAATCTCAGGGTAAGATTGTAATGAGATTAATGTTTTTTTTTTCTTTTTTGTTAGCACACGGACTCCCCATTTCACATTCCGACAAATTCTGGAAACATTGCGTTGAGTGATAGGACTCAACGGAGCGCTTTGCCTCGTTACCAGAGCGAAGAAATTAACATTTTAAATATTTCATTTCCTCGACTGGGAATGGAACCCACAACCTGACGCATGGGCAGTCATACTTTGAGCCCCTGTGCCACTATTGTCCTGATTCACTTCTTTATTTGTTGCTTCGTTTGAAAATGCAAATATTTTGAGGCAAAATAATATATTTCAATGCTGCCCTAGATCTTATGATAACAAAAATTCTTCCTTAAATTGCAAATTTCTCAGTAATTGAAGGTTAAATTTAAAATTCTTATTGTGACTTTTAATATATAACTTAACTTAACTTCACGCTGTATCCCTAGCGTGATAGTCAGGCAGAACGGAGCGCCAAACACTATGGTCTCTACATATGTACCTTTTTCGCCTCGTCCACTGTCATCAACCACTTCATACACGCTCACCCGAGAGTGTATCCTCATGCATTTTACGTCACCTTCCTCAAGTATCTTTGATACTATGTTTTCAAAGGTCAACCTAGGTCTTCCCCTAAATTCATACAAGCCGTTGTACAAAAAACATTTATGTTGTTTGCGTTTCTGTTTGTTTGGTACAGCTAAATTGATTTTTATGGGACTACCACTAAAAGATTGTGAATTTAACACGAAAGGGTGGTTGTAGAGAAACATATACTATGCTAGATATAGATACTTTATATCCCGGAACTCCCGCGCGATATGGATTTACGCAGGAAAGACCACGCTAATCTGGAAATCAATTACTAGCTAAGCCGACAGTATGTATTATAAAATATAAAAAAAAAACATTAAGTTTCTTTTAGGATCGTCTTATCAAAAAGAATTTCGAAGCTGGTCTCGAGAAGAAGTTCAAATAGCTATTTTAGACTTCCATCGGACTAGTGTTAATTAAGATAAGAACTGGTTCCAGCTTTCATTATGTATTAGCGATACCTCAAAATTTCTACCTTAAAATAGATTTCTACGGTATTTATTTTTTTCTTATATTCATCATGCAACACGCAATAAAAAGTTATATTCTGTTATAATTTTTATGAAAGTTTAATGTGGTCGTCTCCAAGTAGAAGATTTTTACCAGTTATACTTTTTTTTCAGCTTCACGCTGTATGGCATGTATCAGGGTAGGCAGAGGGAGCCTATTGCTAAGACACACCCAACTTTCCGCCAAATCCGCTTCTATCTTGACCAGAAAAGAAAATATTCTTTTTTTTAGTTCCTCGAGTGGAAATCCAACCCACAACTTGTCGCACTTACAGTCACGCACTTGTGCCATTGCGCCACGACAGGCCTCAAATTATACTTTTATACAATGAATCTACTTACATTGCAAATACATGTGTGGATCTCTAAAATATTCACATCACTAGACCAATATTTTAAAAACCAAATAAGGTTTTAATATGTAAATGCTTACACCTCATAAAAGTTGATTACTGTCTCGTTCAACACCACGTCTGACACGAACCCTTTCCTACTTTCTTCTATGACCCACTAACGTGTGACCTTTGAAGTGCATCGATGGTTTTTCGTATATAGTGTCAAGATGGTTTGAAGTAAATAATAGTATGGAGACTTGCATGTCTTTTTTTTTGTACATTTTTTAGATTAAAGTTAACTTTGGTATTTTTGTTTTTAAATAGAAAAATATCTAGAAACATTAAATGTAATTAAAAAAAAATCGATTTCAAAATTATGTAATTATTAATCCTCATAAATTTCCCTATTTACTGTCTATTAAGCAGTCAGCTTCACGCTGTATCCCGCACACAGCAGCAGTAGGCAAAGGGAACTTAGTGTTACGACACTCCGTTCACTACTTTCTGCCGAATTTTGGAGGCATTGCGTGTTGAGTGGCAGAACTCAACGCCACGCTTAACCTCGACACCAGAGCGAAGAAATGGAAATATAAATTTAAGTAAATATTTCATCTCCTCGAGTTGAGATCGAACCCACAACCAGTCGGTTTTACAGTCACACCTTGTACCCCTGCGCCACGATCGGCCTCAATTTTTTTACTGTCTATTAGTAAAATTTATTTTTAGATACCGGGACAACCAGTAGGTGCCAACTTAGAATTTATTAATTTTTTGTTTTTTTTGATTTGATGCTATTTTCGTCTTGCCTGGCACCGAATCAAAAAAATACGTATATTAAATATTAGTTCCATTGCCTTTTTTTTATAAGTCCAGTTCTTCACAAAAAAAAATCGGATGTCAAATTTGAATCACGTATCCGCTTACTCGACCTTGTTCAATTTTCCTTTTACCGATCGAAGATACAACGAATAACACACATAAGTCACAGTTTCACCTTTAGTACGGCAACAAAGAGGGCTCAGACCCGCTCGCCTTGGTATTGTACCCGATATATGATATAGATTGATTTAATTGGTTTTTTTTGTAATATATTTTTGTATGCGGTTGGTCTTTTTTTTAGAGATTTTTATGACGACAGTGACAGAGATGTTTGAAAATTAAAAAAATCCAATTATTTTTATTTTCTCTACTAATTTTTATCTGCCTTTTCGCCCCCGTGGTCAAATGGAAATTAAGATTAGCCTGATTTAATATAGCCTTATAGCCTTCCTCTATAAATGGACTATCCAATACTAGGACCGTATCTAGGTATGGGTGTTTCCTAGAATAGAGGAGGGAGGCTGGACTTTAGCTTTAACAGATATCGTTCGTGTCAAGGTTTTTTTAGGGATCATTTTTGTTAGTAAAATTTCTGAAACGGACACGGAAGTGATCACGCCCATGGCAGTGCCTGAGAAAGGCACGTTCAAACAAACAAACTCTTTTGTTTTATAATATTATTAATATTGTTAATGTTCTTTAATAAAGATCAAGTTGTGACAAGACTGATCTTTTAAAACCTTTCATAGACTAACATGATTTCCGCTCTGATTTATATTAAGATAGCGGCTCGTCTATAGGTAATGCAAAATGACATAATTGATACCTTTTGCATATTCATTAGTGAACCCATTAAGTAGACCCGCTATATATAAATATTGTATGTAATCTTTATATTATATGTAATGTAATATAATGTAATGTAATCTAGTCCTTTTCTGTAACTTTTTAGTTTTTTTTAAAGTGGGTTTACGACGTAGGTACGGTTTATATTTACACACACACACACACACACACATACACACACACATACACACATACACACACACACATACACATACACACACGCACACACACAGTTGGGATATAGCGTTAAGCACTACTTAGCAGAGTAGGCAGATTGAACTTGGAAGCCTAGTGTTAAGACTTTTAATTTCCACCGAATTCTAGAGGCATTGTGTGTTGTATTGTTTTTATAGGCCCTTGAAATAATATAATGAAATGACTATTGGACATTTCTTATTTTGTTCAAAAAGATTCTTTCTCTCGAATGTCATTTATATTCTTACCAAACTTACCTATAGATAATTATGTCATCTGAGAATATTATAAATAAAAATAAATAAATAAATCAGCTTCACGCTGTATCCCGCACACAGCAGGGTAGGCAGAGGGAACCTAGTGTTAAGACACTCCGTTCCCCACTTTCTGCCGAATTCTGGAGGCATTGCGTGTTGAGGGGCAGAACTCAACGCCGCGCTTAACCTCGACACCAGAGCGAGGAAATGGAAATATAAATTTTAGTAAATATTTCATCTCCTCGAGTGGGGATCGAACCCACAACCAGTCGATTTTGCAGTCACACCTCGTGCCGCTGCGCCACGACCGGCCTCAAGAGAATATTATAATAATAGCGAAAGCGTGGGTACAAACACATTTTGTCCCTTTAACATTTTACTTAACAATTATTAGAGGCCAGTCGTGGCACAGGGGCACAAAGTATGACTGTATAATCGACTGGTTGTGGGTTCGATCCCCACTCGAGGAGATGAAATATTTATTTACATTTATATTTTCATTTCTTCACTCTGGTGTCGAGGTAAAGTGCGGCGTTGAGTTCTGCCATTCAACACCCAATGCCTCCATAAATCAGCGGAAAGTGGGGAACGGAGTGTCTTAACGCTAGGTTCCCTCTGCCTACCTGATGTGAAGCTGATTTCTTTTTATTATTTTAATAACCAATTAAATGAGTGTCACGTTATATTTACTGCCAATGCTTTGTATAGAATTTTACTTACTTAGAAAATGTATAAAAAATTTAATGTAGCTGGATTTGAACCCTTTGGGAAACGGTTGAACGTCTTGGACGATTATTTTCCTTTCCTAAATTCTTTAAAAATATTTTTTTAGACATATAGATTTATACGACCTTGTATATGGAAATACCTTATATTTTACTTGCGATTTCGCCTTGTGGTGAAATGGAAATAACTAAGAGTTTTGTATGACACGAACGCCCGTGGTAACTCTATCCACAAATACCTACAGTGGGTCTCATAGAAACAATCGACGTAACTTAATAAAGCCTATTATAGCTTTCACAAAAATATTTTTTTACTTCGAACCAGTAGTTCCAGAGATTAGCGTGTTCAAGCAAACGAACTCTTCGGGCTTATAATATTATTATAGTAATAGATTAATAATTTTATAGTTACTTTGATGAAATTTATTTAGTTTCCTATTTTCTTTTTCCAAATTGAAATTGGGGAACGTAATGTCTCAGTACTAGGTTCCTCCGTTATATATGCGTACCCTGTGCCGGATATAGCGGGTACCTATAAAAAATAATAAATTACAACTACTAGTAAGGAAAAAAATGTCAAAAATTTTAATTTACCTAAATAATATAATGTTAATTGCTTAACTTCTGAACCAGTAAATAATATTACCACGAATAAACGTAATAACTAGAATCGTAGGCCGTTGCTTGACTCAATTAATTTGTGCTTTAATTATGATCTCATTACACGTTGGTTTGACGGATATAACGAGATCGGGGTCTGATATAATTATAAGTTAAACTTTAAAAATAAAAAGAGGCCAGTCGTGGCGCAGAGGCACAAAGTGTGATTGTAAAATCGATTGGTTGTGGGTTCGATCCCCACTCGTGGAAGTGGAATATTTATTTACATTTATATTTTCATTTCTTCGCTCTGGTGTCGAGGCAGAGCGCGGTGTTGAGTTCCGCCACTCAACACGCAATGCCTCTAGAACTCGGCAGAAAGTGGGGAACGGTGTGTCTTAACACTAGGTTCCCTCTGCCTACCCTGCTGTGTGCGGAATACAGCATGAAGCTGATTTAATTTTTATTTGAAAAAAAAATATGTTCTTTTATATTTCATTGTACCAACGTGACGCAGTGGAACGGCATTTGATTGTAATTTGTAACAAAATCGTCGTGGGTTCAAGCCCTAGTCAGGGAAATGGATATGAAGTGTCTTAACACTACTTTCTCCGGCCTACTACGATTACGGTGAATCTATAACTAATTATAGATAATTATCAATGCTATTATATATTTGTTATATTTCTTTATTTCTCCATATTTTGCTAAATAAACAGAAAGCTAACCATACCGTAGGTACTCCTTGTAATTTTTCCTCGTTTTGAACCCCCTATAACCTCCAACAAAAACCTAATCATTTCGTCACCCATACGACTATATTCATAACAAAATATGCAATACAATCCGGAACATTTGACCAAACGTTCATTGCCAAATAATATATGAATCATTCCCATTAGCGGTCACGGGCACGCGTTACCTTCATATTACCTTCGATAGTCCACATTTAACATAGTAATGTGATTTGACTTCCTATACGATTTTATTTTAATGGAAACACGCTTCACGCTGTATCCCGCATGTAGCAGAACAGGCAAAGGGAGCCTAGTCTTTGGACACTCCGCTCCGACTTTCCACCTATTTCTGGAGGCGTTGCGTGAGTGGCGGAACTCAACGCAGCATTTTACCTCGATACTAGAGCGAAGAAGATATTTTTTTATATTTAATTTCCTCGAGTGGAAATCGAACCCACAACCTTTCGCTTACACGTTGACACACGCTTGTGCCCCTGCGCCACGACTTATTACAATTGGCTGGTTGGTGACTGGTTGTGAGTTCGATCCTCATTCGGGGAGATGAAGTATTTACTTAAATTTATATTTCCATTTCTTCGCTCTGGTGTCCAGGTAAAAGCGCGGCGTTGAGTTCTGCCACTCAACACGCAATGCCTCCAGAATTCGACAGAAAGGGGGAAACGGAATGTCTTAACACTAGGTTCCCTCTGCCTACCCTGTTGTACGCGGGATACAGCGTGAAGCTGATTTAATTTGATTTAATTTTTATATTTGAAATTCTTCAAAAGTACAGTACGACCTTGTTATTACTCAGATGAAATATCGCAAAAACATTACTGATTTTAAGAAATCTAAAGTCAAGGAATATTGCAGTTCAATGTCAACTTGTACTAAATAAGAAATATTTTCAAGGAAAGTTGGTACAGTAAATGTATACGAGGTTTAGATGCCTGCCTCTCCTCGTGTTAGATGTACGGACGCATTCTTATGTTAGAAGAAAGCTTTCAACCTTGAAAGCTTTCGCAACTCCCAACCGGTTCTAATAAGGAACATAAAAAGGGGCGCACGCGCATGCTTCTTCTAAATGCCACGGTATATGTATGTACGGGTGTTGTGGAATATGGTATGCCTAACCTACATACAGTGTTAGGTTTGTTTTGCTAAGAAATTCTTAGTGTGCTATTAGAAGTAATAAGATTTAAATTGTAGAATGTACTTCCAGTTGGTCTAATCAAGAAGTTGGTACGGAACCCTCGGTAGACGTATCTAACTCACACTTGACCGATATTTTAGTTACTTCATAGCTAAGATAAAATTGTTCCTACTCTACATAAATTATTATTGAATTGTGTTATAATAAATCCACAAATTATATTAATTTTGCATATATTATATATTCATTCTTGATCTTTAATAAAACAATCTACATACATATTTCAAAACTAAATTAATATACACAAAAATAGACTTAGCCTAACGACTAAATACGCGATGAAGCGTAAATATCTTATTTTACTTCAGTTTGGAATCTGTTTCGTTATTTCGACACTCTTCCAACAGCCCGGCTAGCTCAGTCGGTAGAGCATGAGACTCTTAATCTCAGGGTCGTGGGTTCGAGCCCCACGTTGGGCGATTACTTTTTTTTATTTTTTTAATATTTATTTTGTTTTTTTTTTATCAAATATATATATATATATATATATATATATATATATATTTTTACAAAATATTTATAATACAAGCATACGTTTCAATGACATATTAAAATTCATCAATATGAAGACAGTTATGGGCCATTACTTAACCTCCACCTGTGAAAGTTGGGAGTGGTCGTAATCAGGTATAAATGAAACTACCGGCCACCCATGTCGATTGGAAATATATATATATATATATATATATATATATATATATATATATATATATATATATATATACATATACATATATATATATATATATATACATATATATATACTTTGTGACGTCACTCCACTTGTATCTTAGCAAAAAATGGCCGCCAGCCACTCGTTTTACGCATTTTTATATGGTTTGCCAATAAAAAGTGAACTTTTGAGACGAATAAAACTGTATGCTCTTAATAAAATCAAAGTTGAGAAAGCTGACTTGATCTTTGAGATAAAAGTTCAAAATTAAAATTATTTTTTTTATTTTATTTTATGTATTTCAGACTAATAACATATACTACATATATTAATTTACATTTTATAGCTCTCTAGAATATACAAAATTATTGTTAAGAGTTGATTTCTTTGCAGCTACACGCTGTATCCCGCATACCGCAGAGTAGGCAGAGGGAACCTAATGTTGAGACACTCCCCCACTTTCCGCCGACTTTTCGAGGCATTGCGTGAGTGGCAGAAGTCTTCACTTTTTGCCTTGGTATCAGATCGAAGAAATGAAAACATAAACAAATATTTTCATTTCTTCTATCCAATCCCACTCCGGGAATTAATTATTATTTCCCCGAGTGGGAATCGAACCCACAATCCAAAACTGTCGCGTTAAAGTCACACGTTTGTGTCCCTCAAGGTACTCGACGCCGCGTACGCGAAAGTAAAGATATAAAAATATGACGTATTTAGTTCTCTCAAGTGGGAATCGAACACACAACCGCCGCGTTTATAGTCGCACACTTATGCTCCTTCGTCCCAACGGCCTCAATTTATTTATGCTTTCTATTATTTTACATATAGAATACTTAATAAATTAAAGTAACTATAATAATAGTCTTAAAACCATTCGACATTGGTCTCTCACATATTTTCCACCATCCGAAACAATCTGACAAGCTATGTAGTAAATCTGGAATTAGTGTAGTAGTGGGGCTTCAGTAATGTCACCGATTTGACACGTGCGTCGGGGCGTGACATAGAATAATAGTAATCTGATTTTGCTGAGGAGCCTTCTAAGCTTTTATTAAGTATAAACAGATAAAAAAAAATGAAATTTATGTTCTTTTAGTGTTTTTACGTCGCCATTTAGTATTATAATATAGATATCAGTTTATTTCATATTTCTTTTCTTTGATATACTGCGGAGTGACAGAGACAACGACATTGAAAATTGAGCTCGTGTGTTGGGTTGTAATAATAATCATTAATTCGTGATTCTGATCATCAGTTTAGGTTTAGTCCATTTCAGTCCAGTAGTGACGCAGTGGCAATTTCTGCTGAAATCTGGAGTCATTGCGTGTGGAGTGGCGGAACTCAGCGCCGCGCTTCGCCTCGATACCAGAGCGAAGAAATGAAAATATTTAATATTTCATTTCCTCGAGTGAGAATCGAACCCACAACCTGTTGAGTTTACAGTCCCACGACGGACCTCAATAAATATAAAAAAAAAGATTCTGTAAATCAACCACTTCCGTAACAAAAGGCTGTAATAAAACTATAATCACGTGCTCTGCGGTACAAAACACGATAACGGTGACCGAGTAGTGGTCGGTATCCTCTCTGAAGGTTTGTTCTTACTTGTATACCTTGCGAACCGTCGAGGCGGAAATTTTATATGTAGTGTAGGTACAGGTACCTATGTGGGGCTTACTGGGCCAGAACGTGCGCACTTTCCTTGAAAAATTATAGGTAGTATTGTTTAAGAGCTTTGTGGCCTAGAATTAAAAACTAGCTGAGTTTATAGATTTTTTATCTCAGCTTCACGCTGAATCCCGCACACAGCAGGGTAGGCAGAGGTAATCTAGTGTTAAGACGCTCCGTTCCCCACTTTCTGCCGAATTCTGGAGGCATTGCGTGTTGAGTGGCAGAAATCAACGCCGCGTTTAACCTCGACACCAGAGCGAAGAAATGGAAATATAAATATAAGTAAATATTTCATCTCCTCGAGTAGGGATCGAACCCACAACCAGTCGGTTTTCCAGTCACACTTTGTGCCCCGGCGCCACGACTGGCCTCGTCGAATTCTTACAAAAGTTTATATTAATTGACGTAAAAAAAACCTTACAAGTGTCCGACACGCAACGCACGTTGTAGCGACGCCCGATGAATATTCAAGCTTAAGATAAGAAAAGAAAGTTCCGCAGCAATAAACCAGCTGTGCACTATTAGTTATATGGTATGGTATTGTAACATATTTAAATTTTATGCTAGGAAGAAAGCAAAACATAAGAAAAGTATGTTTTTCGAATAAAAAATATTTTTTTATGAAGTACCTAGTTTTTTTTTTACTTTCACGCTGTATCCCGCTTTTAGCAGTGTTGGCAAGGGATCTAGTATTAGAACAGTTTTTGAGATATTGTCTTGTTTCCAGAGAGAGAAAAAAGAATGTGAAAAAATAGAAAATTATAAAATAAAAATATAAAATATAATATAGGTCATATTTATTTACCTATTGAACTATACTTAATAGTTGTTTTAGAACTGTTTTTGTCCCTCCTTATAATATAACAGGCTGTTAGCGATTTTATAAGAAATTATAAGTTTACCTCTTGTGGACTTTTGAACTTTGACAATATAGTTACAGTAGTGTGTCAATATTTTCGACTAATGTTATATTAAAAAGAAACATATATCGCAATGTATAAAAATAAAATATAAGTATAAAAAGTTTTACATTTTAAACTATTACAAATTGGAAATCAAAAGGCTTATTGCGTCGCATAACCATTTTTATTTTTTTTTTAAACGTTACAACGCTTAATTAAAGAAAAACGCCGTAAAAATCCAAAACGAGGTAACAAACAATCATTTTTTATATTTTTTTAATTGAACATATAGGTAATACAGGCTACGGAGTGAACCAGTTAGCCTTATTTGTAAAACCAGCGCAGTTTTGTACTGAAATTTTGTATATTTTTCGAAAATTATAACCCTATTTTGTAGGGAAAGTTCATCTTCATCTCGCAATTATATAGAAGCAGTGGCACACCTAATATGGTGGGACTACTTTCATTTTTATGACTTTTCCCGGCGTGGGCGGGTGTTAACATGCGAACAAAAGGTTTTGATATGAGAAGACATTATCGATACATCTCTAAATTTATATATCCAATCCATATATACATGGACGTTTGTACATAATATATTTTGGTTTTTTTTATACTATTAAGATAGCTTCCCACTTCCCCCCGAATTCTCCGCTTTGCTTCGACACCGGAACGAATAAATAAAAATATTGTTAAGTTTTCCATTTCATCGTGTGGAAATCGAACCCACAACCTCTCGCACTTACAGTCACACGCTTGTGCCGTCGCGCAACGATTGGCATAGAGTCGTTTCTTCAACGATATTTTCGTCAATACCTTATGCAATATTTGTTTACAATCGCTGCTATATTGCTAAGAAACTGCAACATTCTGCAGTAAACAGAATACACCTTAGCTGTCAAAACAACTTGTTTACAAAAATACAATAATATCAATACTACAGTACAAAGTTCGTTTTCTACTTATTTATAATCGTGGTAGTGTTTACATGTTGTTTCAGTAACATAGTGTTATGTTTATAGTTCAAAGTGAAATTTGTGGGAAAATTCTTAACTGTTTGGTTCTATATAAGGTTAGATTTTTTTTTTTAAATATGGACATAAATTCTCAATCTCTATTTTCCACAAAAATTTGTAATTCTTAATAAAACGATTATTCTTAATGTAAAGTACCTATCTATGTATTAATCAAAAGTTCATATAAATACTTGTACATGATGTTATTACAAAAAACTTTTTTATTTATAAAAACTGAACTGGTGCGTAAGGTACATAAATGGAATGAAATGGTTGTATTTTGCGGCGTTGAGTTCCGCCACTACGCGCAATGTTCCGAAGACGGGCAGTGTTACCAATAGATTGTTGGACTAAACTGGATAAGGGATGAAGCTAAATAAATATTACTGTATAATATAATTTAAAATTAATCTAATTTATAATAAAAACATATTTCCTTTCATAAGTTGCTATTTAAAATTTGAAGTATTATCGTTAATACTGATTAAAACAAGTGACGTATGTTGGATTAATAAATTTCTTTTGATCACTAAAAAAAAATCACAAATCATTCATTTCAATACTATTTACAAATAGGTACATACATAATGGTGAAATTTAATTGTTCTTTTTGCTGGACTGTAATAACTACCATATTTCGTAATTATGTAAGGTTTTTGTATTTTTATAGCGATTTTAAATATATTTTTTTATTAATCAAAAGGCAAAGTTTGCCTATAATTTTGTTTTAACTTTAAATCTGCATTGTACTGCATAGCGTATAAATTTATACGTTGTTTTTTCCGTAGGGGAACTAGTGTTGAGATACTTCGGCAAAGGGAAACTAGTGTTGAGATACTTCGTTCCCCACTTTTCTCCCAATTTTCGAGACATTGGGTGCTGAGTAGCGGAACTCAACGCCGCGTTTTGTATATTAGATCGAGGAAAATGACCTCTCCAATAGTATGCCAGTAAGCTCGATCTTTACCTCATCGCATCCAACTGTTAAGTAACTAATGACGCTTTCGTTTAATTTGGTTTTTAATGACGTTTGTAAAACACATGTTTAAAATGTTGTTTCACACTTAAAAATATAAAATATTTTAAAAATAAAATTATATGGAGTGGTCAGTTAGACAAACTTTTTATTATCTTACAAATATTTAATCAACAACTTTTACAAATTTGTTTTATCTTTATTTAAAAATGTAAAATGATTAATAAAAATGATTTAAAAAAATAACTCAATAAAGTTAGAAAGCTAGTTTCAAAAATCTATTTTTAGTATTGTTACTAATCATATAAAAACTTATTTTTATTATATCCAAATACGCTTAAAACTTGATAATAAAACCTGTGTACATATGAGGCCAGTCGTGGCGCAGAGGGACAAAGTGTGACTGTAAAACCGACTGGTTGTGGGTTCGATCCCCACTCGAGGAGATGAAATATTTACTTAAATTTATATTTCCATTTCTTCGCTCTGGTATCGAGGACAAGCGCGGCGTTGAGTTCTACCACTTAACACGCAATGCCTCCAGAATTCGGCGGAAAGCGGGGAACGGAGTGTCGTAACACTAGGTTCCCTCTGCCTACCCTGCTGTGTGCGGGATACAGCGTGAAGCTGATTTATTTATATGTACATATGTAGGTACACCGAATAAATCTCAACCATTTCATAAAATAAATGCTTATTCCGCTTTCGATAACAGTTTCCTGATACCGTTGACCTCCTTATCGGATTCGTTGCGGACTTTGTTCGATTGAGACGTCAAAGCGAATCGCTTTAACATCTATTTCAAAAATTGCATTTTATTCATAGATTCCCTTTTTATTTTCTTAATATTTTGGGTTATTATAATAAAAAGTTGATAAATAAACAGCCTTAGTTTTTTTTTGTTGTCTATGCCATTATCACTATAAGATAATTTGCTACTAAGTACTATAATGCGTCAACGAGACGCAGTTAGGTTAGTTTTGATTAAACGCAATGGTTGTCAGTTCAAATCTGAGTTAAATTATTTAAATATTTTATAGAATTCATGTATTAAATTAATTTACTTATTAATTATATGAATTTATGAAATTGAATAATTTATATAATTAACGATTTAGTTAATTAATTATATTTTTATTGTTTCCTGATTTGACATAGCGTTTAGCAGCGACCTTGAGTTTCGTTAGTAATAAATTAATAAAATTAAACTTTTTAAAATCAACGTATAAAAATTTAAACCCGCCTCCTCTAGTTTACTATCGACACATCCTAACCAATTAAACCATACGTTCATCATCGACCTACATACGAAAAAAAAATTATTTGTTGTGTAAACATCTTATTTTTTATTGTTAGCATCTCTGTAGGGATTTTCGTATACAATTAAGAAAGAAACGAAATGCATACTGTATTATGTATCACTCACTATATTTGACCTCACTGTCATTTAGTCGTGAAATTTATTAAATAGTCATTTTTGTAAAAACGTGCAAGTCTCGATCTTGACATTTGGGTTCTTCTAAAGGCCTGTAATGAAATACTATATTTATATTTTAATGTCATGTCGTTGGATATTCTTGCTTACATTAAATTTCTCAACAATGTTTTCATAAATATCATGATTTATAAATTTTGATTTTTCAATATAAACAAATAGATAATTATCATATTACAAACATAATTACAGGAATTATTTGTATACTACATAGCCCAAAATTTATAATTAATCGTTACAATCAAATTACTATTTTCATTTTCTCTTCTTACAGATGGACAGTAGTTCAGAAGCGATGGAGCTGAGACGGGAGCTGGACGCTGTGAAGAGTGCATTACAACAACAGTCAGAATCTGTTCTAAAGCAACGTCACCAGCTCGTTGAAGCTAGTCAAGCACTCGCGGCACGTGACAAAGATGCTGCCCAAGAACGACGCCTTAGACAAGACCAACTCGCAATAGTTCTCCGCTCTCTAGTCCTTCTAGAATCCAGATTGAGTAGAGAACAGAAACAAATAAATGTCTCTCTTTTACAAAAAGACAAAATTATTAGATCACAGCAAGAGGAAATAGTAAAGTTGAAAGCTCGAAAGTCATATTGCAGCAATTGCCAACAACTCCTTGGCTTCACAAGTGAGCAAACAAACATCGAAACCGACCCAGAGTTCCAAAGCTTAGAAAGCACAGATTCTAGATTTCAAAACAGTTTTGTAAGAAGCTGCAGCTATCGCGAAAGAAAGACGCCACCAGCGTTTCAAAAAAACACTAGGCTAAGTAAAAGTTTCCAATTGCCTAAAAATGACATAATTTATGGAAATTCGAGTTCGAGTGAAGAGGGTAATATAGCCAGTGTTGGAAGTAAAGGAACATTTATTAAAAATAAACAAGCCTTCAGCCGCAGGGATGTTTTTAGAAGATCTAGAAAATATTCTGGTAGAAAAAATAACAGTAAGAACAACGAAAATGTACAAAAGACTGTGTATAACAATCACATCAATAGCAGTAGTACAGAAGAATGTATCAGCATGAACTATCTGGTTAATAGCGACGATGCTGATATAACAGCAAGTCAAATAGCAAATGACATAAGGAGAGCTTCTCTAAAAATAGATCAGCTGATTGATGAAGCAGCTAAAGAAAAAACTGAGAATACTCAAAGTGACACAGATAAAACATATTCAACGAAAATGGAAAGACTCTATGGAATAAAACGGCAGGCGTCCGATGAAATCAAAGCTAACAGGCAAATATTTTTAAATAAAGTTCTAAGTGATGAAGGAGAAGAAAAACCTTGGTATTGCAATGTAAGCGATCCCGAGCAAGAAATGGATAGTCTAGACCAAAGAGTTTCTCTTAAAAATACGAAATCAAAATCCACCGATAATCTTTTAATGGAAGGTTTAAATAGCGGAATTCTAAACGCTGAAGTAATATCAGCTAAAAATGAAGTTCTCTGCAATAGTATGTTGAAAAACAATATTAATAATAATTTTCAAACCAACTTTCAAGAAAAAACTGACATCTTAGATTCCAATAAAAACATTCCTGCAGACGCCAGTGAGAATTGGTACGCAAGTACAAGCGACGCTGACGACACTCCACCTAATGAAATATATAAAAATAATCCTGTCTTGGAATGTGTAAATCAAATTTTGCTACAAAACTCTTTAGATGACAGTAGCAATGATAACTCTAAGTCGAGTGAAACACCCAGTCCAAGTCCTAAAGCAGCTACAAAACGAGTGCAGTTCTCCACACTTAATAGTATCTCATATGATGATAAGATAAGAGCAAGCCCTGGTTCAAATCACACTTTACCAAGGACAGACAAAAGAGCTAATAAAATCGTCAAATTTAGTTTAGAAACAGCCTCAGAACATAGTTATGAAGTACCAAACACTGCACAAGGCTTCCAATATGAGATACAAAGCATTTATAGTAATGAATATGAACCGATCATTACTAAAAATTCCGAGCCGAGACCTGCGCCTCTCACGCGCTCATCACCTGTCATGGATAAATCAAACACTGTTCCTAAAATCAAAGGTTCTATAGTCAAAAATATAGCCGCGAATATAGAAAGTCGCAATCAAATGAACATGGATCTTAAAGATAACAACTTGGGTGCCATGAAAATTTTTAACAAGAAAAAGGTGCCACGAACTCCTCCAGCACTGCCGCCTAAACCAAAGAACTTATCAGCTAAATGGAAAGCTGAAAACTCTGTCAAACAAGCGATGGAGCCTTTAGACTCTGACGCCGTTGCGGCTAACCAACGGGTTGCAGATGTTAAGACGAGAACCGTGGGACAAATGGCCACTATAAAAACCGTGGAACCGGACTACTGCTCCATTTCAGAGATAAATGTTCCAGTAGTCAGTAACGGCAAGAGGGAATTGCTACTCACGCAGCCCACAGTCGAAATTCACAATGAACAGTATCCAGTCCACATTAATCAGAGAGACAGCGTAGCTAAAGTGGTCTCTTTACCTAGAATACAGAATAAAATAAGCGACAAAGATATACCGAGATTACCACATGTAACTGAAATTATAATCCCAGATGAAGACGATAAACCAACTGAAGATCACAGATCATTCAATCAATCTAAAAGTTACCTGGCAAATTTTAATATACACGCTCTCCAAGCTAAAATAGATCCGCGTGGCTCTATTCAGATGGGAAATACTGTGTCTTCTATTCTCTCGGAGATAAACAAAGGTTCCAAGACAGGTGGTAAGCAGATCAATTTAACAGATCTAGATAACCAATTCAGTAATGCGCCAAAAGCCGCAGAGCCACGCAAAACTGAATATTTTGATGACATAGACAAGTTTGATTTGTCTCAAGATTTCGAAGAGTTTAAAATAGATGATGAACTCGGTAGCATCGTTGCGGAGGAATATCGAATCAGCTCTGGTAGTAGCGACGGTTCTATATCCGATGTTGTGACAGAACACCCTGTCACCAATACTGTACCTGAAAATGATGAAAATAATGAAAGCGAAGAAAAAAATGAGACATTTCTTCAGAACGAGAATTTAAATAAAAGCAAAAATGCAAAGCTTTCCAATAAACCTGATCTCCTATCAAATATCGAAAACGTTGAGACTGAATCAGTAAGGAATTCAGATATCGAGTCTAGTAACTCTTCGGGCAGCAACAGTGGATCTTACAACACAGTTAAATGTGAACCCCGAATGATCTTAAATACAACTGATACCAATTTCAACAAAAGTAAAGGATCTTTTGATTTCTTCCTGGAAACTTCTGGACTTAGCTCCAAATCCATATTTTCTCCTTCCAAAAATTACTTAGGACTTAGACCGCCTAGTGCTAATCATAAGAACGTATTAAAGCCTAAAGATATAAAGATGAGAGTGAAGAATCCTTTAACAACGAACAAAATCAACGAAAAACCTATGACGACTGCTATTAAATATTTTGAGCCCTATGTGTAACATATAATGTATTTGTTATTATAATAAACTTTTTTTTATTTTATTTATTGTAAAAATGAACTTGCCTGCATAATATTACTTTATTTATGTTAATATGTTTGTACATATTTTAATTATACCTAGTTATTTTACAAATATATAATATTAAATGATATAATTGTTTCATTTTATCATCAGACTAAACATTAAAAGGGTTTAAAATAGAATAATAAAAGATAATCTTCCGTAAAATCTTATATATTTACTAATATTAATAATAACAATGTAATAAATAACTAAAGTCTAACAAAAATAACATAATTTCTTAAAACTAGAACAAATTCATTGGTTAATCTCACCCTGTATGCCATTAGACGTCCATACTGGTTTCACAGGAAATACCTAAGTTGTAGGACTTCTGTGAATTTAAATCTATGTGAAATAAGTTTAATCAATAGACATTATACTTCCTTCGTAGCAATGCTTAACACTAGTTAAGCACAGGTTCGAATCTTTGCACTTTTTACGCATACATTTCAATCTTTCCGATTTTTTCTCAATAATTTAGTCCAAACATCGGCATAGTTACAATAACACTGTAAGAAAAATAAAATCACATTTGCCGCTATGGGGCATATCACGATTCCTTTTTGAACTTTTTTTCTAAATATTCTATAGTATTTATCTTTAAATTTTTCACAACATTCTTTAATTTCCACTTCTTGACAGATGAAAACTTATTACTTTTGTCTTCTATGACCACTATATTTCCAGTATCACATATTAGCGTTTCGTCACTAACACTATAATTCAATTCTTCACTGGACGAAATTCTTGAAATGGAGATATTAGAGAAGGAATCACATCTTTTCTTGTGAACCCTTTTAGGTCTTAAAGTCCTTAAATATTCTTCAGATCTACAGGTGTGCCCCACTTACGATCCAAAGAACGGAAAGCATAAGACAAATGTAGATGCAATTCCATCTTTTTTGATACAGTCAAATATTATCAGCACTGACACTGTTATATGCGAGAGACGCGTAAAGATAACAAAATAATGTTATCACAACGGAAAAGAATATGGTAATGATGTTCAATGCAGAATGTTTAACCTATTTAAATCAATATTTAACCCCCACCCTAATTCAGAAAGGGTTAATTAAATAATCGACGATTATAATAAAGTAATTATTTTAATTAAAGTATTTACGTAAGTGATATAAAACAGTAGCAATAATTAATTAATTTGATAAATACTTATTAAGTTGTGGAATTGAATATTGAATCATTACCTTAATTATTATTAACAGTCAGTCAGTCATTAAAAGGCCAGTCCCGGCGCAGGGACACAAAGTGTGACTGCAAAATCGACTGGTTGTGGGTTCGATCGCCATTAGACGAAATGTAATATTTATTACTAGCGGCCTGCTCGCGGCTTTGCCCGCTTGAATTACATGATTATTCATTTAAGAAATATAAGTATACAAACAGCCTTAATTATTAATTAATTGATTTGGATAAGTACTCACGATATTATTTGTAAAATAACTTATATTAGCTCCTGTACAGTTTTTAAATTAGTAACATATATTATTAGTTAAATATATAATTGATATACAGAATATACGTAGAAAGCACGTTTTTGCTCCCAAAAGTTATTTTTTTATACGTTTCTTAAAAAAATATTAATAACATAAACGAACGAACGGACTGAAGAACCTATTCAAAATATTTCTTTGAATATTAAGTCATTCTTTATCACTGTGTTAAATAATTAAGAATTAAGCTAGACTGTTACGAAGGTAATCTTCACCAACAATTCAATTTAGTTTACTTTGTAGTTAGTACTATGAACAATTGTACTTTAAAAACGTAACGTATCATGTGTAGTCAATAGATATCATTGCGTATTTTTTTTTTTTTTTCAAATATAAATATCTTTAAAACTTTAAGTCCATTATTTTTTGATAGAGTGTAGCGGTAACCTTTCCAAACTATATTTTCTTTTATGCACAGCGCCATCTATTTAAGATCCCATCGCAATTAGTGATAGCGTTACGTGTATGAAAGAGAGTATCAAGATTCGTTAGTACCTACTATTTTTGTCAATAGATAGCGTTACTTGTATCGATTTTTTAATATCTCAAATATTAACTTCTTGAAAACTTAAATACTTATATCTTTTGATAGAGTGAAGCGATTACAATGAAATAAACACTAAAAGCTACTTTGATTTATTTGTAATTTTTATGTATAAAAGTTGCTTAAATTTATTGTGTACTTTTTACGTGATACGTGTTCACATAAACAGACAAACAGATAAACAGACAAACAGACAAAAATTCCAAAAATGTTGGAAATGGATTCTGTTAATTATCCTTTAACACCCTGGCTAATTTTTTTTTAAATATTTTCAATGTACAGAAACGACTTTTCTACAGATTTATTATAAGTATGAATTAATTAATATTTATTATTCCCCCACTTAACATGCAACGCCTCCAAATTTCAGCGGAAAATGGGAAATGGAGTGTCTTAATACTAGGCTCCCTTTGCTTACCCTGCTGAGTGCGGGATACAGCGTGAAGCTGATTGTTAACAGTACTGACTGTTGGAAGAAACTTGGCAAGATTGGGCTTTAATTTTTTTATATAATGTAGGTATTGTATTCTAATTAATCTGTTATATTAAACACATTTTATTAAAGTAAATATTTTATAAAATAAGGTTGTAACTATACTTGTAATTTATTATTTTTATAATACACGTAAATGCATTTTTAGAAACCCAACATTTCACAGGTCCCAGGGAGATTGCAATGGGAGTCACTTGTCAGTGGATACATTTATTATTTCAAACTGCTGAACTTAACACTAATGGAGAATAGATAGTAGCTAGATCTCATTTTTAGGGAAAATTTTACAATAAAATAATCGATACAATATATATAAAATATAAATAGACAAAACATGAATTATTATTAGAGGCCGGTCGTGGCGCAGCGGCACGAGGTGTGACTGTAAAACCGACTGGTTGTGGGTTCGATCCCCACTCGAGGAGATGAAATATTTACTTAAATTTATATTTCCATTTCTTTGGTGTCGAGGTTAAGCGCGGCGTTGAGTTCTGCCACTCAACACGCAAGCCTCTAGAATTCGGCAGAAAGTGGGGAACGGGAGTGTCTTAACACTAGGTTCCCTCTGCCTACCCTGCTCTGTGCGGGATACAGCGTGAAGCTGATTTATTTATTTGATTTTATGAATTATTATTAATATCCAATATTCCAGACATAGGAGCATTTTTTACCACATACAGCAGGATAGGCAAAGAGAATGTATTGTCAAGATATTCTTTTCTCTACTTTAGATTTACTATTTTTTATATAAATAAATGGAATCCACAAATATCATTTTTATACTTTTAAAAAATACGTATAAAAATTTTTAGCGTTCCCGCGCCTCTTGGAAACCCTCCAAGTTTTCTGACCAACTAAGCCATACGTTCTCACTACGTCGTAATGCTTATATGCTTGTTGCAATTAATTTGACTCAGACTCAGTTTTGCTACACTACAACAGCAATCAATTTAAAACTTTAATATTAAGTAAAAACTGAGAAACTTAACTAGAAATTACTAATCGAAAATACATTAGATAAGATTATTTTTGTACTTTTGCAAAAACTACAAATATATATATACTGATGAAATAAGCAACATTGACAATTAAATGAACTATACATTTATTTGTAGTATAATTTTTAAATAATATATCAAAATTGTTTTGTATAAATATATTATGATTCTTAAGTAAAAATAAAAAAATGTTGGTTGATTTAATATCAGCTTTATTTCTTAACCTTAAAAGTAATAATATATTTTTTAAAAATACAGCTTATTTCTTTCTCTTTTTTCCTGATCCCTTTTCTGTGTCCTTTTTTAAATCCTTCTTGTTAACCTAAAATTAAAATTGTTACATTTGGATTTATAAATTAATATTCAACGTCAAATAAACAATTAATTAGATGAAAGATTTCTCTAGATCAAAATTAATTTCCGGAGCATACAAGTCATTATTATTCAATTATTATCATATTGTTAAGTATTTTTTCAATCCCAAGCCATAAGACACTACATTTTCCACTTTTTGTCTCATTTTCAAAACATTGTGTGTTGAGTGTAGGAGCTCAACACTCAGCTCTGTAATGTTAAAATAAAGATAAAACAAAAATGACTTGAATGACCAACCCAAATGGGCAGACAACATTCACGGTTTTGTAAATTTTCATGCATTTTCTATGTACTGTTAATTTTTATGTGATTATTTGCTGTTTATTATTAATTAATATTTTTCTTTGGTTCTCTTTGCTTATTCGAGTAGTAGTAGAATAGTTAATTATTTAAAAAAAAATGTTTAGTTAAGCTTTGTTTTATTCTGGTAATACATTTATGTTGACAGCTTTTCCAAAATTCCATAATTTACATTTACTTATTACTTTGTGTTAATTCCAAAAAAATACTCAAAAAAGTGGGGGGGGCTATTATGTTTTATATTAAGGATTTTGTTTCCCTTACTTATGTCTACTTATTATTCTTTTTGGATTATTTTGATCATGTAGGCTTATATTTTTAATAATTCTATTGAAAACTGAAATAACTTCATAAACAAATTTAAATATTTGTATAATTTAAGAGGGTGAAGTCAAAATGTAGCTCCGCTAGTAGGATAATAAATACCTTTCCATAACTGCTTAATAAATGTCCCACATCATTTTTCACATTTTTTTTCTTCTTAATGCCAGTTGTTAAAACACTTTTTGCTATCATTGATTGTTTTTCTTCTTCTTTTTTTAATTTCTCTTCTTTCCTCTGTTCCATGAGCTCCTTATAATTTATATATTTTCTTTTAGGTGGTATAGCTCCTGTAATAAGAATGTGATACAATTACAATCTGATAAACATATAATCAATTTTATATATTAAAATATCATTCACCATTGTCACACTGGGATCATGTCTGTTTGGAAACATTTTGGTTATAAGTTTAATCCCTCCTCAAGTATCTACATACTTTGTTCTCTAAACTATCTGCAGATAGCAAATTGGGCCGATTGGATACAATGTGAAGTTGAAAAAAAACTCTACTAACTAACCTAAACTAACTGCTAAGGCAATTTTTGCTTCTTTTTTCTTTGTTGGATCAAAACCAGACATGCCGAATTTAACAATTTCGTGCCTAACTTTCTTTAGGTCTAAATCCTTCTTAGTATTATCTATTTGTCTCCTTTCTAATTTAGTTTCAACTTGTTTCTTTTTTGCTTTGTGCGCTTCAAATTTAACAACTTGAAAATTGCTATCGGCATTTTTTAAAGCTAGTGCTGCTTTTGTTACAATTAAAGACATTATAGTTTTCGTTTTTGTATTCAAACCTATTTAAAAAACTTATGTTTTTAAATGAAAAATAGCTTGACAAGTATGAAAACAAAACGTGAGCCGTAAGTCAAATTTTCCTTTTGATTTTGGCATTTTAGTATGTTATAGATGTCAAGTCGTTTATGATGTGATCAGTATAAAGTATAAAAATATTTCAATAATTTTTATAGTAGTTGGACTACTGTATGGATGATAATACCAAAATTACCCATTAAGGACACAATTTCAGATAATCTACGTAAGCATTATCAATTAACGCTATATACCAATTAATCATGTTTTATTTATCTATCAGCCGACGAATATTCTTTCATTTAAACTCTAAAACAAACACATGATGAAATAAATAGCTAAATATCTTACATTTAATCAATAATTATAAATTCGATACGAGTTATAAGAATTAATCATTTATATTTAATAATTTTCTTAGAATCAAAAACTACAATTTCTTAATAAAAGTGACACTTGACATGTAATTAACATCTGTATGTTTGTATTTCAAATGTCACAATAAAAATGAGTTTGGCGCATCTGAGAGCTAATATTAGAATGGTTTTTGTTTATTTTCCACTGTGATATTTGTTATTATGGATGTGCTACGTCTAAACTAAAAATAATGTAACCGATATTGAATATGTATATATAGAATAGCAGGTATTGAAGAATATTTTAAGCTTAGGTACATACGTAAGAGTTCGTCGCTTGCGTTTATACATTCCTTACTTTTAAAATTGACTTGTTAGATAATAGGAAGATATACGAAATATATTTTTAAACTTGGACATTCTATATAGTGTTAAGAATCTCGCGAAAAGCAAGATATAAATATGAAAAATAAATTAAAAAGAAATGTAACGGCAATGAAAGCCGGCGATCTTATACTAACAGAGCAACCTTTTGCATTTATATTATCTTCAAAAGAAAAGGGCATAAGATGTGATAATTGTTTACAAAGGTAAGTGATATAACTTTAACATTCAATGAAATTAAGTTTTACAATCTTTCATTTAAAGTGAAAAATTTAAATAATTTGTACATATTATTACTTTATTCAGATGTAAAGTACTGAAATGTTCTGGTTGTCAATTTGTACATTACTGTGGCAAAATATGTCAGAGAGATGCGTGGAGTGATCATAAAGTAAGTTATTGATTATTTATTTTAAATGTATAAATATATTTTTTATGAACAATAGATACAAATTTCAGTTATGAATAATAGATTGTCTTAATTTTAGGTTCAGTCAACCCTTGTTATTTTTTTGTATCAAAAGCATTTCGGACAAAAGACATTTAGTGTTAAGACACTTAATTCCACACTTTCTGCTTAAATTTTAAGACATTATTTTCACTACAGCAGTTAGACACATCGAGTACACTATAATATCCATTTATCAATGTATACATAACTCTTGTGTGGGATTTTTTATCCCCACTTTTTTTATAAAAGTTTTTTTTTTTGTATACAAAATTTAATACTTACTGTGGTAAAATAACAAATGTATCAATAAAATATTATTATAGCTATGTTTAATATAAACCAAATGCAAACTTTATGGCTCATTGCCATTTTCTACAAAGTAGTATAGAGTAAATTGAAACATTATATTATAGTATGAATGAATATTGGCCTATTATATTAAATTTTTGGCATAATATCAATTGAGTATCATTTCCTAGTAGTGGGTGTTGTATGGATATTCAGCAAATATTATTTTTGTATATTGTATCTGTTTACATAAGTTTTTCTGAGCATTTTATAATTATATTTTGTGATAAAACTAGATATTTATATCGTAATATATCCCAAAATAAGCATTTGATCCATTCAAAATATTTTTATTATCTGACTGCAGCAAAACTGGAAATTAGGGTTAAGTATTTAGGGCACTTTTGCCCTACATATGTCTTTTGTTCCCATGTAACTATTAAACGAATTGACTGATTTTAATAACCGAACATAGTGTCAAGACACACCATTCCACGTCTGTTTCGCATTTTCCGGCGACTATTCGACGTATCACATAGCAAGTGCAGGAACTCAACGACGCTACTTATCTCATTACCAAAGCTAGCGAGTAATTAAAAATATAAAATATTACATTCTTCCGAGTCGGTCTGCAACATACAACCGTTGCGCTTACATCCCCGTGCGGGGATACGCTTGTATCCTCGCACCACAGCGGCCTCAAACCTTTTAAAAATAAAAAAATATTTTTAACATTACTTTTTCTGTCATTTTCAGTGGGAGTGTGCTAATTTAAAAAGGGTATCTCCAAAAATAATACCTGATGCAGCTCGTATGCTAGCTAAAATAATAAATAGAATACAACGAGGTGATGGCGCTACTTACAAAGCATTTTATTCCGCAACTTCATTTAGAATGTGGAAAGATTTAATGTCACGTAAGATAAATTTTATTTTTATTAATATATATATGTACTTAAAAAAGTTTTAAATATATTTTAATTGTATACTTTTTCATATTAATTAATAAAATTTGTATAATCGTATTTGTATATCATACATATTGTTTATTAATATCTAATTAAAATATTATTTTAATAAGCATAATAGATAATATAACAGCATTTAAATACATTACACAGATAATGAAATATTTACTAAAAATATTAAAATAAGTTAAAATGAATGAGTTATTATATACATACTTTATACATTATTTTCATAACTTTTAAATTTCTTCTTTTCCAATTAACTTACTAATAATTTATTTCTAGATTATTCTGATTTAAAAGCAGATAAAAAGAGAATGGATCATTTTACTTCACTATGTGTTGTGTTGTTTGAATTTCTAAAAGATCTGTCATTACCGAACACCGTTGAACTAATGGGTATATATGGAAGAGTAAGTATTACAATAATGAACTAACACATTATGTTTTTAGAAACTTTTTATTATATGATAGTTCTATTCTATTCTTCAATTTCTAGGATAAAACGAGTAGTGAAGTAGCGAGTTTTAATACCCCTTTCCCCACTTTCTGATGAATTCTGGAGGCATTGCGTGGCAGAACTCAATGCCGCGCTTTGCTATTTTTATTTGTACAAATTAAAATTAAATTTCTTTAATAATATCTAATTAAGAAGTAACATTTTTGTTACACTGCATTGCATTTGTTACACTGCTATAGCATGAAGATATCATGCATATTGCAGGTTAGGCAGAGATAACTTAGTTTTAAAACTCTCCGTTCCACTTTCCGGCGAATTTTCGAGGCATTGAACATTGAACTCAACGTCAAAGAAGCAACATTTATCATTAAAATATATTCACCTAAAATAATCCTTCTCAATTTCAGATGATAATAAATAGTTTCACAATACTAGATATGGACATGAACTCCATAGGTTCTGGTATTTACATAGGGGCCTCCATCATAGACCACAGCTGTGAGCCCAATGCGGTCGCCACCTTTGACGGGAAAACTATTAACATTAGAGCTATTAAAGACATGCCTTGCTTGGACTGGAAACAGGTGATTTTTTTTAATATTTAATGTTAAACACACACACACATATATATATATATACACACACACATATATATATACACACACACACACAGGCTGAGAGTGTGTCTCTCTCACATGGACACAACACACTACATGGACACAAGTTCATATATTTCATTATTTACATACTGGCTCTCATTATCAACCATAGTTATAGGGAGTTATTAATATTAGAGCTATAGAGGAATATGCTTTGCATCTCACTCACTTGCAACAACAACTGAAGAATTTTGAGGTAGATTGACAAGAATGTGTGGCTTGGTGGTCAGAGGATTTGAACTGCTGGATATTATTATTAGAAAACGAAAGTTAAGTAGACTATTAAATTATTATGAATTATATAGTTCAAGTGAACGAAGCCACTGGGGGGTTGCTAGTATTCAATAAACATACACTAGTACACTTGTATGTACATATATGTTTTAAATCAGCTTCACACTGTATCCCACACACAGCAGGGTAGGCAGAGGGAACCTAGTGTTAAGACACTCCGTTTCCCACTTTCTGCCGAAGTTTGGTGTCCTCGACACCAGAGGGAAGAAATGGAAATATAAATTTAAGTATATATTTCATTTCCTCGAGTGGGGATCGAACCCACAACCAGTCGGTTTTACAGTCACACTTTGTGCCGCTACGCCACGACTGTTCCTCAATATATGTTTTATGTTGATGTAATAATATATTTTTAATTCACTTATTTAAAAGCACCATTTTTCTATTCTTTCAGATAAGAATATCCTACATAGACTTAATGAAGACACCGTACGAGAGGCAAATGGAGTTAAAAGAGAACTACTACTTCCTGTGCCAGTGTGACAGGTGCTTGGGTAAATGCTTTAAATGTGGATAGTATTATAGATTTCAAGGCTGGTTGAAAACGCGTCGGTTGTGAGTTCGATTTCTACTCAAAGAGAATGAATTGTTTATGTTCACCCTAGGGGGTAATGAATTATCCTAGTTGCTCCAGTAAGACGTAACTCGGCGTTGGGTTCCATGACTTTACGCGCAATACCTCGAATTTGGGTCGAAAACGGAGAACGGAATGTATCGTCACTAGATTCTCTTTGCCAATTATAACAAAATTGAAAAAAATAATAGATTAATTACATACATTAATTTATAAAGTTTATAAAATAAAGAGGAGAGGGAACCTAGAAATTTAGTTTTAAGACATTTACACTAGGGTCTCAGGGTAGGCAGAGCAAAGCGGAAAGCTAAAAAGATAGTTTGAAGGAAATGTAGATATGTAATATCCATTTATTTTTATTTTTCATATTAAAATGTAATATGTTTTGTTACGTCACGATATGAAAGCATAATATGTAAATAATCTACGGCGTTTAAAGAAATAAAAAAGGTACGGGTTTAAATCTAGCCATTTTTTTTATTTGGTGGGGGTAAACAAATAGTGCTTCACATAGGTAATATTTAAAGACGGTATAACAAAATATTTATGTATAACATAAACACCATTTAATGAGTTTTTATGAAGTAACAATATTTTTTTAATTGAAACGGATCCTAGTAAGACACTTCGTTCCCATTAAACTTCCGTTCCTGACTCTTCGCTGAATTCTAAAGGCGTTGCTTGTTTAGTGACGGAACTAAACGCCGCGCTTTGCCTCGTTACCAGAGCGAGGAAATGATAATATAAAAAAAAAATTAAAAAATCAGCTTCACGCTATATCCCGTGTACTGCAGGGTAGGCAGAGGCAATCTAGTGTTAAGACACTCCGTTCCCCACTCTCTGCCGAATTCTGGAGGCATTGCGTGTTGAATGGCAGAGCTCAACGCCGCGTTTAACCTCGACATCAGAGCGAAAAAAATGGAAATATAAATTTAAGTAAATATAGGAAATATTTACTTAAATTTATATTTCCATTTTTCCTCCTCGAGTGGGGATCGAACCCACAACCAGTCGGTATAACAGTCACACCTCGTGCCGTTGCGCCACGACTGGTCTCGATAATATAATTTATAAGTAAAATAAATAAAACGTAGCTTTCATAGCATTTAAATAAATAAGTTGAGAACATTTAGTAGATGCCATGACTCATTCGCTAGAATAGCATCTTATAGATTTTTTTTTTATTAATATATGCATAAAATATATATCTTTTTCAGATGAAAATCATTTAAAATATGAGAATGCAGCGAAATGTCTCAACTCTAAATGCGATAATCCTATAAACATAAGTTGGAAAGAAAATTTAATATTGGTCAAGAAACCAACAACTAAATTGGATGAAACTAATGGAGAAATTGAAAATGCCGACATTTGTACACAAAATGGTGTTTTAAAAGACGTTATAAGATGTACTGAATGCGGGACCAAATATCCTGAGGAAAATGTTGAAAATTTTATCAAAAGCATGGAGTTTAGTGAATTGCATTTGTCTAATATGAAGGATTCTTCTGTAGCTTGTATCCTTTTTTTATTTAATAATTGACATATTTTTTTGTTGGTTTCGTGCTGTAGCCTACATATAGTTTACAGAATAGGCAGAAGAAGTCTTGTGTTACTTCTTCTGGTCTGGTCTGGTCTTTGTCCTGTTAGCAGAGCGAGGATGTGGAAATAATTCATTCTCATGAATAGAAATCATACCAACAACCACGTTTACATCTAGGTGCTGTGTCACTGCTCCGCAAAGGCCAAAAAACATTCACACCTTTCTCATTCATCAAAGATATAAGAGTATTTTTTTAAATATAATAATGTGAAATCAAAAAATTATTACATATTCGTCCTTTCTGGTAAAATAAAAATGAGTTTCAGTAGAAGTGATGTTTCAAATGCGGGGGGTAATTGGAGAACAGATTATCTTGACTTCTAAGTTTCTTCTAATAGGCCAGTCGCGGCGCAGGGTCACAAGCGCGTGCGTATGTAAACACGGCAGGTTGTGGATTCGATTCCCACTTGAGGAAATGAAAATGATTAGAAGCCGTCGTAGCGTAGTGCCACAATAGTGCGACTGTAAACGCGACGTGTCAGTTTAATTCCCAGCCCCATGTCAGCTTAATTCCCAGTCGGTAATATTTTATATATTTAATATTTTTGTTCATCGCTCTAGTAACAGAGCAATGCGCGGAGTTGAGTTCCGCCACTCAATACGCAAAACCTGGAGAATTAGGCGGAACGTTTGAAACGTATCTTAATGGGAACGAAGGGTCTTAAAACCAAAATCCCACGTTCCCTTTGCCTACTCTGCTGGGATCCAGTGTGGAGCTAAAAAAATGTATAATATGTATATTACAATAATTTCAGTCTACATATAAAAATCAGACGTGGACATATGCAAGTTCTGTCTGGAGAAGCAGGAGGGCGTCCTCCATCCGCTCAACGTGCTGTACGCGCAGACCTTGGACAACGCGTTCGACGCGCTCATACAGGTGCAGCTGTGGGGACACGCGTGCGAGTACGCGGAGAGACTGTTACCTTGCTTTAGGTTGGTTACGTTCATTCATCTTTATTTACCACATACGGCGTTGAGTTACACGTATTCCGAAATTGGGATAAAAAGAATGTCTAGACATTGGATTCTCTATCTTACTTACTTACTTAATTCACTTTTTACCTTGTGCGGGGTGGTCAGAGCTCAAACTGCTACGGTCTCTACATACCTCTTTCGCCTCGTCCGCTGTCATCAGCCTACATACATGCCCCCCCTCCCCCCCCCCCGGAGGGAGGTGCAGCTGTGGGGGCACGCGTGCGAGTACGCGGAGAGAGTTACTTTTAGGTTGTCCCTCCCCCGGAGGGCATGTATGTCCTCATGCTTTTTACGTGACCTTTCTCCACTATTTTTGATACAGTGTTTTCGAAGGTCAACCGAGGTCTCCCCCTACCTCTCTCACCGCTCACTTTTCCATCATAAATCGTTTTTGCCATTCTTTGGCCACGTGACGTGGCCAAACCAGTTCAGCATCATCACGTTCTTCTTCATTCTCACCGTGACATCCTCGCTAGTCCCTGCCATTCTGTGTATTCTCTCATTCTCTCTCAGTCTCTTCATTGCGGATTCGATCAGCTAAACTGACTTCGCATATACTACGAAGCTGACGTGGCGCAATTTTGTTTAACACCCGATTGGATGTCAAACCAGGGGTACATTCCACCTTCTATATACAAAGGCACGATGACTACACCTCGCAAATCGTCAAGCACCTCCACTGATTTACTAGAACCAGAAGAAATACAAGAAGTATGGCCCACCATATTTGATCA
Source organism: Heliconius hermathena (assembly GCA_013403705.1). Classification (NCBI taxonomy): domain Eukaryota; kingdom Metazoa; phylum Arthropoda; class Insecta; order Lepidoptera; family Nymphalidae; genus Heliconius; species Heliconius hermathena. The sequence goes on along the minus strand of JAAIXJ010001769.1, from coordinate 1,588,376 downwards.
TCTAGGCAGTAACTCCATACCACATTTCCGACTACGTACTCCCTTACCACATTTCAGACTTCGTATTGCACTCTCAACTTCTGTTATACTGATTTCGCCATCAGCTACATCAAGACTCAGCGTTTCGCTGTTACTTGAGATTGAGGCGTCATCACATTCATACATTTCCTTGTAAAATTCCGACCATCGCTGCAAAATTTCACCGTCTTTCGAAAGGTCAGCGTTACCTCGAGAAACACTAACTTCTCGCTAGAAAAGTTTCGTGTTTTCCTTGAAGTTGTTCGCATATCCCTGTCTCTGCTTCCTTCATACAATTCTGCCAGCAAACTTCAATATTCTCATTCACTGTTGTCTAGCTTTTCGAAAATTCTTGATATTCCTCTCTAATTGGTGGATCTTGAAGCTTTCAACTTCATATAAGGTAATTCTACTCCTAGTTTCAACATCCGTGTAGGTTACTTATTCTAGCAACGACTAGATAACGGTCTGCTCCCTGCTCAGAACCCCTAAACATGTATACATGTGTATTTCTTTGTGGACAAACACCGTGTTTGCCACAACTAAATTCTTTTTTCTTGCAAATTTCGAATATAAGCTTTCCAGCTTCATTTATTCTCTTGTCACCATACTGACCTAGCACTTCCGCATAACATCCGTTCAAATCACCACATATTGCTAATTATTAATTCCCTCTGACACTACTTAGAACGTCTCTGACACTTGTAAAACTCCTCGAGTTCGCAATCTAATGGAGCTGAGGATACTGGTGCTTACGCCGCTAACAAGAATACTCTTGTTATTCCCAGCTTAAAAGCGAACCCAAAGCAGTCTCGGGTTGATCGCTTTGTATTCAACTGCTGCACTAACCAACCGAGAGGACAATAATACACCTACACCTTGACAGCTCTGCTCGCTCTCTGTTACGCCGGCAAAGAACCGACGCGACTGCCCGGTAAATCAGACGTGTCATTGCCCTTTGGCTTGGTCTCAGTCACACAAATAACATCCAAACCTCTGTCACCCATCACACCTAATAATTCAACTTTTCTTTCATCCCTCCTCTCATATTCCACGTAGCTATTTGTAGCTCCGTTCTCAACCTCCTGCTGTTCTGACAGGCTGGCAGGGGTCGCTGGCAAGCCTACCAACACCAATATAATAATATTTTTTATAATAATTTCAGATTTTACTATGGAAACTGCCACCCATTAGTTGGTCTCCTACATATGAAATATGGAAAAATATTGCTGTACAAAATGGACCTTCCAGGGGCGTTGCACCAATTCAAATGTGCTGAAAAGATAATTAAAGTTACTCATGGAGAGAAGCATACTCTATATAAGGATCATTTAATGCAAGCTATTGACCAAGCTGTCATTGAATCTGCTGATAACTAAAATTGTCTTAATTAGGGAATATCCATATTTGTTAATGTTATATTAGTTTAAATGCTGTTTAATTTAAAGTGTATGTTTTATCTATGTCAATATTCTAAAACTGAACAGTTTGTTTTGTTAAATGCTCAAATCTCAGGAACTACAGATTTGAATTTTTCTTTAGTACCTTTATCAAGGAAAGAATTCATGCTAATAATTTCGATGTAACCCACTGTACATATACAGCCAAAGTTACTTAATAATAATCATTTTTATTAAGTAACTTTGGCTGATAGTAAGAAAAAAACGATAATGTGGTAAAAAAAATGTCATCTACTTATATATCAATGTTTTACTTTGTTGCTAAATATTTTTATTTTCTTAATTATGTAATTTTCGTCTTAAGTATATATATTTTTTCATTTCTGTTACTTAAAACAATCTTAAGATTTAGTTTAGTTGGTCTGTAATCTTCTTCGAAGTAGTTCAGTATTTTTACAGACCAATCAGTATAAATATTATTTAACATTGACAAATATGGAACTCTACTAAGAGAAAAATAAATATGGCCTTAAATAAAAGCAATAGGTAAATCATACTCATATGTTTTGAGAAAGAATAGTGTTTTGTCATATTTTTATATTTCAGTCTTATAGTGTTCATTTTAATTAAAAGTCTAGTAATATTTCATAGAAAAAGTAATATGCAATATAGCAGATTTGTTCAAATTTGTACTGTTGGTTCAAATTGTCAATTATTTTGTCATCAAGTAATAAGGCTGTGTGTGCAATAACTTAAAATAAATAAAAAAAAATATCCTTAATGTGTCAGTTTTACTTGTCTGTCCATTTTAAAAGGGATTATTTTTAAAATTATAGTTTGTAATTGTTAGGGAAAACAAAGGAACAAGACCAAAAAAATGGCCAAAAATATTGTCTGTTTGTAAGTTCATATGTTTATTAGTTAAAGTGATATAAAGGATAGTCTGTAAGTCTACAATATTGTCTTAATGTCTGTCTTTATTCATTTCTCATCCTCTTAGCGGGTGCCTCGGCCTCCGCTTCAAGGACCTTAATGCGTATCCCACATACTTCTGCCCCGTGCAATGTCTTAATAGCTTCATCAGCTGATTCACTGACGGAGTAGCGAGCATATCCTACAGTTTTGCTAGGCAAAGTATATACGTTAATAAGATTACCAAAACGACAGAAAATATCTTTTAATACAGTGAGTGGTGGAGGTTGCGGTTTGCAAACTAAGAAGCATCGCTTAGCGACCGGACTGTCAATGTCTGCTAGCGGTTGAGGAGAAGGCAAACTAACACTACAATAATTCAAGTCGTTACTGTTTGGTATATTATCATCAGAAACCCCTGCTGTGGCCATTTTAATCAGTTTTGAAGCCTCTGCTATAGCTTGGGTCAATTGAGCTAAGTCTGGAGAGGCGGAGTCAGATGCTGAAATAGCATTTCTTAAATTACTAACAGCGGAGGATATAGAAGGCATATCTTTATCTTCTTGCTGATTATTTGTGGGTCTTACAAAAATTTTGCAACCAGGTGGATATTCAAATTCATTTAATCTCTCCACAGCGTAAGCAGCTGAAACGGGGTTGGAATAATGTGCTGTTCCTTTACCAAAATTTCTCATTAAATCAACAAAGTAACGACATTGCACCAAACCAGGGACTATGTTAAATAATGACTCGACATGCATTTGTGTTAAAAAAGGACTGCATCTAAACGAGACTTTGGTGTAGCCTTTTGGGTTAACATTCATCATACCCATAAGGGAATTTCTTTGGTTTCCTGTAGATATGGCCAAATTATTTATATTTGTTTCAAAAGCAGTTTCTGTTCTCTTAGATCCTTTAGGCTGAGCAAATATTGCCCTATATCTCCTTTCACAATTCTCAAAAGCATTTGCTGCTTCAGAAAATTTTCTGTACTTTATATATGCAAAACCTTTAGATTCCCCACTATGTCTGTCTCTTTGTATCAATATATCATCTATAACACCGTATTTTTTGAATGTCTCTTCTAAACTTTCTTCATTTACATCTTTAGAAATATGTACAAACAATCGTCTATACTTATCGTTGTTGTAATCATCAGACTGAATATCAGAGCGATTCGCAGCTACCATTATTTTAAGAGGACGGCTGCTGTTAGCAACTGACTTGCCATTCATGGACTCTAAAGCAATGGCAGCTTCAGAAGTTTTGGAGAATTTAACATACGCAACACCTTTAGGTTCTCCAGTTTTGTGGTTGCGAGGTATACGAATGTCTTCTACTGTGCCGTACTTTGAGAATACTTCTCTCAATTTCTCTTCGTTTAAGTCCTTTTCACGAACAATAAACAATCTAGAATAGATGGGAGAATCCTCGCGATCTCTATCATCGTGACGGGGAAATTTGCGTCGATACTCCATTAATGATTTCAGTTTGCTTGTAATATATAAATATGGGAAAAATAAATTATATTAAAGTATATAGTCTAAGTAATGCTCGTAATAGATATTTATTCAATTAATAAGCACAAATATACGTACTACTACGTAAAGATAAATAATAAATCTTTTCGATCTACATTAACACTTAAAGCGATAGTACCTATATATTTTTATTAATATTGTACCAGTTTTAAGCAAAAATTATAGCTAAAGAGAACAACTATAGAGTAAACAGAGGGACAGAGGTCACTGCACGATGATGTAAAATGGCCGATTAGGCCACAGAATATATATACCCAAAGGTATGGATTAGGCTTAATACATTGTTATTGATAACTAAGAAAGTAGAAAACAGATGTAAAATTAATATACTGTACGATTTATCCTAAAATTTATTGTTTTTACAGAGGTTTCACAGTATGCAGTTCACATTTTAAAAAATACAATGATTTCATCACTGAGGTTTGTTTATATTTTTTATTTTAAATACTTTGATAGATTATTATGAGGAATATATATCTATCAAAAATTTTATTTTAAGATATTATTACTATAACACTTGCATATGTAAATTTTCTTAAAATTTATAACGTAACAGATAATATATTACATTTGATACTTTTTGCGCGAAACCGTTCGATTTAAAAAAAACGTTATAATCTTAATGGCAACACAGTGTTTATTTATGCCAAAGGCTAAAAGTGGTTCGTATTTTACGTAAAATTTATTATATTCCAATTGTTGGTTTGTGTAAATTGATTTGTTATCTAAATATACAATATAATAGTTACCGTGAAACAATATTTGTTAGTGTAGACTGTTAAGATTAACCAATATGATTATTGATAATAGGAGCGCTATGGGACATGTCAGATGGAGACGCATTCAAATGATTGTTAGCAGTCGAGGAGTACAGTAGTCTTCTTACTGCATATCAGATCGCTAATAAACATTAACTTTGCCGGTGTGTTACATTGAATTGAACTTTAGTATGATCGGTTAATAATCTACCCTGTTTTAAAATAATATCCTAGCTTCTCTCATATTAAATTACCCTCGGAAACCTCAAAATTAAGAACTGTTTTGAAATTTTCTTAGTGAAGACTTAAAAAATGTTTAGTAAACCTTACGAGAAAAGGCTGTTAGAGCAATGCAGTCCCACAGGGAAGAAATATGTTATGAGCAGGCCTGATTACTCTGACAGATTTATTCCACGCAGAGTTGAAAATAACTGGCAGACCAGCTTTCAAGGTAACTTAATTATATTTTACTTAAAATTTACTTGTTGAAAACTTATTTATTTTATAAATTTATAAACAAAAGGTAGGATAGTTTTTATAATTCTTAAAAAATGAAATATATATTTATTTATTTTTTTGACCTGTAATTTTATATTTTTTATCTAGATGTTTTACTAAAATATAGCATTCTATTGATGAATATAGAATTGTTTATTTGATAATTTTCTTATTAATATAATTTATATAAGTGTTTAATAATAATAACTTACTAGAAGCTGTTGTAGCATTGCCGCACACCATGTGACTGTTAACACAATGGTTTTTGGGTTCTATCCCTATTAGGATTAAAGCATTATTTTCATTTTCTCTTTCTGAAAATTACTCTAAAGAGTTCCACCGTTCAACATATCGTTCAAAAATTGAGTAGTGCGTGAGGAATAAAATATCTTGATACTATGCTATATGCAAGATACAGCATAAAGCAGAAAATTATATGTATATAAAAAAATATATAAATGATATGCTGATATTATATTTAAATATATATAAAGTCAGTTATAATATAATAAAATTATATAAAGAAAATACTTCTTGTCATCAAAAATAACATATTTATAACTCTTTATCAGACAATTCAAAATATCAAAAACACCTGAGTTTTCTTTTTTTTTCATAAATATTTTTTTTAATTATAAAATAATTATCCAACCTAATTATTTGGATCTCATTAAATTAGAGGTCACTATGTGTGACACTTTGATATTAATTTGACCTTATGGTATAAGATTACTTTTTATTATTATTTTATCTCTTGAAGATGTGCAGTTAACATGCATTGGGTTGCGGCTAGCTTTTTTGTTTATTTTTAAAGTTATTCATCATACATTCTTTTTCAATATTACATGTTGCAGTAATATACTCTCTTTATATCGTATTAGGCTATGGTGTGATACCAACTGATGGCAATATATTGGAATATTAATATCTATTCAGAGAATTAATTTCACTGCTGTTTCACATATTTGCCTGGAGAGCAGTGTTTAGATTATCTTGACATTAGGATCCCTCCACTATATGCAAGACAAGCGTAATGCTAAAAAATGTATATATAAAATATAAGAAAAAAATCATTTGACTGTTCTATGTTTTTGATTTACTGTAACGAATTGACTATAAGTAAGCAATCACTTAATAACACTATAATCTACTTTACTTATTGTACATCATAATGACAGTGATTCGGCTGAAATTGTACTTCTTATAATTATGGCCTCTGAGAGATCATGATTATATTTCACTACTATTGCAAACAGATATTTTATAAGTAAGAAAAACTATTTTTATGAAACAACACTTGTGCTACAGTACTGCTTATTTGTTTTTTTTTCTCTCTTTGGAGTGGTAGCGGGTTCAACCCTAAAACACGCAACTCACTCAACACGCAATGCCTCCAGAATCCAGTGGAAAGTGGGGAATGGAGTGTCGTAGAACTAAGTTCACTCTGCCTACCCTGTTGTGTGCAGGATACAGCATAAAGCTGATTTAATTTAATTTGCTTTAATCGATTTAATTTTAATTTATATTTGATACATTATATATGAGACAAAAGTTTTTTCTTAACACATTATTTGTCTTTTGTATCAGATATAATTGACATACAGACATAATAAATATATATTTATATATAATAAAAATTCATACTATATCTATGATAATTTTTCAAGGTTGTTCGGTAACTTCAAAAGATTTGCTCTGTAACAAGATAAAATGGCAATTAGTATATCTAATAGTAAATAACCATATTATTGTAAATGTAATTTACTTACTAGATTACATATTATAGAAATAATAGTACAATTTTTTTTTGTTACTTTATCATGGCCTATTAGAAAAAATTATCACTTTGAAGTATAATTAGATTGCTTTGAAAAATAATATGAATGGAATATAATATGTAATATAACTAATTTAGGTAAACCTTTTTGTTATTTAAGTTTTTGTGTATTTAAAAAAAAAGTAATTATTATATTTTGGAATTTAAAGATATCATTTACTATTAACTTCATTCTTCATTCATCACATTCGTTAAGTAACCAATATTTAATTGATAAATTACTTATAACAATTCTTGTATTATTACATAATTGCTTTGATTGTGGTTTTACATAATATTTGTTGGTTTCTTATTCTTAGAATAGAATGACTTCATGCCTTTTCATCCATAGCAGAATCAGCAGAGGGATCCTAGTGTTAATACAGTCTAATCTAGACTTTCCGTTCCCTTCTCTTTACTATGAAGGTTATCTCAGTTTTCACATTATTTATTAATTTAAACATACAGTAAACCAAATTTTATTTAAATATGTTTTCATTATGAACTGATGATAATCATCATAGATGAACTATTATAGTATTTAATACCACATTTTTATGTGGTATTATAAAACTCAGACAATTATATTGTGCTAGTTTTACCATGATTTGAAAAGCTATAAAAATTAACTTTATTTTTCTAATAAGAAAATTCTAATTAAAAAGTTACGGCAACAAAAATTCAGTATAATTTAGACAAGATTTTTTTTAATTAAGTCATATTATACAAATTAATATACGCCCAACTCATTCGTTTTGATAGTTTAATGGCCTTAGACCTTTTAATTACGTATTTAATAGCAAAATTAGAAATGCGACTTAAATCAGGGCTACCATAAAACAATGGGGTATTTGCTATTCATTAAAAAACGTCGTCACACACGGCTACCCCTGGAAGTACATTTGAACTGTATAGATTACAACATTCAAAGGAAAAGAGTCTTTAAGTTGGTGAGAATAATGGTTATAATACCATGAGTTTCCCGTCATAGACACGTGTGTGTAGTGATGGGCATTAAAGTTTACTTACCGATGATTTCCTATTTCGTAATAGAGGCTATATATAATGAGTTGAGGTTTGAGATTCTTTTTCTGCTTTCTACGTTTAGATAATGATAGGTTTTAAATTTACCGTATAGTTTTATATCTATACTAATGTTATATAGCTGAAGGGATTGTTTGGATGAACACGCTAACCTCAGGAACTATTGGTTCGAATAAAAAAAATGTTTTTGTGTTTTATGTTTATAGTCCACTGTACCTGCCTCCAGAGTTATCTCGGATACTTGAATTCATTTATATTCATATACAATTTATATACCGTATGTAGATACCGCTCTCAAATCTGAGATCGATCTTGAGACGGCTTTAAAAACGCCATCTCAAGACTGATCTTATACTTGAAAGCGATTTATAAACACGGACCTTATATTAAAACCATTTTAACCATGCGAGCGAAATCGGGAGTAAAAGCTAGTATATTTATTGAATTTGTTTTAAAATACATACTATGATTAAATAAATCTAGATAACTATAAAATAGGCACAGCGAATGCAGTGACTAACCGCGTAGGTAGGCACTTGACGCTCCAACTTGTATTAGAATGGTGAATGCGGGTGTCTAGAGAATATTGACTTCATGTTTTACCTGTTGATATAAAACAAATGAATTAAATAAAATAATCTATATTGTAAATTAATTTTTCTGCTACGGGATTGTACCCTCTTTAATACTAAAAAAAAAAATAATCAGCTTTACGCTGTATCTTGCACACATCAGGGTAGGCAGAGGGAACCTAGTGTTAAGACACTCCGTTCCCCACATTCTGCCGGATTCTGGAGGCATTGCGTGTTGAGTGGCAGAACTCAACGCCGCGCTTAGCCTCGACACCAGAGCGAAGAAATGGAAATATAAATTAAAGTAAATATTTCATCTTCTCGAGTGGGGATCGAACCCGCAACCAGTCGGTTTTACAGTCACACTTTGTGCCCCTGCGCCACGACTGGCCTCAATACTAAATATATTAAACATTCAAAATCCTAACTAGCAGTGTTCCCTTTATTCAAATGTAAATAGATTTGAATTCTTTAATAGGGTAAAAAGTACTATCGTAACTTATAAAGGCTATTATATATTTTTTTTTATTATACTCGTGCAATATGGGGTTTAGCGAAGGGATCTTCCAAGCGTGACGTTCATTTGCATCGTCCGGTCGAGATATCTTTTTGTAGGAAAAAATCGATTTTATTATTTATATCGAAATCATTCTACCGTAGATTTGTGTAAATCGTTCGATTTCTCCTTCCTTAGTCGCGACAAATCACAGTTCTCACTATTTAAGAAAATAAGTGAAAAAAAATCTTGTCTTTTTATTAGTTTAGTTAGCCTTGCATTAGATTCGGATTGCGCGAACCAAGCACCGTTATCTTTTTTCCGTAACTTTTACTCCACTGAATGCTCCAGTGCTCTTGGTCATCGACCACTTCCAAATTCTCATGAATTTGAAAGTTGAAACATTTTTCATATCAACGTTAACTATTCGTTTAAATTCTATTATAAATATGTTGATATATTCCATTTAAAATAGAACCAAAACATTACAATTGCTAAAATACAAGTTTAAAAGTCTCTTGTGTGGCTAATGCTCCTTTTGCGTGCTAACCTCAGCGCTCGCTTCCTCTCAACAAAATAGAGAATAAAATACAAAATCTGGTCTATCGTGAAACTATGTATATATAAGTAGAAAATCCGTGGACCGTAGAACGTGGCGAAAGGGCGACGCCCTAGGTATAACAGAGTCTAGCTCGCAGGATCTCATCCGAGACGGCTATCTTTAATAAGGTAACCCGACTTGTTGGTTGCCCCCCCTCTACCTTCCTTCCGCGAAGTGTTTTTGTTTTGTTAATTGAGTTTTTGTAGGAGATTTTTTTTTAGTAAATTGGATATTTCTCAACTATGCCAGAATTCGCTGGAAATTGGGGGAGGAAAGTGTCTGAATGAATGGAGAGTCTTAACACTAGGTTCCCTCTGACTACCCTGCTATGTGCGGGATACAACGTGAAGCTAAAAAAAAATAGGTTCTCAAGATAATACCAATATCTTCTTAAGTTATTCAAAGATATAATGTCGGTATCCTAATTCTTAGACAGCAATTGTCAAGATTAGTCGTTCTAAAGCAATTTGCTTCCTACACGGTTTGTGTTGTAACAGTTTGATTGTACCCAATTCAGTTCAACGCTAAACGACATTTCAGGTCCAACTTGACAAGGAGGCCGTCGTGGCGCCTTGTGCCCCATAAGGTTGTGACTTTAACGCGACGGTTGTGGGTTCGATCCCCTCGAGGACTCGAGACTCGAGGGAATCAATTATTATTTCTTAATATTTTCATTTCTTCGCTCTAGCACTAAGGTAAAAACCCAGCGTTGAGTTCCGCCACTCAACACGTAACGCATCGAAACATTCAACGGTAACATCCTAAAACTAGGTTCCCTCTATTGTGACGTCAACACATTGTCTATTTATTATATGATAGCGTGAACTAATTAACACCGAAACCATCTCAATAATTTAAAGTGATAAAGGCTCATTAAAATTCATGTATGTATGTATGTAGAGCTATTTTAATGTTTCGAGGGATTTCTGTGAAGGTTTTATTAAATATTTTAACCTCTTTATTTTATATAGTGCGTGGTAACTAAAATTATTAATGTTGTAATTCTTTTTTAAATGGTATCTACTGGTGTTGTGGTTGGAGCGGATGAGAGGTTTTTTTATCGTTACGCTTTTGCGGTGAAGAGAACTTGTGTTATTATTATTATTTTCTATTAATTAAGTATTTAGCTTGAGCCAGCCGTGGCGCAGTGGCACAAAGTGTGACTGTAAAACCGACTGATTGTGGGTTCGATCCCCACTCGAGGAGATGAAATATTTACTTACATTTATATTTCCATTTCTTCGCCCTGGTGTTGAGGCGGGGCGCGGCGTTGAGTTCTGCCACTCAGCACCCAATGCCTCCGGAATTCGGCAGAAAGTAGGGAACGGAGTGTCTTAACACTATGTTCCTTCTGCCTACTCTGCTGTGTGCAGGATACAGCGTGAAGCTGATTTAAAGTATTTAGCTTCACTTGCTCGGTGGAAAATAAGGGCAACAGAGTGTTTTAACACTAGGCCCCCTATCCTGCTGTGCGCGGGATACAACTAGGAGTTTTTTACTATTTAGTGATATAATTAAACGGTGTTTAGTGCAGTGGCACTTATCGTATCGAAAAAACTAGGGATATTAAAAAAAAACTGTCTATGTTGCTTTTTTCCTATAGCTATATTGTTCTAAAATTATATATCTATTATTTATAGTTCAAAATTTGACGGACGTAATTCAGACATCCCCTATTAGTACGGTAATTAGGCACTATTACCGATCGGGGCGGGGTCAAATGGCAATCAATTATCCTTCATTATGTTCGCTTAATCTCCTAATCTGTCTTAACGAAATAATGTTGTTAATAAGTATACGTAGAAACTAGATCAAATTTCAGCTTCACGCTGTATCCCGCACACTGCAGAGTAGGCAGAGGGAACCTAGTGTTAAGGCACTCCGTTCCCTACTTTCTGCCGCTCTTTAGATCAGATATGATATTTAAAATTTGCTTTGTTTTCTATACTAATATTATAAAGAATATTTTTTGTTTGTTTCGTTTGTTGTCAGGAAGTGCTTTCTGAAATAAGAAAATTCTTTAGATTAAATAAAAGAATTATTTTTTTTTGTAATGCATATTTCATTTATCGAGGAAGATATTGGCCTATCATTTGTTTCATCACTACGTTAATATGTACCGTCTTAACTTTGTTATTTCCTTTTGACCACGGCAGCAAGATATTATGGTCGGTTTTAGAAAATCGTCAAACTATTTTTAGACTTAGTGTGTGTGAGTATGAAGACTTGGTTTCTTGTACAGACGTTCTATACCGAACAAAGATACGAGATAGAGGTGCCGAATATAAAATAGTATAATAAAGTTGTGTAAAATCTCCACGAAAGGAAAAATTTTTTGTAAATTTCTTCCATTCAACTCGCAAAGTCTTGAATTATGTCGAAAAGTGGAGAACGGAGTGTTTTGCGAGTAGGTTCTTTATGTCTAACTAGCACGCGGGATAAAGTGTGAAGCTAGTTTAACCCTCTAAATTATATATTTTCTAGTAAATAGGTGCCTCATTACTAGTAATAGTTGCTGGAGGACGCTCCACAAGCTTTCTCTTTTGCTTTTGAACAGTGAACTTATTTTCCTTTCCATTAGAACGTATTCATTAAATGATTTCTTGAGAAAATATAAGTAATTTTCAACTTAAATGGTACTATCGTTGGGCATAGTTGTTAACAGCAATAATTTTTAACTCGTTTAAATAATTGTGTATGTTTCTTACATATTATTATGTTGTAGAAGTGATGTAAAAATAGTATACTAGAGTAAATTGAACAAGATAAATCTCATTTTGTTAAACATTTCTATTAATGTGACATGTAATTGTAAAGGTGCTGGTTTTGGTTCAATTCCCAATTAACCCAGACCAGTGGACAAATGTATCAAAATCGGGGGGAAAGTGGAGAATGGAGAATTTTGAGATATATTCTCTGTATTTAACTTGTTACGCGGAAAAAAACGTGCTAAACTAAAAAAAATATATCTTTTGATCTCTCTGTTTGTTTAAACTAGCTTTCAGTCCCTTTATTTTAGTATTTTATGGATACATAAAGCGAATAGAAGCTGAAGCTCCGGGAGTTAGAGGTGAGTGAACCCGATTTGACGGTAGTCGTGGATCTCTAACCGTGGAAAGTAAGCTTTTTGCTCGCTGTTACTTCACATGGTCTAATGAATTGACTTTCGTGCCCTTTAATAGATCTTGATTGTTGAATTGTTGCTTTATAATACTTACAATATTGTATTGTGTTATTAAGGAAAAATGTATTTATATATGTATTCGTACAAAAAATATCTTTAAACCATTTTTTTAGTTTAAAACATATCTCTTTTATAGGGTTAGTGAATTCATAAAATTATCCTATAGAAGGCAATAAAAGGAATGTAGTGTTAGACACTCCGTTTCTCACTTTCCGCCAAATTATTATCAAAGCATTGTGTGTTTAGTAGCGGTACTTGACGCCGCGCTTTGCCATGTTACCAGAGCAATTAAATATATTGCCCGATTGAGAATCGAACTCACAACCTGTCGTGCTTATATTCACACACTCGTGCCACCAGGCATCAATATATTAATTACGAAAAAATATTTATAATTTTTTTTTTTAGTTCAAAACATCCTTCATATAGCAGAGTAACCAAAAGTCTAGTGTTAAGACACTCTTTTCTCCACATTCCGATTTTTCAATTGAATTGTCGAATCACTCTGTGATATAGTGCATAACTGACCTTAGTTAACGCGTAGCTGCGTATTATTTTATCTCAACTTTGGCAATGTTTTTAATTTTAAGTCTTATACTTTAAAATATTTTCTTATCACAATATTAATGTTCAAAAATGCAATTTAAGATAGCTTCTGCAACCTGTCGCTTGACGTGACGAAATTTTTTTTTTTATAGTATGTGTAAGTATGTCCTACTAACATACTACAATCAGAACAAATTGCTTGACTTCTGATAAGTATTGATAAGGTTATTGTTATCTTTTAGGTAAACATAAGTTTATGCTCGTATTGTCATTTTGTGCGTTTTTTTTACGTTTTTTTTTTAGTCATGCTTAGGTAAAAGATATTTTTAATATTTTACCTAAACATGGTTGGCATTATATGTTTATTATTATTATTCTTTATTTGTACACCACTTATAAAAAAATATACAAAAAATATAAACTAAAAAGAAAAACCTTTAGGGCGAAAAGAAACTGTCATAATTTTGAGAAGGTGGGTGGTGGACGTACTTAAAAATGTAAAAAAATAAAAAAAAAGAATAAATATATTTAAAAATATATTCAAAACATTATACTGATACATAGATAATTATATTATAATACAATACATAGACTAATAAACTATGTATGTATGTAGGTAGGTACTCATAATAAACGGAACGTTTTTATAGTGTATGGTTTTGTTAATTTTTTTAAATTATTTTACTTTTTAAATTTGTGTTAAAATACTACTTACAACCAATCTTTTAAATGTTGTATATAAATTAAAAATATAATTTATCAATTTAAGATGAAACTGATAAATTAATTTCATAAATACGAAGAATTTATATCATGATAAATTCAAAGGAAACCGGTGTAGTAACTGGAAGTAAATATCTTGTCACATACAATTATTCTTAAAAAGAGCGGCACGTCAAACATTTTAAACTTGAATTTACTGAAAAAAGAAATAAGATTTCTTTGATCGACAGTACTACACAGTAGAGTTTTAGTTTCACACATTTCCCGCTTGTAACGCCTTTGAGAATCCTCTTTTTCCAATTTCCACCTAAATTTGTAACTTTATTTGTCCAATATTGTGTTGGCAAAATCAATGCCGTGTTTTGTCACTCACAGCTTGGAAATTGACGTAGTCTACTGACTGATTGACTGACAGACAACTCACAACCGGAATTACGCGGCGTAAAACACAGAAATTTGGCAAGTTCCTTTACAGTTTATAGCCATGCAAACGGAGTTGCAACAAGTTGTCTAAATATAATCTTTCACCGAATTGGACTCGAACCCACAACTAACACTTAGATACTGGCCCACTGTGCCAGGATAACTTATATGTTATTATGACATAAGTAACAATTCTTTTAAAGGTGCCGCCGAATCTTCGCTGTACCGTTTCGGCTAAATCAATATTGCAATTTGCACTTGTCGAAAGATATAATTTTTGCAGGTGTTCAAATATTGACCAATGTTTTGTATCATTCTGTAGCTCAAAATGCATATTAGCACTTTAATGTACGAATTAACACTTTATGTTTAGTAACCTAACTTTTCAAATATGGTAAAATTACAAAAATGGTATTTTTACCATATTTGAAAAGTTTTTTTTTTTATTAAATTTCATATTCGAAATAGATCAGCTTCATATCCTGTACACAGCAGGGTAGGCAGAGGGAACCTAGTGTTAAGACACTCCCGTTCCCCACCTTCTGCCGAATTCTGGAGGCATTGCGTGTTGAGTGGCAGAACTCAACGCCGCGCTTAACCTCGACACCAGAGTGAAGAAATGGAAATATAAATTTAAGTAAATATTTCATCTCCTCGAGTGGGGATCGAACCCGCAACCAGTCGGTTTTACAGTCACACCTCGTGCCGCTGCGCCACTACCGGCCTCAAACCGGCCGGCTTTTTTTTTTTTTTCGAAATAGATTTTTTTTAGTTTCACGCTTTATTTCGTATTTGGCAAGGTACGCAGAGATAACCTATTGTTAAGACACTTCGTTCTCCCCTGAGAACGTTCTATAATCTAATAATAATAATTCATCTCAAAAGACATTATTTAAAACTTACTTTTGAATTGAAGTCAACAGCTAGATATAATTCTTTTTTTTTCCATTTAAAGCCAATATTTTAAAATTATAATTTTTTGGTAATTCTTTATAGGCTAAGCAAACATATTTGTCATCCATTCGATGAATAACGACCAATTTACTTCGTCATAAAGTTTCCAAATGTTTCTACAAATGCAGTTAAATTCCAAATATTCAGAATACAATGGTTATCGATATTAGTCACCCAGGACTTAAAAGTCAAAGTAATAACCTCAGCACTAATGTACCTTCTACAATACCTGTTTCTACTTAGCACCTAAACATAAAAACTTATATTTAACACTAAATTTTATAATCCTAAATTGTTAAAATTTATTATAATTAACTTAGGGTGCGTTGGTGTTAAACAAAGTGTTTTAAATTTTGGACTGTCTTAATATTAGATTCTTTCAGTCTACTGTGTTATATGCTGGATACAGCGAGAAGCTGAAAAAAAACCGGAGAGCGGAGAGCGAATTTCTATAATTGAGACAGAAATAGCCTAAAATATACCAAACTAAATTAGCTGTTCCACATATCGTGCTAATATTTCGTAATGCTGCATGAATTTGATTTGTAAATATCTCACCTACGAATACGATGTGGTATTGAGGCCACTATAGGGCTACACCTACTGTTCTGTCTGTCATGACCAGCCTTCAACTACACATCAGCTGAGAGGCTGATGTCATTTATAGAATTATGAAGTGTTTACTTAACACTTACGCCTAAATTCTCAATTTGGCCCATGCTGTTGGCGAAAAACCACTCGGACAGTCAGTTAACTAAGCAAGTAATCAATTTTTGATTTCATATTTTTATCACGTAAGCTATAAAATTTTGGTATAATATCTTAAGGATGAATCGATGGAAATATTTTACAATTAGAAGTTCAGTGAACACTATGGTATCTTTGATTAATAACCCAAAAATATATGTATTTTTTCTGATTATTGTCTTTTTAATATCAGTTTTTTTTAGTTAATCTTAATAATGAGATCGTCGACTGATAGAGAAATTACTTACTATCAATGTATAATCTGACAAATCAACGATAATTAATTCGTTCACAACATTAGCTAAAATAAATTTAAAAGACCTAAATTTCTGTTGGTGTGGCGTATCGGGAGCAATCAGCTGACCGTGTGATTCAGTAATCTGGTTCTTGAATTTTTAATGTAGCATTTTTCAGTACGTTTTTACCTGTTGTGAGGTTCAATGCACCAGTCGGCCAATCAGCTGAGTCAACATGCTCCTTCATACCATTTACCACGTGTTGGTATAATAATTTTCCAACAATGTTGCTCTATGGCCCTCTTTGGACGTTTAGACCTCACGTTTTATTATTTTCAAGAATAATGCTTTAAGTAATATTTTTTTTGCTATATTTCCATATATGGTGATCGTTTGTTTGATATAGGTATAGGTAATGCCTCGAGCTGCTACTACAGTGTTGGTTGCCACGTGTTTTCGTCTTAGATTATATCACGATTACGCAATTTGTTATTTGTATGCAGTGTATTGCACTATTGCAGTGTGAGGCCAGGCGTGGCGCAGTGGCACAAAATCTGTAAAACCGACTGGTTGTGGGTTCGATCCCCACTCGAGGAGATTAAATATTTACTTAAATTTATATTTCCATTTCTTCGCTCTGGTGTCGAGGCAAAGCGCGGCGTTGAGTTCTGCCACTCAACATGCAATGCCTCCCTACACTAGGTTCCCTCTGCCTACCCTGCTGTGTGCGGTATACAGCGTGAAGCTGATTGATTGATTGTGTTGCACTATTTGTTTGTTCAGTGCTTTCCACCGTATTGAAATATAGAAATGTATACAACTGAAATTTTAGGTTACAAGACTATGATAAAGTGTTTTAATCTTTCTTTTAATAGCTTCTTGATGTATCTCGCATATAGGAGGCGCCTAGGTAGTATATTTTTGTTTCTAATCTCTAAACATACATTTAAGTAAACCTATTTTAAAGACAAGTTATTTTTTTTTTCATTTTATTAAATGAATTAAGTTTTTCACAACTGAATATAAAATCTTTCGTTTACTAAAATACTTATTAAACATTAAACTTGGAACTATATATAGACTATATTGGCTATAATCCAGATTAAATTAAAGTATAGTATCACGCAAGACTAAAGTTACAAAAAATCTCATATTTCCATAGCGTACAAGGCAGGTATACGCATTTAGCCCTAATTTAGGTGACCTAAGCAATAATACCCCAAACAAAACTACCTGATCGTTTAGTAAAGTTTTAGTAAAATTACACATTTTATTCAAAGGATACACCCGTATCAATCAGCTGGTGGTGATGTCATTGGTAACACTACGTGCGTTTTTGGGCATTCTTTTTAAATTTTATTTTATCCTTTTCCTGGCATTGGCATAACATGTTTGGACATGATTTTCATATGACCAGCCTTCACCTTAAATCACTTAGATCAGCTGTTTGAAATAATATAGCTATGATTCATTTGTCTTGTCATCTGTCATAGCTATTCTATAAATAATATAGTTATTATTCGATTTGATTCTATTATTCGATTTGATTTCTTTTTTTCTTATTTTTTTTATTACTTTTTGTCTTAGATTCCCTCAGCCTGCCATGATGTAAGGGAAAACTATGATACTGTTTGTTCTTTTTTGGGTCACATCCTGGATAAAGCAGGTTAGGTTCCCGACCTCGTAATAAAACACTCCGAATTTAGTTGCGTATTACTCCGCTAAACGACAATAAAGTTGACTATAATTGTTTCCCCGAAGCGAGATAGTACCTACTACCACCCCTTATAAAATTGAACCTCGCTGCAATGGCATCTTGTTCCATTTTAAAATGAAATATAGACGAAATATATTTAATAAACAACGATATATAACGTCGGCTTATGATTTTTTAAAATAAAATGCATCACACAGGTTCGAGATCCTCATAATTTAAACCTGTTAATCAGTTCATTATACACTTTTAAGGTGGAAAATTAAATACGTTTAATTAGGGAATAATTTAATTAAACAACTCACACGAGAGACTTTCTAAAGTTAATAGGCGTGCTCTCCGCATGTATTATAAAAAGGAGCGGATTTCAAAATCGCCGAAGCGTGAATAGCTTTGATAATGTAACTGTTAGGGCAAACGTAAAAAAAGTAATGTTCCCGAAACATTCCCGTATGTTTAATCTGTCTTTTTTTCTTCTATAATCGGTATTTTTTTGTCTTCATGCTGTATCTCGCAGAGCCTAGTGTTATAACACTCCCCACATTCCGCCGAATTTTGGAGGCATTGCGTGTTGAATGGCGGAACACAACGCTGCGCTTTGCCTCGACATGAGAGCGAAGAATTGAAAATATTAAATATTTCAATTCCTCCTTCAGTGGGAATCAACCACAAAATTTTCTAAGTCTACTTGAAAAAAATACGCAAAAATTCCTTAAGATAAAAACATTTCGATAACCTAATTGCATTAACTCTGATAACAAGATATACTGATTCAGAAGGTGCCACAATCCGGCCCCAATACCGCTGGTGATATTGACACAAGTCATACTAGCACGGTTTTACGTTTACTTTTCTAACTACTCACAGACAGGTGTTAAGTCTACGGTAATTGCGTCTGTCAGCAGGAACAGATTTTACACACCTTAAGGCCCCATTAATGAGGCTAGTCGTGGGGCAGGGGTGTCGAGGCAAAACGCGGCGTTCAGTTCCACCACACAACACGCAGTGCCTTTTGAATTTTCGGGAAAGTGGGGAAAGGTGCGGCATATCGTGTGACGTTAAAAAAAACATATTTTTAAGTAGACAAAGAAAATTTTGTGGTTTTTGTGGATTTTCTCATTTACATACCGGATGTTTATTAACGTATATATATTCTAACGCTAACAACTATCTCCAACGTAATGGCGTCATTATTTTTATTAATTGCATATAAAGACAGATAGGTAGGTACATTATTAGACTTGTATTTTTTACTTGTACATTTTGTACGTGGTGACAAAAAGCGAGGCGTATTGTATTGTATACGTATGTATATATTGTAGACGACTCTTCTAGCTACATAACTTGAATGATAGATGATCGGTCTGTCAATATTCTTTGCAGTCTTTGTAAGTGCCAACGGATTTTTTTTTCCGTACACGAGTTTATGACACCTGAGCATGAGTATAAATCAGTTGTCAACGGATTTGAATCTGGGCCGACTGCGAATGATGTTGAGCAATCAATTGACGTCGACTCAGGTATTACCTATCTATCTGACATCATCATCCGTGGCTAATGTCAGCTGAACTTTGACAAGTTTCAAAGCTGTTCCTGTCATGATTATAAACGCTACGACTGGAAATGGTGATTTGCATCGTAATGCCTATATTAGATTTGTGTTTGGTTGTGTTTTTGGTTTCTTTGCCGATCACCAACAAAAACATGGATATATTTTTATTTTTATTGACACAAAATTGGCAAAAACGCCTAAGCAAAAAGCTTCACTATATTATTTGATCACGACCTCGGCTATGTCTTAAGTAATCAACCACGTTTTTGGTTCAATGCACTCACTAAAATACATTTACTGAATGCCTGTAACCGTGACGATGAATTCATTTGGATAAATACTATCTGCAACTTCGGTGTGGTGTGTTTGTTCAATTGGTAATAACATATTATTAGTTGGATACAAGTGTATGGCTCTAGTTTTATTTCTTTCATTGCTTAGAACATTATCTATGTTTTATTTTTTTTATTTGCAGTTCATCTCTCTGCTCTTTCCGTTCTCTTGGAATTCAAAACTGTAGCGTACACTGATATTTTTAATTTTTTCCACAATTCCTAATTTTGTAATGAAATATATTTTCAAAATAAGATTCATTTTGAGGTTAGTAGTGGCACAGGGTCACAAGCACGTGATTGTAAACGCGATAGGTTGTGAGTTCGATTTTCACTCGAGAAAATTAAATATTTCATATTTTTATTTCTTAGATCTGGCGTCGAAGTAAAGCGCGGCGTTGAGTTCCGCCACTCAAAATGCATCGCCAGAAATCGCTTTAAAGTGGAGAGTGGAATATTTTAACACTAATCTCCCTCCGCTTCCCCTCTTGCGTAAAACTTAAAAAGAAAAAAAAAAGATTACTTTAAATTACCGCCACCAATTCCAAGTCTCACTTAGCCACGGACGAATAATAATTTTACATGACAATGAGAGTGCCTTAAAATAGTATTGTTTAGTTCTGGTTGACACGGCGCTACATTGTACAGGTGCAACGCACTCTATTTAGGTTACATACATCTATATTTTCCGATTTTCTCGTTGCGTCAGCGTGTACTACTAATAATGTGTTAGTTTTAGTATAACAGTTACTGTACCATTTTATTTGTTCCAGCCTACTCTGAACTTATAGCTTAGTTGATCAGAGCGCTTGGATAGTTTCCAAAGTGGCGCGGGTTTAAATCTCTCTACGTTAAAGTTTTTATAGATCTTTCTTAATAACTATTGTTCTTTTCTAACTGTGGAACAACACATTAAAAATGTAAAAAAAAATATATTTGTTCTCCGCGTATTTAGAAATATAGCTTATAGGAAATGAAGTTTACTATAGGTGCATAAAAAATAAACATTCCCCTAAGCTAATTCGTTTTTAGTAATTTTGCACCAGAAACAGAAGTTACGCTTGTATATATAATATATATATTTTTAAAAATCTGTGTGTAGAATATAAATTCCAATGGTAGTTCATCAGGTTGGATACGCAAAAGACTTGTTTATTTGGCAAACTGCATACGATAACGTGTGATACACATCGGACACTCGCAAATGTTTATTCATACTTTGCTGTGCATGAGGGTATTTCTAAATGTCTTTTTTACCATGCATTTGGAATTTTGTTCTCGTCTCGTCTCTAAATCTTTGTTATATGTTACATCATTGCCTTCTTGCGTTTTTAAATTAAATTATATTAGAATACGTGGAAATTAATAAGAAACAAAAATGGCTTTTGAATTAAATTTTTTTGATATAAATAGAAATAAAAATTAATTAATTAAGTTAACGCCCACGTGCTGTGTAGCTCAAAAGTGAATTTGAACTTGACACAGATATAAATGTATTAAACCAGTGACACAAAAAAGAAATAACCTAATTTCTTTTATTTTTTTTTATATATTGTAACTAAACACTATAGATACTTGGCCCGTACTTTTTTTTGCTTTAATTACTAGAGATAATAATCTAGATATTTAAGTCCTAACGGAGTCCAGGTATTAGGTTTTTAGATTGCATTTTTCCACACATATCCAAAAAAATTACATGAATAAAACAGAAAAAAAACCATCTAAAATCAAATAAAGATAAAAAAGGTGTTGATACTTTTTTTACATTTGATAGTCTTATTAATTTAATTCTACAGGTTTCCTTAATTAATGCTATTCAGATTGTATCTGGGGCTTCAATTGTATGTTGAATTGAAACATTGTAGACAGCTCATGATTAAATGCCCACATCGTTAATACGATTTTTACGCTATCAAAGCTCAGTAGGTCCTCAAGTGTCTGGGTACACGCGATGGTCGTGGGTTTGATTCTCATCTCTTAAAATATTGTCCTTGTCCTGTTTGGATCGTGTGTTTGAATGGAATAATTACTTACTCACAATTTCTTTGAAATAAATGAAGAAGTCTTTGAGGCCAGTCGTGGCGCAGGGGCACAAAGTGTAACTGTAAAACCGACTGGTTGTGGGTTTGATCCCCACTCGAGGAGATGAAATATTTACTAATATCTATATTTCCATTTCTTCGCTCTGATGGCGAGGCTAAGCGCGGCGTTGAGTTTTGCCAATCAACACGCAATGCCTCCAGAATTCGGCAGAAAGTGGGGAACGGAGTGTCTTAACACTAGATTCCCTCTGCCTACCCTGCTGTGTGCGGGATATAGCGTGAAGCTAATTTAAATCTATATTTCCATTTCTTTGTTCTGGTGTCGAGGCAAAAGCGCTGAGTTCTGCCACTCAACCCGCAATGCCTCCAGAATTAGGCAGAAAATGGGGGACGGAGTGTCTTAACACTAGGTTTCCTCTGCCTACCCTGCGGCGTGCGGGATACAGCGTGAAGCTGATTTGATATGATTTTAAATAAATAAAATTTAATTTCATAATAATAACGCCGTCGTGGCTCCATTCAACTCGCAGTGTCTCGATAACTGCGTGAAAAGTGCGGAACGCAGGAAAAAGCGTAGAGCTGGTTTTTTTTATAATAGTAAATCATTATATAATGGTGATTAATAGTATTTAAACTTAAAATTTAAGTGCTTCTTTGTGTATAGCTTTGCAACGCTCGTTTAATTTTTTACAACATTGCAAGCAATTAATATGTATTTTAGAAATAAATTTATGCAAATCTTTGATTTTTTGATACTAAATATTTTTCATTAATTATTGAATATTTGACTATCTCGATTTCGTATCGTATGTTGTAGTTTTTTACTTAGTAAAGACTAGCTTGAATAAGTCAATGTCCTTTGTAATTTATATAAGTACGTAAATCTGTGGTTTAATGCTTCTATTTTGTTTTTACATAACCGAATATTAAGAAGAAGTATAAGGCCGTTGTGAATTTGATTGTAAATATTGATAATTGTGGATTCGATTCTCGTTATGTGAAAATAATTCTTTTAATTTGATCGACCTCGTAACAAGACAAAGCGCGGTGTTGAGTTCCGCCAGTTAACACGCAATCTCGAAAATGGAGCGGAGGAAATAATGGCTGAACGGAGTGTTTTAACACTAGGTTTCACTGCCTACTATGTCACATGCGGAAGAGAGAAGCGAAAAAAAACTAACTCTTTAAAATACCTTCTATAAGTCGTCACAGAACCCACCCATTTTCAACAAACAAATAGTTAAATATTTAATCTAAAAGCTTAAGTGACTCAAATGTTTCTCAAAATACTATTGTCGAGTCCTCAATAGTACGTGGCCCGATACGATAAGGTTCCTGATAAGCGATGCATTTTAAAACAATCAGAACTACTGTTAAGATGACGTTTAAAAGTACCCAAGAGTTTGATAAGCAAGGTTAAAGAACTTCCCAGTGAATGCATGATGATGCAAGATGCATTCGCTCGGGCCGCTCGCAATGCAGCCTAGCTTTGAATACCGTTACTGACCTAGGTGCTGGGTAGTATAGGTAAGTAGTTTAGACTGGAACTAGCTAGCCAGCTAAGAGATACAATACGTTCATACATTCCATTAAATCACCGATGGTACCTTCTAAGGTTTGGTTCTTGTTGTTGTAGTGCTGCGTTTTTAGTTTTTTTGTATTTAAATGTATTGAGAATATTCTGATGATCTAATTGTGCAGCCTTAAATGGTACAGTTACTGGAAGTCTTTATTGTTTATTTGTTTTTTTTTATTTTTGCGTAATATGCAGAGTGTAATTAAAAAGTCACTCCGTTTTCAACTTTGTGTCCATTTAGTTTAATGGTTGCCGTAATTTAACGCCTCATAGTGTCTGATTGAACGAGTGAGGAAACAAACGTTCACCGTCCGTGCGAAATAGAAATGTCCTCACGCACCCATCATTTTTTTTAAATATTCTTCTTTGTTTCTTTTCTTAATATTGCTACTAAAAAAATGTTTTTTTTTAATTTAACCTTTTTCTATATGGAATTCGAACTCCGAACCACGTTACTGAAGCACGGCACGTCCCATTGGCGCTACATTTACAATTAATATGGTTGATAATAATGAGTTTATCGTTTCTTCTTAAACCTTTTAAAGGAAAATTGTCGGTATATAAAATAAATTGCGGCTTACGTTTTAAAATTGATAAGGTATTAGTAGACGTGGTTTTTACTTTTATATTTAATCAGTTAAAGAATATTATTTTACTTTTATATTTAATCAGTTAAAGAATATATAATTTTTGTTTTAGCATCGATATTTTTTTTCATAGTTATAAATAATAGTATTATGTTCAGTGTTTTTTGAACCCACAACCATCACGTGGAGTCAGGGATATCGAAATTAACTTTTTATTCTTAACTTCACACTTTAACTTTATTTTGCATGTAGCAAGTTACCTATACAGAGAAGCTAGTGTTAAAACACTCCGCGATCCCTTCAATTCGCAATACGCTTAAAATTACATCATAAAACGAAGCGAAAAATATTACAAAAAAAATACGAAATCGTTAAAGATGAAACATGCGGAAGTTGTCTCTCCATAATAGATTAGCCGCAATAAACATGGTAGAAAATGGGTTTGCACGAGAAATTTCTAGATACCAGATAGGTGCGTATATAGAAATTGCAATGTGGAAAAAGCGGTCTCGATATACCTATAAACGACAAGTGTTTGCCGTTAAAGATTAGATTAGCTTTAAGGAATTTTCTCAATATCGAATGTATGTCATATTGTTGCCAATCATCATTTTTTTTTAATATTGACCATAATTTTTTTAATTTTTGATTAGTGGGTGGGTGGTAGGACCATTGTTGTGGGATCTTGATGACGTTATAATATGATGACGGAACTAAACGCCGCGTTTTGTTTAAAGATATTTTATATCGTAACCGCGCGACGATGAAATCAGAAAAGAGTACTTTTTTGATGTAGGATGGGTAGAAGGAGCCTAGTGTTAGGACTCCCCACTTTCCGCTGCATTCTGGAGTTCATATAACGTATAGAATGGCGTAACCAAGCTTTGCCTCGATATCAGAGCGATGAAATGAAAATATTAATAAATAATAGTTCATTCCCCCGAATGGGAATCGAACCTACAACCAGCCACGATTACAGTCACACGCTTGTGCCACTGCGACGCAACTGGTCTCAATACATAATTTATATTAAATTAAAAGGCAATAAATTATTAGAAACATACAGCCCCACCCATTCTAGAAACATGCAATTTCAACGTGCATGTGTTTTATTGGACGCCGGTTTGATACTATTGGTGCATTGTAAAGCCGTATTGCAATTTAGAATCTAGGTCGTACATCGGGAACCTAATGACGGTGGAGTCGAGTAACAATGGTACTTACTGTAATGTGCATCTCATCTCGAACGCTTCCTTATTGAGAAACATATCAGGATGCTTTACCCTGTGGTTTGGTCTAGGTATTGATAGCTTTGACAGTGGTCGTACGTTCGATTCCACTCGATAAGCGTGTTTGTTCTGTATAATTATAGATTTTTTTTCATGATCATGAAACAGCTTTTTGTATATTTAGGCGTTAACCTACAAAGTAAATGAAAGTAAAATCTGTTTTTCCTTATTATTCGAGGAAATTGCAAAAAATAGTGTGTAGTAGTTCTGTCTAGTGTTAAGACACTCCGTTCCTCATTTTCCGCCGAGTTCTGAGTTATTATATATATATGTAATTAGAATTTTAATGACTTCCCTGTGAGCTGTGACCGACGTCCCTAATCTCGGAGTCCACTTAAAGTAAACATGCGCCCATTTGCATCCGCCAACATCCAGAGGCGGGGCGAATGAACCAATTAGTTATCTTGTTTATATTAAACAAAGTTCAAAGAGTCCTTGAAAAGAAAGTTGGTTATATCATATGTGTTAGCGTAATTTATGGGTTTATGTTATATATTTGTGGCATTGAACCCTGTAGTTAATCAGGGGCACAAAGTGTGACTGTAAACGCAACAGGTTGTGGTTTCGATTCCCACTCATATTACCATTTCCTTCGCTCTGGTGTCGAGGTGAAGCGCGGCGTTGAGTTTCGCCACTCAACGCGAAATGCCTCCGGAATGCGACGGAAAAAGGGGAACAGAGTGCCATTAACACTAGATACCCTCTGCCTACACTTATATATTGGATACAGTGTGATGCTAAAAAAAAACTTAATTTACTTTCGGCAGCACTTGCCGTTCAACTTAAAATATATCTTTTGACAGGTCGAAGGATCGATATTGTAATATTTTTTTTTGGTACTCGTTGCCCAAGTTAATATTAATATTGTATATAATTTTAATATTCTGGTATCTTTCATATCATCTTCACGTGTGAGCAGTTTACGTTGCACTGGTCGAACTGATTTTTCGAGGCTCGCGGTCGCAGGACAAGTTAAACAGACGCCTGTATAATGAACGTCGTTTATCTTGATTTAGTACTTACTACTTACAACTCATTGTAACTTATGCAAGTGCAATGCAGCAGATCAATAAATACATAAATAATGCAACTACGCGACCCTAGAGCTGTAGTTAGAGGTCATCGTGGTGCAGTCTAACTGTGATGGTCTCGAGTTCGATTTCGACACGAGGTAGTGATTATGATTAGATTTAGGTTATTTTCGTTTCCATGATCGCGGGCAAGGCGGAACGTGGCGTTGAATTACGCCACTCAGCTGGCCATGTTTTGAAAATTAGGCACAAAGTGAGTAACATAGTGTCTTAACACTTTGTTTCACTTTCTACTCTGACCGATAAAGCATGAAATTGCTTTTTTTTTCTCTCTCTTGCTTATTTTCGTTGACGTGTACAGTATATTCTAAACATTCGAACATTTTTCACCTGCTACGGAAAGATAAGGGCGAAGTGCGTGTGTCGTGACACACTTTCAAATGCAATAGATAGTGATAACCACTTACTGTGGTACTTTTTAAGTAGCTATTTTGTTATCGGTATCACAAATTGTAACCTTTTTGGTTGCCATGTTACTACAGGTTGACTGATTCATCGAAATTCTTTGCCGTGTGTTGATTTAAATATTTCATTTGTGAATTTTAGAAAGAAATAAATTAAATAAATTAAAAATACAAAAAAATATAAAATTTTACTGCAGGACTTAATTATGTCATCTAAACGGTTCACTCGTTTAAAAATATTGCTAACACTTTTAGCTTTATTGATAAAAAAATATTTCAAATATATATTTATGAAATAATTGTTCCTTTGGTCTGGATAGTTGGTTTGGTTTGGATACCGTGCGGTTGTGTTAGGTAACCTAACGCATTACCTAACAACCATTTTTTTTACTTGTATGTAATATTGCAAAGTATATTTTTAAAAAAATTGTATTATACAAAATTGTAATTACAGGTAAATTCTAGGTGTTATTACGGAATATTGTGATTTTTACCTCTTTTTCAATAGCCTTTATATTAATTTGTTATTGTACTCATAAAAAAATTTAATAAAAAAATTTAATTGCAAGTCGGTAGTCGGCATATTGTACTGGATCTTAAGTTACCATTACCATATGAATTTTTCAGTGCGCACATTTAATTTAATTAACAAACTCGAAAAATAATTGATTTTTTTGCTTTTGCTATAATTTTCTGTACTTTCAATATTATTTACATCATCAGATTAGTTTGTTTGAGGCCGGTCGTGGTGCAGTGCACGAAGTGTGCCACTCAACACGCAATACCTCCAGAATTCGGCAGAAAGTGGGGAACGGAGTGTCTTAACACTAGGTTCCCTCTGCCTGCCCTGCTATGTGCGGGATACAGCGTGAAGCTGATTTATTTTATTTATCAGATTAGTATTTTGCTTTAATTTTCTAGAGATTTCTATGTTTTATATTAACAGTGCGTACTCAACAGACTTGGAGTGCCACTCACCATCCTGGGTTTTGATAATTATATTACAATATATTACTATATTTATTTAAATATGAATTATTACAAACAATATATATATATATATATATATATATATATATATATATATATATATATATATATATATTTGCGCAAAAATTTGTACTAAATATCGCAATGGGAACGTAACATTTCAATTATTCAATCAAACCGATTGTGTACAGGAGATATCGAAATTTGGACCATTTCTTGGTTAAATTGGATGTGGGCAGTACTGTAGGTGGAGGCCTCGCAAAAGGCGGTTAGAAATAGACAATTATTATCCTGACCTTACCCAGGATAGTAGCCTTTATTACAATAACCATTCAGCGCACATTCGCATCCGCCAGCACCTCGACGAATTTGGCTTTCCTCTGAATTAATTATTCTTTGCTTTGTCACGTAGATCACCAAATACGTACAAAGTATAACGTCGTCGCACCTTGTATGGTCGGCGCTCGGGAAGGAAGTTGTGTGATTATACTTTGTCATTAGGTAGGTTCCCGGGTTGATGGTTGTTGTTACCCAAATTGAAATGCAATTTCGGTTCGCATTTCCGAAGTTCCGTCATCCGGTGTTGGCGCGTTGAACCCATATGTGGTAATATGGGTACTACATTATCTATTGCTTAATAGGATTTGTTGATTTGTTGGTTAGTTTGAGATGATGGTTTTTTTTTAAATATATTTTTGATGTTTATGTTGATTGATTTTTTTCAATGTATATGACAATTTAAGATGATTTAAGTTTTTGTTTTTCTTTTTTTATCAGCTTCACGCTGTATCCCGGACACAGCAGGGTAGGCAGAGGGAACCTAGTGTTAAAACACTCCATTCCCCACTTTCTGCCGAATACTGGAGGTATTGCGTGTTGAGTGGCAGAGCGAAGAAATGGAAATATAAATTTAAGTAAATATTTCATCTCCTCGAGTGGGAATCGAACCCACAACCAGTCGGTTTTACAGTCACACCTCGTGCCGCTGCGCCACGACTGGCCTCGTTTTTGTTACTATGACATAAAATAATAAAGCACTAAAGGATATTCCTAACGTGTAATCTAATATTATATTACCTCATAGTAAACTTGCGGATAGAAATTATAATTGAACATCGTCGTGGGGAAAATTATATTGGACATTCTATGAAGCGAGATTGCAGTTTATTAACATTTAATACATAGTGAAACTGCACGATTACTATTTGCTAGTACCGGAATGTAAATTTCTAATAGAGTACTGGTCGTTCTAAGCACTGGGATACAATGAACTCTTCCAGTTTTGTTATTGCAATAATTGATTTCTACATAATTCTTACTTTTTTTTAGCTTCACGCTGTATCCGGCACATTGCAGGGTAGACAGAGTGAACCTGGGAACCTAGTGTCATAATAGTACGTTCCACTTCCGTTCTTCACTTTCTGCCGAATTCTGGAGGCCGCGTTGAGTGGCGGAACTCATCGCTGCGCTTTTGTCAGTGCGAGGAAATGAATGTACTATATATTTAATTTCCTCAAGTTGAAATCGAACCCATAAGTTATCGCATTTACAGTCGTCCACTTATGCCCCTGCGCCACGATAAGCTTTTAGAGTAAGACATTTTACAACCTAAATTATTTCTAAAATCATATTCTTTACTCAGTTTATGTTTAAAGCTATTTTATAGAAAATTGCATTTATCTTCTACCTACTTAACTCTATAAAGAAGTAACTACACTACTGTGGCCTCGGTCGTATTTATTCATAGTATGAATCACGACTAGCAATTTTCTTAGTTAGAAAACACTATAGAATTGCCTGCAGCTTTGCATTCTCATCATTGTGAGAAATGGCGTTCCGCTATCTCTGCATCCATCTCGGTATCTCCATATTGAAGCTGACCATGTTTCTGAATATTACACGTCGAGTCACTATTTATATTAGTTCCAAGTACGGCTGGGTTTCTATACTAGATGTTAGACGTTGAAAGATGTACTACGGCTGCATCGTTATTTCAATTTTGTTTAGTCTGGAAAGTAGCAAGTTCAATGCAATGGCAGGGGAAGACGTGCCTGATATAAAGGGAAGGTTGCCAGTTCAAATATATCGTATCTATTTATGTGTACGTAGTGTATGTAGTGATTTTTTGGTTTCTCGTTGTAAAAGTGTGAACATTTAACCATCTTTATTAAAGTTGTTAAAGACAGCGGTAAATAAGCTATACTTATACACCCTTTGACAAAATCATAAAAGAAAAAAAATGCTTCGAGAGTTCAAAAGAAATCTTTCGCCTATTTGTTCTCTCTGTTCTGTGATTGTTGTCAAATCAGCACACAGCACGGTAGGTATAGGGAACCTAGTATTGAGATACTTCGTACCCCATTGTGATTGTTGTCGACGCACGTTATCGTGTTAAATGCAGTTGTTTACATTGGATGTGCCTGCTATTTTCGTATATCAAATATTATTATATATTATTATTATTAATATTATTTTCCTCAAAATTCAACAACAAAAATGTATGCAGTAGCCAGTGAATCATTGATGCAATGCTCGTTCCAATGAATCACTATGGTACTAATAACCAACTTAATTTTGGCTTCTCGTTAAGTGAAAAATATTTCGGTATCGTCTCCCAGGTCGTTGCAAATTAGATATATTTTTGCATCGTTTATAGTTTTAGAGTTGCTTTCGTTTAGATGTAATAATTGTGGTTCTTTTGCCATAAAATATATGAAAAAGTGTTCTATTCAAATTTATCTTTTCTAATATTTTATATTGTTAAACGTTTTTATTTCATGTAAAAGATAATATTAGCCAGAAAGAACTAACAGTAAGTCCTTTGTATCCCTCAGATTTACACGTATCATTAATCAAGGATCTATATTTAAAAGGAGATAGTAGTAACTTTTGGGTCCAGTCGTGATAGACTGTGGGTTCTTTTCCCACTCGAGAGAATAAAATATTTAAGGTAGGTAAAGAGGCGCCATTGAGTTATGTTACTCATAACGCTATGCCTCCAGAATTCGGCAGAAAATGCACTGCGTGTCTTAACACAAGGTTCCCAGGTTCCCTCTACCCTACCAGGTACCCTGCTTTGTGCGGCATATATTGTGAAGCTAAAATATATATCAAACGCAGTGCCACATTTATGTATAAGAGGCTTTTGACCCTCCCTGAAAGCCTTACACTTTACTGAGAAAAGAATTCTAGCGTAGGTACTAGGTTCTAATAAAAGGGTATAGATTTTTCAATTGTGCCTTGAAAAAGGCTAATGTTATTTTAATAATTCATTTGCTTCTGGCAACTTATGCACTCATTGTTCTTTTACAATGCCCCCGTGATTGAATAGTAGGTACCTCGTATTTAGCTTTGGAGTCGGAAGTTTTTCTTTTATTTTTGTTTTTAATATACCTACAAGAAACTACTAGTGGGAGGTCAACTGCGTGGTGCAAGCGCACAAGTGTGTGGCTGTAAACGCGACGGGTTGTTGGTTCGATTCCCACTCGAGGAAATGAAATATTTAATATTTGCATTTCCTTGCTGTGGTGTCGAGTCAATGCGCGGCGATTAGTTCCGCCACTCAACACCGCCCGCCCTCCTTCTGCTTATCCCGCTATCCTGTCTACTATACGAGATACAGCGTGATGCTGAAAAGAAAAAAAACTACTACAGAATCTAGAATTATAAAAAAAAACCTAGATTTTTTTAAAATTTACTAATAATATGCTACAATTGACGAACAATGCGTGCTGGTCTGTAACCTGTCGCTCGATGATTAATTACACTTTTAGTATTATCAGTATCACCAAAATACAGATAGCCGCTTTGTTTGTTACGTACATATGGTACTGATATCTACATTGGTCTCTGGCTTATATGATAATAAAGAAAAACAATTTAAAAAATAGGTGCGAGTTAAAAGAGGCCAGTCGTGGCGCAGGGGCACTAAGTGTGACTGGAAACGCGACTGGTTATGGGTTCGATCTCCACTCGAGGAAATGTAATATTTACTTAAATTTACATTTCCATTTCTTCGCTTAGATGTCGAGGCATAGCGCGGCGTTCAGTTCCGCCACTCAATGCCTCCAGAATTCACAATGGCGAGATACAATGTGGAGCTGAGTTAAAAATTAGAAAAAAACAAAAGTGGAACTCTTTTAATTTTTTTTTTCGTTTTTCAACAATTGTTCACAATCACAAATAAAGTATTAGGCAATATATTCCAAAAAAGATGTCGAAACGTCTAAATATTTAGGATTTGTTCGTCAATGAATCATTCCGAGCCCATATGGGTGACGGGACACAGTCGGCGCGTGCGCATAGCTATTTATGGATTGGTTAGACCACCTTAACAGGGTATAGCTTTTTTTGTTTCTTTTTTTTACCTGTCTCTTGATTATTTTTTTTTAATTATACTGATGTAAACATTTTTTTTTAAATAAAAAAAATACAATATTATTTATTTTACATTATTGTAAAAGTTGGCCGTCGGAGGCGCAGCGGCACAGCGTCTAACTGTAAACTCGACGGTTGTGGGTTATTTTCATTTTCTCGATCTTGTTTCGAATAATTGAGAAAGTGGGGAACGGAGTGATTATTAATAGGTTCCTCTAGCCCGCTCTGTTATATACAGCGTGATGCGATATAAATATATAAGTATATTAATATATATTTTTATTTAGCAAATCAAGGCAGAGCATAATTATATTTTTTTATATAATACTATTTACTTTTGCTAAATAAACTTTCTTTTCATTATATTTATCATGGTGCAAGCAATACCTTCGTGGACGTTGCATTTTCACATTACAAATTAAAATACTTCTCTTTGCGGCGCGTTTTATATAAAAGTTAAAAGTATAAAAAAAACAAAAATGCACCAGATAGCGATTGAAGCTGTTGTCAAAAATACGGACACGATGTTGTAATATACAATAAAAGATTTATATATAAAATAAAAATAAATTAGCTTCACGCTGTATCCTGCACACAGCATGGTGGGCAGAGGGAACCTAGTGTTAAGACACTCCGTTCCCCACTTTCTGCCGAATTCTGGAGGCATTGCGTGTTGAGTGGCAGAACTCAACGCCGCGCTTTGCCTCGACACCAGAGTGAAGAAATGGAAATATAAATTTAAGTAAATATTTCATCTCCTCGAGTGGGTATCGAACCCACAACCAGTCGGTTTTACAGTCACACTTTGTGCCACTGCGACCACGACTGGCCTCGAGATTTATATATATTATTATGTATTGAGAGACTCTCTGAACTACGTTATTGTGTTCTTCTAAATTGAACCTTTATATTTTCTCATGCAAGTAGGTACACATTATCTAAGCCATGAATCATTAAACGTAATGTGACAAGTCTTTTGTGCCCAGTGTGAGAAAATATAAACTAATATTTATATTTTGTCGTTAGTGCGTTTGTTCATTTCTTTATTTTTTTTTTGTTGTGCTACACTGTATAGTGTATATAGCAGTAAATGCGGAAAGTACTTAGTGTTACGATACTCCGTTTCTCACTTTCCACCCAATTTTTGAGACATTGTGTATTGAGTAGCGTTAAGCATTGCAAAGCGGAACTTGACGCCCCGCTTTTTCTTGTTCATGTACAAGAAAATACGAAGAAATACAAAATAATTCTTTCCCCCGAGTTGAGATCAAACCCACACTCATCGCGTTTACAGCCAGACGCTGTCCCTCTACACCACAACGTCCTCAATCATGATTATATATATCGAAAATGATTATTAAAAAGAACATTTTTCTTTATTTACAGCGATTAACCACGGCAACGAGAACCAACCAGCTAAGAAGTCACGCAGTGATGGAGGCAACGATGGCGCGGGCGGTTTACAGTTGCCCTACGAATGTCTGCTTCGTAACGAATTACTTGGTGCATCAATAGAAGAACTTCGAGGTCCCCCCAAGAACTGTACAGAGGGGAACAGAGCTGCCCTAGGATCTGTCCAGCTCGCGTCGGCGACGAGAGCAGCACAGGCCTATTCACCGCCTGTGTTTAGGTTTCACGCACCAATTTACAGTGCTGAAGTAAGTATTACTATATTGTTTCACTTTAGAATAAAAAAAAAATCAGCTTCACGCTGTATCCCGCAACCAGCAGAGTAGGCAGAGGGAACCTAGTGTTAAAACACTCCGTTCCCCGCTTTCTGCCGAATTCTAGAGGCATTGCGTATTGAGTGGCAGAACTCAACGCCGCGCTTAGCCTCGACACCAGAGCGAAGAAATGGAAATATAAATTTAAGTAAATATTTCATCTCCTCGAGTGGGGATCGAACCCACAACCAGTTGGTTTTACAGTCACACCTCGTGCCTCTACGTCACAACTGGCCTGGGTTTCGCTTTAGAATTGAATTTAAATTGAATCAATATGATAGTCAATAGAAAATGTCTCAAATTTCGGCGAAAAATGGAGAGGGGAATGCCTTAACATTAGATTTTCCCACAGTGCTATGCGGGATAAAGCGTGAAGCTTAGAAATGTATAAAAAACAAAATATTTGAATATCTAATAACATCATCAACCCGCATAAGCACATTTATGCAACAAACACGATTTCGCAAAGGGGCCGATATGAAATTGAGTCGCATACGAAAATACCTTTTTCGTTCGAAATCTGGAATTCTCCTGGTTCAGGTAAGCGGTGCCTCGTGGTATCTTCACTTAGAATGTTTGGTTTTAAATTGTAAAAAATTATGGCGGACGATTAAATTGCTAACATTATATCCTGTCTTAAAAGTTTTATATTTAATTAGAATTGTGATTTAAGATAATACATCCATCTTTAGTTTTATGTCTTCTGCTAATGTGTTTGATATTGGCAGTATTCATCAGAACTTGTCAAGTCATAAACATGGTTGCTTGTTTTGCGTTTTAGCAAAACTCTGTATTTTAATTGTGATTTAAAGTAAAATTAAATATTCAATTTCACGCTGTATCCCGCATATAGCAGGGTAGCCACAGGGAACCTAGTTAAGTTAAGACACTTCGCTCCCCACTTTCCAATGAATTATTGAGGTATTGCATATTGAGTGGCGGAACTCAAAGCCGCGTTTAACCTTCACACCAGAGCGAAAAAATTAAAATATTAAATATTTACATTTCGTGAGCGGCAATCGAACTCACAACCTATGGCGTTTACAGTCACACGCTTGTACCAAATTAAATTATTTAGATTAATTTCGATTTTCAGTAAATTCATTAATTTGTACGAGTTTTGCTGTTTTAGTATAGATGCAGATTAAATATCAAATAGTTATTTATACGTTACATAGCTTTTTCTATCTTACGTCTATACCAAAATATATTAAAAGTCTACAAACGTTTCATATTGGAAAAACAATTACAGATCCATAATAATATTTCAAAACTGAAGAGTTTATCTGGTTTTTACGCGCTAATCTCAGGAACTACTGGGTCTCTTTTTAAAAATCTACCAATACAATATGCATTTTTAGTTAGAAATAACGCGAATTTCCTAACCAACTTACGAATTCATTACTTAAAGTCATAAAAAGATAACAGATTTAATTAGCACACTCCTTACAACAATACTATCTAGATGTGATATCTCCACGGCTGACTCTAATTACACAGTTTTTTTTATTTGCCGTCAATAAAACATAATTAAGGAATAAAGGGTCGAGGCTGTTGTGGCGCAGTGGTAAAGTGTTTACTGTAAGCGTGACGGATATGGGTTCGATAGTATTTTCGTTTCTTCGCTCTAGTAATAAGATAATGCGCGGCGTTGAGTGTTGCCACACAACAAGCAAATCCTCGAAAATTCGGGAAAGTGGAGAACAGAATATCTTAACACTAGGTTCCCTCTGCTTACCCTTCTACACGCGGGAATGAGGGATAATTTTTTTTATTTTACTTCCAAACGATATTTTTTTTGTAGAATTTTTGATTTATGACTATATGCAGATTTCGAATGGTGTCGGTTGTAAATTTAGTTACGTGGATGACTGCTTGGGATCCCATTCTTTGATGTCACTGTGATATTTATGAAGGCATCAAGTTGATATATTTAGAAATATCCTTTTTCTTTAAAGCTTGATGAGTTTTAGAATTTGAATAATAGGTGATTTTTTGTTTTGATTTGTTATGCCAAAAATCGTTAGCGGCTGACACGATATGAAGGTTATAAGTGCTTGGTTCATATCCACAGCTCTTAAGCATTACAAGCCTTATTTTTACATGCTTTTATCTAATTCTATGTAATAAGAGGCCAATGAGTCGGGCACAAGCGTACCACTGTAACACAATAGGTTGTGGGTTCGATTCCAACTCGATTAAATGATATTTATCCTTCCTTCGCTCCGGTGTCGAGGCAATGCCTCCAGAATTCGACAGCAAGTAGGGAGCGGAAGCGTCTTAAGAGAACGGAGTGTTTTAACACTAAGTTCTTAGGTTTAATATGCTTATGTATGTTATGGATGGGACATGAGCGGGATACGACCGTGAAGCTATAAAAAAAGGTACATTCGGTGGACTTCCATATACTTACACCTACGTGGCCTAGAAGACACGTTAATATCCCACGCGTATACACGTTCTATCATTTCTTAATGCCCGGTTCGAATATTATAATATTAAATAAAAAAACACAAATACAGATTAACTAACTTTACTAAAACTGGCCAATGGTAAAAATGTTAAAAAAAATATTATAGTTTTACATATTTTTTTTATATGATACTTATTTGATAATATCTGCGTTTCACTTTACTCAAAAGGTAATTTCGTGTAAATTTTTGTAAATTGCACCTTAAAAATGACCCGAATGTGTTTTCTAAAATCGATAAGCATGACCCGAGTATTTAACCTCTCGATTGTAATTTCAAATTGAAACCGATTTATTCAAATTGGCTATTATGTCGCGTAAACTTGGCCATCTAATGTGGTTCGTTCCTTATTGTGACAGTATTTTTTTTTGTAAAATATTCCAATACAAAAATAAAAGGTATTTTATAGTATTAAGGTTAGTTGCAGTTCTTTTTATTGTAAAGAACGGATGATATTTCGCGGACGTTCTCCCGCAAAGGTTCTTTTTTTTCTTTGAGTTGTTCTCAATAATCTTTATAGCTCACGTACCCTCATTTGACTAAGTTTAAACACGTTTTTTTTCTATAGTTATTGTTTAAAGGAATATCACTATATCAATAAAATTGTATTTTTTTGAATTTGTGGCCCGAAATTTATTTGGATTTTGAAATTTGAAACTTAGGATTGCTTTTGTAACTATAAATGGTCAATATCGTAAATGTGGATCACTACCATCTCAAGTCAAAAAAACGCAAAGTATTTTTTGTAGATCTTTTTTCTTGCAATTTTAGCGAATTTTATGGTAAAATAATAAAAAAAATATTGATATATTTGATGCTTTTATATATGATTTTTGTAGCATATGTCATTAAATATTTATTTTGTTGCGGCTATAGTTGTAGGTTGGATCCCCACTCTAGGATATGATTATATTTAATTTACTTTCATTGCCCCACTTTAGTAGACGAAACGCAGCGTTGAATTCCGCAACTCACCACGCAATGTCCCGAGATTATTGGACTGCTTACTTTTCCCCATTGAATGTTTCACACTATGCTCCCTTTGCCTAACCTGTGCGGGATGAAGCGTGAAGAAGGTTTGTTTATCTTTATAAATATGAATAAATCAGTTTCAAGCCGTATCCCGCACACAGCAGGGTAGACAGAGGGAATCTAGTGTTGAGACACTCCGTTCCCCACTTTCTGCCGAATTCTGCAGGCATTGCGTGTTGAGTGGCAGAACTCAACACAGACATCAGAGCGAAGAAATGGAAATATAAATTTAAGTAACTATTTCACCTCCTCGAGTGGGATCGAACCCACAACCAGTCGGTTTTACTGTCACACTTTGTACCCCTGCGATACGACTGGCCTCGAAAATTGAAAATATTATATAAAAATGAAATATATCTCAAATTTCATCATTATTCTATAATACAAAATTTAATATTTTCCCAATAACACAATAGATAGCAAGTAGTCGGTGTGTGTTTGTATTGTATAACATTGTTACATTAAAAACGCTGAACATGTCGGTTCGCTTTGTAATGGAGACACACCTATCGGGTGTCACTCTGTTTTCTAAGGTGGCGTTACGTTCGTCAACTTTGTCCTCTAATGCTTGAAAATATAAATATATATAATATATGTATGTAGATTTTATTTGTAGTAGTGATTTTCTTTGATTACTTAAGGTGTTTGGGTAGGCGTTTTTTGATTAAGTTATTGTGGTGTAGCATATTGGTTTTAGGTTCGTTTCCGACAAGGGGAAATTAATTATTAGCATTTTTACACTCTGACAAGATTAAATGTGGCATTAAGTTCCGCCACTCAAGAAACAATGTCTTGAATCTGGGCGGAGAGTGGAGAACGGAATGTATGTACTAGGTTCTCACTGACTGCTATGAGGCGTAGCCTGCTTATATGTGAATGCTTAAAAAATATTGTGTGTGTTATTTTTAGTTTCACACTCTGTCTCGCACATGGCAGGATAGATAAAGGGAACTTGGGAAGCTAATGTTAAAACACTCTGTTCCCCACTTTCCGCCGAATTCTGGAACGTGTTGAGTGGCGGAGCTCGTTACCAGGAAGAAGTGAA
Organism: Heliconius hermathena; assembly: GCA_013403705.1. Lineage (NCBI taxonomy): Eukaryota > Metazoa > Arthropoda > Insecta > Lepidoptera > Nymphalidae > Heliconius > Heliconius hermathena. The sequence goes on along the minus strand of JAAIXJ010001769.1, from coordinate 1,549,681 downwards.
AATATTACATATTTAATTCCCTCGAGCGGCAATCAAACCCACAACTTGTCGGGTTTACAGTCCAACGTTTGTGCACCTGCGCCACGACCGACCTCATCCATAATCGTGTTCAGCCTCTAAAAATCTATAATTAAATAGTGAGAAACGAAATCACGGGAAACAGTGTATGAAAAAAAATATATTACATTTGCAAACGTTCCAAGAAGGCAAATATCCTTTTTTGTTTGTAGTTTAACAATTTTTGCATAAAACAATATTATATTTGTACCGAAATTAACATAAATCCACGTTACCAAGCATACGTGTAATCTAACACAGCCATAACCCAATGCAAAAACTCGACGTTTGAATATTCATTACTTTCGACGTCAGTGACTATGTATGTATGTATGTACGTACCTACCGTACACCTCACGAACAAACGTAGGGGCATCATATTTTTTTAGTGTTAAGTAAACGTGTCGGTCGGCGAAAAGAAACACTGTAGAAATGTCCACTCACAAGAATACCTCGTGCGGTGTGTGTGTGTCAATTATCGCGAATGAAGCGTTTAGCGCGATAGTGACAATGGGTGTGTGCTAATAAATACCATCTGGTTTTTTTTTCTCTTAGTTTCATATAAGCTCGTCGTGGCGCAATGGTAGTGTCTAGCTGTGCGAAAAGCGATGGTTGTGGGTACGATTCTCATTAGGGGTAGTGATTTTTTTTTATTATTGAGGCCGGTCGTGGCGCAGAGGCACAAAGTGTGACTGTAAAATCGACTGGCTGTGGGTTCGATCCCCACTCGAGTGAAATGTTTGTTTACATTTATATTTAGATTGCTTCGCTCTGGTGTCGAGGCAAAGCGTGGCGTTGAGTTCCGCCACTCATTACGCAATGCCTCCAGAATTTGGCGGAAAGTAGGGAACGGAGTATCTAAACACATTTGCCTACCCTGCAGTGTGCGGGATACAGCGTGAAGCTGATTTAATTTAATTTAATATTTTTTTAAATTATTTTAATTTCTTCGCTCTGTTAACTTTTCTGTCTTCGTTAAGTTCGGCCTCAATATGTATTGATTCCGATAATTGAGCGGAAAAATCGGAGTGTCTTAGGCTTAACACTAGATTACCCCCTTATCTACCACGCTAAATGCGGGATACAGTGTTAAATAAAAAAAAATATATTTCTTTTTAATGTACCTACTACTTCCAATATAGTTGTGCATATTTTTTTTCACCGGTCATTGGGTTCAGCCATACATACAATACTATTGTTTTTTTCGTCGCATAATTTTTGTCCCGTCATTTGTCCGTCCGTCTGACATCACTCACGCGGTGACAAGAACCTAAAATAAATTATTAAAATTTTACGGTCAAACGTTTAGAATATTAACATTTGCATGTCAATTGTGTTGTATTGTTTTTCAATTCAGTTGCAAATGTCTCGGACACGAGCTCGAAGTGTCTTGGTCACGACTGCCGTGGAAATTCCTTTATCCGACTTCAAGAAAAATGCATACTTTGTTGTTTACAAAAAAATTAAATCAGCTTCATGCTATATCTCGCACACAGCAGGGTAGGCAGGGGAACCTAGTGTTAAGACACTCCGTTCCCCACTTTCTGCCGAATTCTGGAGGCATTGCGTGTTGAGTGGCAGAATCCAATGCCGCGCTTGTCCTCGACACCAGAATGAAATGGGAATATAAATTTAAGTAAATATTTCATTTCCTCGAGTGGGGATCGAACTCACAACCAGTCGGTTTTACAGTCAAACCTCGTGCCGCTGCGCCACGACTGGCCTCAGTTGTTGTTTACCGTTTCACATTAAGAAATTTTTACATAATATTCTGAACGTATTTGTGGATTGTTAATTTCGACCACTTGTCTCTCAAAAATTCTTTGAAAAAGGGCAAAAACCTTTAAATATTTTTCCTGTATTTATTAGTACTTGAGAGGTTGTTGCCATGGGCTTAAAGATATTTATTGTCTATGATAGTTCTGTGTTGATTGAGATCAGTCGTGGCGCAGGGGCACAAAATAAACGCGACAGATCGCGGGTTCGATTTCCACTCGAGGAAAGCTAATGTTTAATATTTCTAGTTTTAACTTCCACCACTCAACACGTAATGCCTCCAAAATTCGGCTGAAAATGGGGAACGGAGTGTCTTACACAACATTCTCTCTGCCTATTCTCTTATGTACATACGTGCGATAGAAAAAAAGATTGTATATTTGTTTAATAATATTTGATTAATATGTATATTAGTAGTTATTCGACTGTTGATTACCAATCACGAAGTGGTTAATAATGCTCACGAAACCGCTGTCGACGGTGCGCTGTAAAAAAAAATACTTAAAAAGTATCTTAGTATCTTAGTTACTGAGGTGAGAGGTCGACTAATGGTTTTTGAACATGTTCATTTGTAAATGCATTAGTAAAATAATATGAGGCCAAGTTTTTCGACACCTTGTCTTTTTTGTTGACTTGTTAAAATTAAAGTCTTAAAATCTTCTTGATAAATATATACTTTTTTAATAAAGGCTTTTTAATTTTTTTTTTTCACGCTGTGTCCCGCATATAGCAGGCATAAGGAACCTAGTGTTAAGACACTCCGTTTCCCACTTTCTGCTGAATATTTTATTATTTAGTAATATTTTAAATGAATAGATTATAGTGGACTTTGACCGTTTCTGAATTTGTAATTATAACGGTAAATTCTTCACCAAATTACGTATGACATTTAAGTAAAAAATGCCATTTTTTCGTGCAATTAACATTTCATACTATGCGCAGAACTTTTTAGTCGAAGCAATATTAAAAATCACGTTTATTAATTAGCGGGTTGCATTAAGTGAAACTCGTTCAATTAAATTTTATAATTGTTCTTTTGATTAAATTTGCGTTATTATTATAAATATAATTAAATATGATTTAAGCTTGCATGTTTATGTGAATTCTTACTCTTTAACTTGGCTTTTCTAGTTAAGTTTTTTTCTATTCGTTCTTACATTTTTTATACAACGCTATGTATTAGTCTTATTTTAATAGCTTCACGCTGTATCCCGCACATAGCATGGAACCCATGAATCGAATCTAGTATTAGGGCACTCCGTTTCCATTAAGATACTTCTGTTCCCCACTTTCCGCTGATTTTTTTTATTAAGAAAACGTATAAAAATTGGGATGGGAAGGGATTTGAACCCGCGCCTCTTTGAAAACCGTCAAAGCGCTCTGACCACCTAAAGCTTAAGTTCTCATCGAGTTATGTCGAAATTTTTATACGCTTGTTACAACTTATTTATGTTGTTAGCATCTCTATAGGAAGATTTTTACAAATTTCCGCTACCCAAAGATAATTACTTAGAATTATCGTTTGGCAAGAGAGAATACATTTACTTAGTGTGTACACTTTAAAAATAAATAAAAATGGCGGAATTTAGTCTAATCGGATTTAAAAAAAAAACTATAAACAGTCTCCGAGTGAAATGTGAATTCATAATTATCGCATAAGACACATGTACCTCAACCATACATCCAATTACATCAATAAACATTACAAGTACCGATTTTTTTTGGTTTTTTTTTATAAAAAAATCTGAGCACACTTCGCAATGACATTTTTGATTACGTATTCCTTTCAATGTGTCAACAAAAAAAAAAAGATTAAAACTATTCATGTCATTCTAGATCTGTCCTATGGGCACCACCCACCGGATTATGTGTGCATTCTTGTAGAATACCAATTTTCGGCAGTTTTTTAAAATGCACGTACAGACGGGCGGACAGTGACTCAATTCCGAATACGTATCCATATAAATCCTCTTCGGTGCTTTGAATGTATGATAATTCCTCGACCACCGTAGAATGTTTGTCAATACAATCAATCCATCAATTTATAAATATCTCAGTTTGAATTTATTGAGTTTTTCTTCTTTGAATTACAATTTTGTTTCTTCAATTTTTTTTGGCTCGGCGCGTCGTATATTGCTAGGTACTTTACTGTGCTTGTTTTTGGTTAGTACCACCACAACGTTCATCAGGTTGGTCGGTCGTACTTTTATTACAATGTTTCATAATTTATTTATTATTTCTACGAATACTACTACTATATAATCATATATTTTTTAATACGAAAGCGTAATTTGGGTAGCGCACACACAAAAAATCTATGATGTAGAGAACACGTGCCAATTTTTTATATTCGCTCAACTGACATGTTGGCGGGTTAAAGCACCTCTAATTTAACATTTAGCATTGTACATCTTGTCATACTTTGTTACTTATTACAACTACATTGCGATTATAATCAAAATTATATTCTGGTTGTCTCCATCCGTCGGAAAGTGGAGTACGGAGTGTCTTAACACTAAGTTCCCTCTGCCTATCGTGCTATAGGCGGAATATAGTGTGAAGTTCAAAACAAAAATCTGATTTGTATTGAATAGCTTGGGAAGAAGTAATTACTATTAATACATTATGTTAATTATTATTAAAATTTCGCGTTTCGTTTATGATTGCGCCTGCTTTGAACTGTTTGCAATTATTTTGCAGCACTCCACAGTTTTGGCACTTGTGCAGGCGCGACGTATCGTCGCGTTGCGGTTATCTAATGCTTTTTGCCTTAAGACCTTGAACGGATAAAAGTCTAGACGCTTTGCAATTTACAAATTTTGCGCTTGCGCATTTCAATGATGCGTGCGATTCTAGGGTTCATTGGTCTATTCTTGTTACAGTCACTGCTGACTCTTTTTTTATAGCCACAGGTAAGTGCTGACTCTTTCTTGCCCGTTGTACCCGGAATTAAAATTTTCAACGCACGATCTGTATGGTGAAATGAATTTTTGCAGTGGTGTTGCCAAATTGAATTTATAATTCATATTAAAACAGCCTATAGTGTATCACCCGATAGAGTTTAATTTGATCGTTTCACGCTACGGTTAATTGATTTTTCCGTATCCTTCGGGAAAAGAATTTAATGTATGTAGAGAAATTGATGCTGATTTTTATTGATTTGCTAAAATCCGAGCTAACTGGCACTTCTCACGTGAATGAATCATTACTTTTAATAATTGAGATACAAAAAGTAATGTATTTTCAATTAGTGGCTAACTTTAAAGACTGTAATTACATTTAGGCACAGGTGTGTTTAAGCGTTTCTAAGTAACCATAGATAAAATCTTATGTTTCCCAGTTAGTATTATTACATTCGAAATCAGCTTCAGTTAGAATATTATTACATTCGAAATCAGCCTTTCCGCATGTAGCGGGGTAGTTTTCGAGACATTGCATGTTGAGTGGCTGAACTTAACGCCGTTTATTCACCAAATAGTTATTATATTCCTTCAAAGCAAGAATGAGTCGCTGAACTGTTTGCAAGGCTAAATCTAGACCAGCGGTCATTGTCGGGGGATGAATTGTAGCTTTTAATAACTTCTATTTTGTTTTTTTTTGTTAATCTAACTGCAAATCGATTTCTTTGTACTTGTTTTTGAGAACACAGGCGAGCTGCTGTTGTGTTTTTATAATCTAGATCATGTCTCAGATTGTCCCAGTATTAGAGCACAGTCATGCTTTGGCTTCATTGTGTAAGTCCTTCTAATTTCCAATACGTCTCAGCCGCACTCGCAATTTCATATTAATTATATCGAAACTTTTTTTTTTAATGCCCACCGGTGTTTGTACGAGGCACATTCGTGGCCTTGATTGTTTGATGTCATTTACTGACACGTAAGTGCCTCTCTATATAATTTTTTTTCATCTTACAACAATGACCGAAAGTACGTTGATTGACATTTACAAGTCACAAATCACCATGCATATGTCCTATATGTTATCTGATATATGGGATGGTGGGGTTTCCTAGTATGACAAAGTCGTTGACTGACATCGCACGGCAGGGATACGTACTTTGGCAAATCAAAGAATTAAATCAGTTTCACGCTGTATCACACATCAGGGAAGGCAGAGGGAACCTAGTGTTAAGATCCTCCGTTCCCCACTAGATAAGATAATAATAAGACAATAGATTTTTTTGTTGGCAGATGGCTAGGTATTATGTCTATTCTGTACCTAAATGATTTCGATATCCTAGGCGTATATTAGATGTTCGTTTGCCACTATTGTTATACGAGCATTTAAAAAAGAAATGAAAAATTTATTCACAATCACAATGCCCGAATATTGCCCCGACACCCACATGCGATGCGCTTGGCTTTATAATAGCCGAGTATAATATAATAGTTTTTAAATGTATTTTGTTATTTATTAATTTGAATTGATGATGCTTGTTTGAGATGATGCCATTTCTGTTTTTTTCGTCTCCTGTAATATCTAAGTTCTTCAATTTTTCAAACGTTGTTAGCTGCCGTGTTGTCAGCGTATTAAGTGGTCAGAAGTGGTCATCCGTGTTTTCTAAGTGGTTTGTTTGTTAAATCAACACCTACCGGTACGCGAGGGCATTTCGCGAGAAGCATCTACACGGCCTTAATTTTTTTTCAACTATATAAACAACTGCTTGTTTGTTGAGGCTTTTGCGATCGAGGCCCGATAGGGTTTCCTTTGTTTGTAGTCTTAAGTCAATTGAATCAGCATATAGAGTAAAATTCGCGACACCATTTTTAAATTAGCCGGACTTTTAAGTGAAACCACAGAACCGTTGAGATTTTACGTTCATATGGATTTTCTTTTTTTTCTTACCTGCCTGTTATGATCTTGCAGCTTAATTATAGTAAATTATTTAAGGAAAAATAATTTATTATTTTTTTCATGTATCTCGAACAGTATGTAGAGAGATTTGTCTCTACAGCAGTAATATATAAACAACATAATTTTTTTGTACATGTGGGGTTTGTTGAATATTTTTTTTTTCTATAATGATTTTATAAATTCAAATAAATTCCGTGTTAAATATTTGTATTCTCTCCACACCGGATCACTGAAATGGGACTGTGGTACGGCTACTGTAGTTTATTTTTGTTTTATTGTTGCGCATCTAACGTGACCTGTTTACGGATACGTGCAGGTCCTAAAATCTGCCATTCATTTATAGTACCAATCAATCTGTTATCTAAGATCTAGTCACTACATGGTGGATTTCTAGCTTTTTATGCGTCTGCTGTCTGAGGTTAATAAACTTGAATTCTGATTGCTCATTCATCTTACATCATTGTGGTTTGCGTTATATTCAAAATTTTTCTTTTTTCCTTTTTTCTCTCAAGATACTGTCGTATCATTAGCGTAATACGTACATTACATTTTGTATTTCTTAATTCATTTAATTCGTGCTTTGCAGTTTCCGCGGGGTTGTCAAGTTTCATTTTCAACCTGTCACTTATTTGCTATCTTCGGAGAGTCGTTCGAAACCTGAATTATGTTTAATTTTTTACTCTGATTTCGTCTTTTATATTCGAATATTCAATTTATAGTTGACATAAACTATGAAAGCTGATACGTGTGGGTGTGAGTAATGTATTGTATGCACAATTCCCATATCATATTCAGAGTCGTCTAGTTTTGATGCCATTTTATAAAATACCGTTTTTTCTATTCCACTGTACCTCATATTTTATTTAAATTAACATAGTGTTAATCAATGCTTCAACACATAAAGTGCAATAAAATGTTTACGACGTACATTTATATACATTGATTGAATTAATATAAAACGATATTATGATTTATTGAAATTGTATTATTGGAACCCTGTTTTTGATTGGAATTAAATCAGGATGTGAGAAGCAGTGGTATTTTATAATATAACGATCGGCTCTGGAGTCTGGATTAGGGTTTGTACAACTTGTGATAGGTCGTCGCGTATTGAACACAATAATATCATTTTGTGATCTATTGTGCGTACGTTTTTGTCTATTTTTGTTGAATAAGGCAATTGTGCATAGAGGAAGTAGTCAATTGCTTCTATCTATTCATTGCCCACAAATGAGCTTGGACTATGTTGACGTCGTCACGCCATTCTGAATTTTGTATGTATATTTTAATTTCATGCAGCTTCACGCTGTATCCCGCATATCAGGATAGGCTAAGGAAACCTTGTGTTAAGATACTCCGTTCTCCATTTTCGATTTCGTGTTGAGTGGCGGAACTCAACGCCGCGCCTACGCCTTGGTGCGAAAAAGTGATAATATTAATAAATAAAATTTCCCCCCATTATAGTCACTCGTTTGCACCCTTGCGTCACATTGGCTTCTTTATATAAATTGTTTATTAATAAATCAGTATTAGGTTATACACTAGAACCATTCATTCTTTTTCGCTGTCATTTTGTTCTAAAACTATGTCGGTGTTAGCAAAATTGCACATTTATTTTTATTGCTGTATGACGTGATTTCGAATTATTATATTATTGATATGCTTTGAGCGTTTTGATGATGATGTTTTTTGTTGCTTGGAAAACTAATTTGTCCAATCAAAATAGCATTAGTATATAAAATGGTTGGAGTTCTCAAACTTTTGCCGTAGTCAACCTTTATATTTATAATCCGGCTTAGTGCGGTCGTACTTTATATATATTAAATAAATGATATTTTAATGCTTATGTCGACTGTTCCTCGCGTTACGCTTAATATTCTAATATATCAAAGGATTTTGTATCAACAAATCTCCGTGCCCAATTACAAAAGTTGAATTTCACGTGTCTCGTAAGATATCATCGGAGCTGCAGGCTATTTTTTTTATAATACGCGCCGTAAGTAAAACACTACTATGAGAAATCGCATCTCTAAATTTGTTATCCTCGCGGATTTCAACTGATTGTTTTCATGCAGAGGCAACCTAGTGTTAAGACACTCCGTTCCCCACTTTCCACAGAATCTCTTCTGGCGGATATCAACGCCGTGCTTTGCCTCGACACCAGAGCGACGAAATGAAAATATTGAATATTTCCTCGAGTGAGAACAGAACCCACCACTCTGTGCCCCTGCGCCACGACTGGCCTCAACTGACTAAGTAACGTGCCAATTTTTAAAACCAGTTGCAATATCCTCCAGGCAATTTTCGACTTACGTAATACAATATTATGCATTTGTTTTCATGAACACCAAGGCCACGGTGTCGACGGCCACTCGGGGGCGGGGCGGTTACTAAGTCAATATATCCTTAAGTGGCGGTTGTGAGTTAATCATCATGCAGAAACAGAATGCACTTTCCATCTTACTTCGGTTGTACCGTTAGTGGTTCATTCATTAACTATGAACCAAATCCCCGAAAAAAAAAAGTCTAGTTTGGTTTTTTTTTGGTATTTGGGATGGGCTTAGGTTGTGCTAGTATCTTGTGGAGGATAGTCGTGGCGCAGGAGTATGGAGGACTGTAAACGCGACATGTTGTGGGTTCAGTTTCCATTCCAGGAGATGGAATATTTAATATTTTCATTTCTTTGCTCTTGTGTCGCGTTGAGTTCTGCCACTCAACATTAGGTTCCCTCTGCCTACCCTGCTGTATGAGGGTATACAGCGTGAAGCTGAGGAAAAAAATCTATATTGATTTTCCAATTACGTCAAAACGTTGCCATATAAACGAGGATATGGTTACATCATAATAAAGTATCTACTTTACAAATAACAATATAATAAAGAGGTACTTTAGCCTTTATTAGACAAGATAAATGTTAAAATATTATAACATAACATAACATTTTTAATGTCAGTTATAGCACTAAAAGATGTAATAAAATTCCGTGTAACTAACTAACTGCAAAAACTGCACAATTCGCGTAAACTCGCGGCAGTAATCACGACCGTGAACCCAGGTTTATTGTGCCTTCTCAACAATCTAGATGGTTCATAAAGCATCGCAAATTTCGTGGGACTCAACGTGGGATGTTTTATGAGTATAATAATTTCGACTTTTGTTGTATAGAATTTGATAACGTAGGTGGTTTTTAGGTATATTCTTTGGACTAAGATTTTTTTTTAATCTTAGGACAATACGGCAGTGAATGAAAACAAACATACAGTATATGTATAATCTGTAATACCCACTTCAAGAGAAACATAAGAAAATTATACAAAAACATGAACGTTAAAAGCACTCGCAATAAATATTGTTGATAAGAGAAGCAGTTTGCACGCTATACTATAAGATTTTGTTTTTCGTTTTCAGCTTCATTCTGTATCCTGCATGTAGCAAAGTAGGCAGAGGGAACCTAGTGTTAAGACAATCCGTTCCTCTTTTTCCGCTGAATTTTATTGAGAGGCGGATTGTTGAGAGGCGGAACTAAACGTCGCACTCTTCCTTTGGCACCAGAGCGAAGAAATGAAAATATTCATAAATAATAATAAATTTCTCCGTGTGGGGATCGTACCCACATCCGTCGCGTTGCAATCACACGATCGTGCTTCTGCGCCACAACGGCCTTAAAATAGAAAACGTATGGTAGTTAAAATGATAAATTGAAATCTGCAAGTAAAAAAATCGCTGACAAATCGAGACGCTATCAAATGTGCGGAGTTGATTTTGTTACGTTTGGTTTTTTTTCAGTGTTTTTTTTTACCTTGTAGTATGTATGTTGTACAAAAGGCTACGGGTAGGCGAACCTTCCAAGGACTCTCGTTACGCTTCAGGAGGTCACTAGCCAATTCTACTATTGTTTTTAAGAAATTTTGTTTTAATTCATTTTAATCAACAAAATTTTAAAAAAATGTTTCATAAAATAAAGTTGTAAGTATTTTTGAATATTTAAATAATACTGATAGTTGGTTAGGTTATGTTGATTCGGATTTTTTTACTGTTTTTTTTTTATTTCGTATAGATTGTATATTTTTGTGGTACACCATTTTTAATTACCTGTTAAGAATAGAACAAATGCCATGACCTGATGCAAATTTATAATTAATGAACTTAATTTTGAGATTAGTAGTACCTTATAGTGTTTTTTCGCGAGGAAACCTCGGAACCTAGAATTAAGATACTCTGTTCCCATTACTTATCTGCGAACTTCCTTGCGTTTTTAGTAACAGAACTCAACTCCGCGCGTCGCTCAGTTGTCAGAAGGGATTAAATGAAAATAATAAATATTTCATCCCCCCTAGTGGGCATCGAACCCACAACCGTCGCATTAACAGTTGCAAAGTTGTGCCCGTGGAGACGGACGGACGGCCCATTAGTGTTACCTTATACACACATCATATTATTTAATGTACCATCACTTACTTCACCGTTCTACGCCTCTAATGGCAACACTTAAGTTAAAATTTCGTTGCTCTAATGAAGTCTCTAGTGTTGTTATGTGTTTTTTTTTACAAGTACCTCAATTCGTTTACCACTACCGCAGCGTTGAAATTAGTTGATTCAATTTGTCAGTGGTTTTTGCCCCATCACTGTTTTCTGTTTCGCAACTTGAGCATTTTTCTTTTTTACTACCGCCAGTCTAATGAGTGCATCACCATTTGTTATTTTAACACCGGTTCTAACGCCTCTCGTAGATGTTCTTTATTTTTTTTTGTGAGGAACAATCACGATTCTTTTTTTTTTTTAGTTTCACGCTGTATCCCGCACGTTGCTAGGTAGGTAGAGAGAACCTGGAAACCTAGAGCTAAGACACAACAGTTCTGTTTCTCATTTTTTCCCGAATTCTGGAGGCATTGCGTTTTGAGCGGCGGAAATCAACGTCGCGCTTAAATATTAAATATTTCATTTCTTCGAGTGGGATTCGAACCCACAACCTGTCCAGTTTAGTAGCATACTTGTTCCCTTGCGCCACGACTGGCATCCACGATCCGTCGACTTGACCAATTGTTTGCTGGTAGCTGCCAACTCAATTTAGACAGAAATCTAAACTCTATTATTCTGGTCATCGTATCTTGATTAGTTTTTCTACCGGCCATAATGAGAACTGTCCAACTTTCGACCATCTTGATTTTTTCTCCCCGTTATATAGTAATAAACTTTATTTTTATTATTTTTTGCACGAAATACTGCTTGAGAGATCTGTTAAGTAGTTAAAGGATTTCGATTAAATTTAATTTATTTCCTTGTCCATTTATTTTATTAGCTCTCAAGATGTCGAATGTTGATTGAATAACAAACAACATGTCTCTAAGAGCTATATGCAGTTTCGTCTCGATTTTACCTGCACGACTTTATTTTAGTGTAGATATAGTAATAAAAACTTTGTTAATATTCTGGTCTTTTTAATGTAATTTAATATTTGTATCGAATATGTTAGAAATAATCAATTTTATTACGATTATTGCATTGTTGCTGATATAATTGGCTATATTTTTGGATGAACATTTAATACTTATTATATCAGAAATATTGTTATTTATCACCCAAATCCAAGTTGAAAAACTTAGTGTCGTAATAAAAGCCAACCCTAAAACAATAAAAGATTCGATATTTTCATTATTCGACTTTGAAATATTGAATTAGGTGTTTATTTTGTCATGTTTATTAGTTGATGTTTTTTTTCCCATACAATTTACTTGTTTTGGTGCATTTTATGGATATGATACCAAGTTGATGGGATGTAAAATGTATATTTGGATTCATATACATATGTTTACAGTCACGAATTCTAGAGGCTATTAAGTATTGTTTTTATATATGGTTTTATCCTTTTAAACGTATGGGCACCTATTATGTGGAAAACCCTAATTGTGATAATTCGTACATTGTATGGATCTAATGCTTAAATAACGATTTGGTCAAGTAAAATCTGCGAATTTACCGCGGCGTTGAGTTCTACCGGTAAAAACGTAATCTCTCGAAAATTGGGCATAAAGTGATGAATGTTTAGTGTGAAGAGTCTTATTACTAGATTCGGAAGGACCATTTATATGTGGGATACAGCATGAAGTTAAAAAAGAATACAATTCGAAATGTGTGAAAAAAAAATGTAAAAAAAAAAACGTTTTTCTTGTTACAGGAAAATATAGATCCGTCGCCGTATAGCTTATCACCAGTATCAGCAAAATCACAGAAGCTACTGCGGTCCCCGCGGAAGGCTACAAGGAAAATTTCTAGGATCCCTTTCAAGGTGAATATTAATAGATTGAGTTATAGTTTATTTTAAATTTACTTTTTAAAATACCTACATTAGTCTAAAACTACTGTACTGATATACTCTAAAATAAACTTGTGATGTATTTGACTGACTTTGGAGTCTCTGTAAGATTTTAGCATATGAATAATTTGTATATTTGTTATTGTCATATTAGGATATTATTTAGAACTTGAGGAGTACCTTGCGACACACGTCAAAAGATCTCAAATATTCTCTCATCTTTCATTTCTACCTTGTATTATTTTGAAAGCAATGTATCATTTTAATTCAATTTTAAATGAATTTTATTCCATATTCTAGGTGCTAGATGCGCCAGAGCTACAAGACGACTTCTATTTGAACCTTGTGGACTGGTCCGCCCAGAACGTCCTCAGCGTCGGTCTTGGGAGTTGTGTATACTTATGGAGTGCTTGCACTAGTCAGGTGAGATACGAATAAGTTTGGTTTTTAGTTTACTATTATATACTGTATTGCGTGTTTTGAAGCTGAAAATTATTCTGTATTATTCAACTAAATTAATGGAAGGTGGAGGTGGGTCAAATTTTCTAAGTGTTATAGATACTAAAGTCTAAATTAAACTCCCTAAGTTCTAAAGTTAGAGGCCAGTCACGGCGCAGAGGCACGAAGTATGACTGTAAAATCGACTTGTTGTGGGTTCGATCCCCACTTGAGGAAATGAAATATTTATTTACATTTATATTTTCATTTCTTCGCTCTGTTGTCGCGTCGTTGAGTTCCGCCACCCAACACGCAATGCCTCCTGAACTCAGCGGAAAGTGGGAAACGGAGTGTCTTAACACTAGGTTCCCTTTGCCTACCTTGCTGTGTGCGGGATACGGCGTGAAACTGATTTAATTTTTAATTTTTATACCAGAAACCCAATAGTGTACAGGTACACACTGGGATATTTTATTATTCTGTAATTCTGGGAATGGACTAAGTTACAGCTTCTAGTATTACTATTACGACTTGACTTGTTACATTTTGCATATAGAACAGGTTAAATTATTCTTGAAGGTCCAAGAATTGTCACTGTTGCATTTTATTTTAGCAAGTTCCACCAAATGTGATTAACTGGTATTAAAAATCAGCAATTTTTTATACAAATTTCTAATTCCTAAGCAAGTTTTTTTGCCCTATTTATATTTGAGCATTAACACTATGGCCAAAAACACCTCGCGTCATAAAATATATTAAACGACTATTTATCGGTTGCGATATCTGTTAAATATCCTCCTTATAATACGATTCGAAAAAGAACGGAAATCACACAAAAAAATACAACTCCATATTTATTATTTTTCGTGTTTTTAGGGTTCCGCACCTCGAAAGAAAAAGGCAGTATATTTATAAACTAATTTTATTGTTTGTCTATCTGTATGACTGTCTGTCCGTCTGTCAAAGTCATTTATTTAAAGATTGTCTTCAGTTCATTGGAGCAAAAAAAAAGCTTTTAAGTTAACGTAATCAAAATATAAGAGTTGTGAAATTTGGCAAGAACTGAAAACTTACAATACCAATAAAGGAAAATTCTAAAAATGTAAATTTACATATTATATAAAAAAAAACATTACAAACTTATATTTGTAGTTCATTTCATACGAAATGAGTGCACACGTGCGCAATCTTAGGTTGTACTTCCGTATGACCTACAATCTTAAAATTGTTACGAAACCCTCGATAGGCGAGTCCGACTCACACTTGTCCGGTTTTTATGCAAAATAACAGACCTAATGCAAATAAATGTTGTACCTAAATAATAATGTGCAATCTAAAATGTCATTGGCCCACGAGGGGATCGAACCCGCGACCTTCGCGTTCTTAGCGCGACATAAAAAACTGAACTAAGTTGATGGGTCGTTGTCATTGTTGTCGGAAACTTCGTGTTATTATCTATATCTATAAACTCTGTAGATTTATTATGAAATAAAGTTATGCAATGTTTTTGTTTATTTTTTTTTCTTACAAGTGGACATTACAAAAGTAAACCAAGAAAGATAAATATACTTTTCTTTTATATATTTTTTCTCATGCGGTTTACTACTTGGAGACACGGAATTTAGTGACACATTACTCCGCCCCCCACTGTATAGTAAGCTAGATGCTCAACTTTTCATTCGAATTAAGTTGTCAGGTCGATAGTCTTTAAAAAAACTAAAAATAAACGTCGTTTTCTGATGGATAAACATAAAATATAGCAGTATTTTTTTTATTTTTATAACATTATATTCGAGCTTTCTGATCGATAAACATAAAATATTTAATATTAAACATTATTTATAAACGACACATAACGTGAAACATTACTGTCACAAAAATGACGTGAAATTATACAAAAATTGATAAAACCTGTTTCTGCACACGCTATAAAATTCGTCTAGTGCTAGTTAGTCCATTGCATCTGATTTAGATGGATTACGTGAAGCGAACCACAAACGTGATAAAAATAAACACGCGGTTCGCGGGTTGCGCCGCGTGTTTCATATTTATAGTTTTTTTTATATATGTATGGCAGAATGAGATCACTGTATTACATACACTGTATAATAAGTAGTGGTGGTATTATTTTTTTTTAACAATTTCATATATTTTTTTTCACGATATGTCGATAATATTTATGTATATTGTAGAGCGATTTTACTGTTAATGCTTCAATTTTTCCAGTGTAGTTAAAATATATATATTTAAAGTAAGGAAAGTACATAGTTTTGTTGACTTCACGCTGTATCCCGTACACAACAGCGCAGAGGGAACCTGGGTGCCTAGTGTGAAAACACTCTGTTCCTATTAAGACATTTCCGTTTTCCACTTTCTGCCGAACTCTGGAGGCATTGCGTGTTGAGTAGCGAAACTCAACTTTAGTTACTTACCTGTTCCAAATACGGAAAATTAAAAAAATATATCTTACGAATGTAGAGTACAGAGAAGCTTTTGTTTAGTTCGTATTTCTAGTATATTTATAATCGAGAGTGTTATACGATTCCTTTTATTTTATTAAATTCTATCGTTGATGTCATATTAATAAAATTTTGTATAAAATTACCTATTCATTATAATGTATCTTAGCTACCGAATGTCCAAACAGCTTCCGAATGTAGGTAATTATACTATTTTATTTCTGTTTTTTAGTTTAATAACACTCAGTTATTATATTGTTTTTCATCTACAGAAAACAGCTAGACCAAAAATAATTATATTCATCCGGTAGACGAATTTAATGGATTCATACATTCTTTGTATTTTATAATAAATATATGACTCATTGAATTTGTAACTTGACACGATTAAAATGTATTTTTCTTTTACGTCTGTGGTGTGTTTTTTTTGCTTAGGTACTTGTTTAGAACTACTGTATATGTAAATACTAATGTGTACTTTGTATACAATTTCATTTAATTTCATAATAACATTAATATTTCAAGTTAAAGATGTTTATTTGTGCATTTGCAAGCACTTTTGAATCGTCAAATCTATGAATTATTTCTATCACCGGCTCGAATGGCAGTTCTGCTGTATAGAAGAGCCGGCAACAGTTTTTCTAGTATAAAAAGCTACATTTTGAGGCTACATTTTTCAGTGAATTCTAGAGAGGCATTGCGGATCTCAACGCCGCGCTTTGCTTCGTTATCGGAAGGATCGAGGAAATGAAAATACTAAATATTTCATTTTCTCGAGTAGCAATGGAATCCACAACGCGTCGCTTTTACGCTTGTGCTCCTGCGCCACGACTGGCCTCAAAAATTACCTAAAAACACCTTAAAATTTATAAATCGCCAAAACGAATCATTTGCCACAGACACATTATAAAAATGATAAAATCGTCATCAAAATACATAAATTTACATCACTATTTCACTATTCGCCACAGGGAACCCAAAAAACAAGATAGATTCTGCCATTGCATTACCGGTGCAGGTTCCAGTTCAATTATGTAGACGGTGGTTTTTTTTGTTCACCATTAAACCAGTATTAGACGTTTGGTATTGCTGTTTGAATGATAAGTTAATTTTATAATTGCAGCTCAATAAATGTCCAATTTTTGATCTTTATGTATGTTTTTGATGAATTTTTATAGTTCATGTCCCGGTCTCGTCCTGTCCCGGATGTAAATGATGGATCGTGTAAATTGCAATCGGGTTTTTCAGTTTTTAGATATTATATTAATTGTGTTTTTGAGCTAGTAGAAATTTGTTTTCGGTTTATCAAAATGTCATCCCATTTTTTTAAATTATATAGTGTTGGTACGTAGTTTATATGTAACATTAAAACACACAACACTAGGTTCCTTAGAGATACATTTTTTTGAACCTACACGGGGAGGCAGAGGGAACCTGAGTACCTTGTGCTCAGACAATCCGCTCCCCAATTACGCGATATTTAATTAATATTATACGAAGTTATGAACCTATTTAAACTAAAAAAAAAAAACTTTATTATTTGTAGATTCTAAATGACAAAAGAGCCGTTGTACAATTGCACAATAACAATACTATTGAATTGACATATTATTCACGTTTCCGGATTCCCTCGACATTATTCAAACGCATTGCAAAATGTTTCTTTTAAAAGCCAAAGGTCTACGTCCCCTTGAAAGGTTGGACTTGTAACTAAATATTTATCTAAGTATAGACTAGTTAGGTACATTTAGATTTTAATATTGTTTTATTACCTATGTAAATAAAATCAAATCAGCTTCACGCTGTATTCCGCACACAGCGAGGTAGGCAGAGGGAACCTAGTTAAGACACTCCATTCCCCAATTTCTGCCGAATTCTGGAGGCATTACGTATTGAGTGGCAGAACTCGACGCCGCGAATAACTATGTATACACCTTTCTAGCCTTTCTTTTTTCCTTTTTGAAGCCAGTGGTGGCGCAGGTGCACAGGAGTGGAAACGCGACTGGTTGTGGGTTCGATCCTCGAGGGAATGAAATATTTATTTTTAAATGTATATTTTCATTTTATCGCTATAGTGATGAGGTAAAGCGCGGTGTTGAGTTCCACCACTCAGTGCCTTCAAAATCCGGCTAAAAATGGGCAAAGCTCAAAACCTTTTTATTAATATCATAAATGTGAAAGTTTACGAGAATGGATGTTTGTTTCGCTGTAACGCAAAAACTACTGAACGGATTTAGATGAAACTTTACAGTAATAGATATATAGGTTTATACAGTTTATTCTTCAGAATAACTCATAGGCTAATTTATGTAAAGATTTAATAAACTTATTACTTTATGCGGGCGAAGCCGCGTGGGTCGCTAGTTTGAAATACATATTGAGACGTATTTGACTGAGCGGAATAGGTAGTTGTCAGTTAATTTTTTTGTGGATTTTTATTTAGATTCATATTCACTGCAAATAACCAACGCGTAATAAAGGTGCATAAAGAGGAAAACAACAAAACAACGAATCTTGCACATAGTAGAATAGTCAGAAAGAGCATAATGTCCATACACTCCGTTCTCCGCTTGGTACCCGAATATTGGACATTACGTATTAATTGGCAAAACTCAACGCCAGGCGTTGAAGTCGTTACCAGAGCGAAAAAACGAAAATAATTCTTTCCCCCGTACAGGAATCGAACTCACGAACGTCACTTTTATGTACATACGCTAACATCATACCTACCTACATATATATATAGAGCAGCGTAATTAAAAATAGTACTCCAATCCCTGCACAGTAGCCAAGTTTTGTGGGCGTGACGTGTTCGCGGGGGTAGACGGGTTCTAGATCGGCGAAGTACGCGGGACGATGACCCGCTTGTTGGGTACTAATAATACTAGCCCTGATAACGCAGCTGGCACTTGCAGTACGAATACGAAGCATTAGATTAATAATGATATTTTTTTTTATATAGCGTCACGCATTATCCCGCAAATGGCAGAGTAAGCTGAGGGAACCTCGTCACTCCATTACCCCGCCTAATTTTCGTGACGTAGCGTGTTGTGTCGCGGAATTCGACGTCACGTTTTATTTTGTTATCAGAGCGAGGAAAAGGAAATAA
Source organism: Heliconius hermathena (assembly GCA_013403705.1). Lineage (NCBI taxonomy): Eukaryota > Metazoa > Arthropoda > Insecta > Lepidoptera > Nymphalidae > Heliconius > Heliconius hermathena. Next base: position 1,530,675 of record JAAIXJ010001769.1, on the reverse strand, counting down.
TTTATTATTCCGAGTGGGATTTGAACCCACAACCGTCGCCCTCACTCACGGCCTCAAAAATAAATATTTACTATAGTAATTAGTGCTCGGGGAAAGAGGTTTTATCTAATGGTTTTATCGATGAAATTTCAATTTTATATCTTCAATCAAGTATTTTACATTCGTGTTTCTAAGTGCAAAAAGTTTGAAATTATAAATACATAAAAAAAATATTAAATTATTGGCTCGCGTCGCGTCCAGTTTTTGCTAAATTGTAGAAACGTAATTTTCTTACACAAATTGTTGTAATTATTTTTAAGTTGTTAAAGTAAATATACACTTTTTTTATATATACAGCTTTAATGTAAATTTATACTTTTTTATGGGCTTTGGCCCCCCACACAGTACGGTAGCCAGAGGGAACCTAGTGTTAAGACAATCCTTTCCCCACTTTCCGCCGGATTCTAGAGCGCATTGCGTGTTGGGTGGCGGAACTGAACGCCGCGCTTTGCCTCGAAACCAGAGCGAAGAAATAAAAAATATTAAGTTAAATAAATATTTCACAGTGTTATACCATACGTTTATTTATTTTATTATTTATTTTAAATTATTCTGATTGTAACAGATATGCACTATCAAGGGTAAAGATAACAGCCGAAATGCTTAAATTGTACAGATACGCAAATTACGGGGTCAATGTTTGTCAAATGATAAAAAAAGTTATATTTTTTTCTTTGACTTTAAATTTACTCTCAACTATTGATAAACCGAGGATTTTTCTTAAAAACAAAAAGAAAAAATGTGTAAAAATATGTAATACTATAAACTGACTGACTATATGTAAATTGACTATAAACGCAATGGTCGTGGGTTCTATTTCCACTCGGGGGAATTAACTATTTTCGTTCCCTTGTTCTAGCAACAAGGTGTAGCGCCGCGTTAAGCTCCGCTACTTAACTTAAAACTTTACTTAAAATGTCTCGAAATTTGGGCGGAATCTAATAAATGTAATTGCGAAAGTCAACTACTTGTATAACCTGCAATGCTATAATAGCGTTATATCGGTATATTTAATAGTTATCTATTAATTTAAATTTCTTCGGCTGGCACCGACTTCAATAATAACGGATTTAAATTCTTTAATTTCATCTTAACTTTGATATAATTAAAATATTCTTTCGAACTTTTTAGATTTGGTTTAAGTTTGTGTATACATGATGTATACCTATAGTTTAGTAGTTTAGTAGCTATTTTTTTTTAACTTTATGTAGTCGTGGCGCAGGGGCACAAAGTGCGACTGTAAACTCGACTGGCTGTGGTTTCGATCCCCACTCGAAGAAGTGATTTCACTTCCTTTATTTACATGTATATTTTCATTTCTTCGCTCTGGTGTCGAGGCAAAGCGCGGCGTTGAGTTCCGCCACTGAGCACGCAATGCCTGCAGAATTCAGCAGAAAGTAGGGAACGGAGTGTCTTAACACTAGGTTCCCTCTGCCTACCCTGCTGTGTGCGGGATACAGCGTGTAGCTGATATTTAATTTACTATTTTGAAAGGTAGTCCATATTTTATTCATTTACATAAGGAATAGTTTAAAAAAAACCGTTTATTTTCGTCTTTTATATAATAGTAATACTAATGTTAGATTTTATTATTATTGATATTGAAAGCTTTTTTCTACGTCTAGCTTATATATTTTTTTTATTTCAGGTGACACGCCTATGCGATTTGTCTTCAGAAGGTAACGCGGTTACGTCGGTGGCGTGGAGCGAGAGGGGTCACTTGGTCGCCGTTGGTACACAGAAAGGTCATATTAGCGTTTGGGATGTCACTGAGAATAAGGAGGTTAGATTTCTTTTTATAGCTTCACGCTGTATCACGCACGTAGAATTGTGGGTAGAGGGAACCTGGGAAGCTACTGTCTAAACACTCCAGTTTCAGACATTTCGGTTTCCCACTTTTCGCCGAATTCTTATAACTCGATGCAATTGATTTTTTATTGTATGTTTGTATATAAAGAGATATAAGAAAAATTATGGCATATTCGGATTACAGTTTATAAAAAGTTCTATAGCAATTTTGATATTGAATTGACTACAAACTAATTAGCAAGCATAGCCGTTTTTTTATAATATTGATTTTTTGTTTGATTTCATATATTTTTTTGATTTTTTTATTAAATTTAAGATGTATTTTAATTTTAAGTTTCTTAAAAACTATATTACAAGTATTAGATTGAATTATATTAAAGATTTGGACATAGATAAGTAAATTGAAACATTTATAAAATATTAAAAAATGTTATAATTTAACACATTTTATAGTATTATTTATTTATCACAGGTTACAAAACTACAAGGGCATATAGCTCGCGTGGGCGCCCTGGCGTGGAACGGCGACATATTAAGCTCAGGATCTAGAGATCGACATATTAGACAAAGAGATACTAGGACACCACGTAAGTGAATATTTATTTATCTTTGAAAGGCAGAAACAATAAAATGATAAGATGCTTCTTTCTTCTCTCACAGTCCAAATATCTTCAGTTGCGTCGCGGAACTCAACGCTGCGCTTTGTCTACCAGAGCGGGGAAATAATTTGCCCATGACAGCCGTGACGGCTCCAATACAGAATTCATCTTTTTAGTATTAAACCAATTTGACCTGTGATCAAATGTTTGTTTAATATAAGTAAAAAAAAATGTAGTAGTTCAGATTACCTAGGTATAAAGGATAAATAAAAAAAAATAAGTAATTACTAAAAAAAATCCAACAAGAAATTGCTTTAGACATTTTTATATACCTTTTTAGAATCAAACCCACTATTTTATATTGAATAGCTTAACCTTCCTCGATAAATAAACTATCCAATACAAAAACAATTTTTCACTTCGAACTAATAGTTCCTGAAATCAGCACTTTCACCCAAACTCTTCAGTTTTATAATATCAGTATAGATAATAAAGAATATTTTTTTCTTCCAGCATCCCAATCGTCCCGGATATTACAGGGGCACAGGCAAGAAGTTTGTGGTTTAAAGTGGTCACCCGACGGTCAGTCACTAGCGTCTGGTGGCAACGACAACAAGCTGTTTGTATGGTCTAATGTAAGTGGTTTTTATATTTTTTCTGTGCATATAGAAAATAATAAATGTTTAATATATTTCCCCGAATGGGAATCGAAACCATTATTTTCTGAGATTAACTCGTTCAACCAAACATACTCTTCAACTTCTTCAACATATTAGTACAGATTTACGTTCCATATCACTTGTATTAGTGCAATAACTAAATTATTTACAGTGACTCGTTTCTTAGTAACCATGACGATATTGTATTAGCAAGAAAACATTATATTTTATGAACATACATTTATATGTATAAGGAAAAGTATCGATTTTCCTCGCTTTAGGAATTTAAAATATATGAATTTGTATTTATATAAAAAATATTAAATAATTCCTTAAACGACATCGCCGTGGGCTATACAATTTTTTATTTTTTATCATATATAAAAGTGGACAAAAATACAATTTTAATACGTATAATTTACATACTTTTTTTTAATAACAAATTATTCTTTTCCGTGATCTAGAATACAACTTTGAAAACGGTTAAAAATCACTGTTCACAAATTTTATTATTAATACTACCTAAAAAAAGGTAAATGGGTAAAGATAACCATATTGGATACTATTTTTGTGAGGATATCCTGTAAATAGTTATATATNATATATATATATATATATATATATATATATATATATATAATAAATATATAGAGACAAACACTTTGCGGTCTATAGATAAAAGTTTGTGGTCATTCGTTTTATTATATTAAAAAAAAGGAAATTAAACCTCATATTTCCCTATGTAAATAACAGATATTCTTATTTTTAACATATTATATTTAGGACCAGTTTCACCACTGGCTGATAAAGTCCCAGACAGCCTTATCAGCCAGAAATGCTATAATTTTTGGTTTCACAGGTCTCGAATAGCAATATCTAGTAGATACAAATTTGACATATGTATAATAATTTAAAATATAACAAATAGTATTAATTGTTACCTACTATTATAGTTTATTAATGAGAAAAGTATTCTTGAAAATATAAGAAATAATTATTTTGTATTTTCATCCTTTGTCTGTAAGATAGCATTAACTATTAGATTACTATCTGAAACTTTATTTGCAATCGGTGAAACTGGCCCTTAAAGTGTGATTCCGTAGTAAGGATAAAAGAATGCTTTTTTACAAAAAGTATAAAAATTTGAACGTAACGGGATTTGAACCCGCGCCTCTTGGACGGTTTCTAAGAGGCGTTTTACGTTGTCTAAAAATATTACTGAACTTTATTTCAGTTGTACTAAGTTTATGGGTGGTGAGACTCAAAAAATAATCCTTCAACATTAGGCTAGGTAGGCAGAGTGAACCTAGTGCTTAGACACTCTGTTCTCCCAGTTGTATAGTAAATTTATATAAATACAAAGTTTTAATTTTTTTCGAAATTGTATTTACACTTAAAATTAAGATTTTTTTGGATAAAGTATGACACTGTCTCTAAATGGCCAATATCATGTATTAGGTTGATATTAATATTTTAATAAATATTTTCATATTTGTGACTAATTTACCAAAAATTAGGAAATTAAGAGTATTATTAGTAACATATAGGTCACTTAAATGAACCCTATTTGAACAAATGTAATTACTATTATCTAAAGATAACAATTAAATATGTTTTACATGTGTATGTTCCTAAAATAGTGTCTTATCTTTATCAGTAATGAGAGCCGTCGAAGATTAATTACTATTTTTTTTTAGTTTCACTCTGTATCCCCCACATAGCAGGGTAGGCAGAGGGAACCTAATGTTAAGAGATTCCGTATTCATTAAGACACTTCCGTCACCCACTTTCCACCGTATTGTGGAGGCGTGTTAAGTGGCGGAACTTAACGCCGCGCTTTGCCTCGTTACCGGAGCTAGGAAATGAAAATATTAAATATTTCATTTCCTCGACTGACAATTGAACCCACAACCTGTCGTGTAAAAATGGCATGCTTTGCCCATGCGCCTGACCTCTGGCTGGTGGCATGGCCTCATATATTGGTTTTTTATTATTTGTAACTTGGAAATATGAATTGAGTCATCGTAATTAGTATTTAATGGATGTAATTACGCATTTGAATAGGTTTATCGTATCTTTTTTTATTTTTAAATAAAAAAATGCCGAAAACAAGATTGCTCAAAATTGTGAAATCATTTTATACTTACTCTTTTATATTATTGGGCGATCTAATCAGCCTAACGCTATATGTATATGTATCCAGTATGCAGTAGGAAAGGCAGAGGGAGTTAGTGTTAAGTGTTAAGACACTCCATTGTTCACTTTCCGCCAGTTTTTTCAAGGCATAGTGGGTTGAGTGGCGGAACTCAACGCCGGGCTTTTGTCCTGGTGACAGAGCGAAGTAATGAATAATAATTCATTCCCTCGAGTGGGAACTCACAATCGTCGAGTTATAATACCAACCTTGTGCTCCTGCGCAATGACGGCCTGCTCGATCTAGTTTTTCTATTTGTGATAATAGATTTTTTTACTCATTTACTTTATTTACTTACTGTACTGTCCCATATTTGATCGATAAAAAATTTAAACATATGTTATTGGAAATTGTAAAAAACCTTCTGATAATAGAAGTGACAATCAAAGCCGTAAACACACCTGTAGTTTCTCTGGTGTTTCAAGGTAATAATGCAAAAATTAATAAGTAATTTCATTCTTCTCTTTCAGCATTCAACGTCCCCCGTCCAAACCTACTCAGCGCACGTGGCGGCAGTGAAGGCTATAGCGTGGTCCCCCCATCAACACGGTCTTCTAGCCTCCGGCGGTGGTACCGCCGACCGGTGCATACGTTTCTGGAACACGCTCACGTCGCAGCCTATGCAGTGTGTTGATACTGGTGAGATTACTGTTATGTTATGATTATATGAGATTGGTTATATTTATGATATATTATGAGAGGCCAGTCGTGGCGCAGAGGCACAAGGTGTGACTGTAAAATCGACTGGTTGTGGGTTCGATCCCCACTCGAGGAAATGAAATATTTATTTATATTAATATTTTCAGTTCTTCGCTCTGGTGTCGAGGCAAAGCGCGGCGTTGAGTTCCGCCACTCAACACGAAATGCCTCCAGAACTTGGCGGAAAGTGGGGAACGGAGTGTCTTAACACTAGTTTCTCTCTCCCTACCCTGCTGTGTGCGTGAAGCTGATTTATTTATGATTATATTTTTTTAGCTGTATAACGCTGTTGTATATAGCAGGGTAAGCGGAGGGAACCTAGTGTTAAAACACTCTGTTTCCCATTTTTTGAGAATTCAAAATATTGTATGTTGACTACGGCGGAACTTAATACCACGCTTTGTCTTGTTAATAGAGTGAGAAAATTAAATTATTAAATATAATTCATTCACAGAGTAGAAATTGTTGCTCCACGACCGACTCACGCTGTGAAACATATATTAATATTATTTATTTTATATGAAATATTTTTAAAAATCTAATTATTTAATTGCTCGTTTTTTCCGGTAAAGCATGTTGTTTCTTATCCTGATAAATGATTTTGACTTTAACTTTCACTTTCACATTTTATTCTATGAGATAAATCGTGAAACTAAAAAAAAGTGAAATGAAGTGAAAAAGGCTCTTTCTGCCTATCCTGCTGCACATAGCGTGATAACGGTGAGAAGGTTGACTTTAAGAAAGAAAAAAGCTAAACAAATTATCCTTAGTAAACTTAGTGGGGTATAAACAAAATTGTATACATTTTATTTTTTACTTACAATTAATGATAGGTAAAAAATTAATTTTACTTAATAAATCTCCTTTTTCATAGGTTCCCAAGTCTGCAACTTGGCGTGGTCGAAGCACTCCAGTGAATTGGTCTCCACCCACGGCTATTCACAGAATCAGATATTAGTGTGGAAATATCCTTCTCTTACACAGGTATAAATATTGTTTTAGACATCTTCTGAAGTGCTTATTATAATTAATACACTAAGAATAAGAAAATATGTAGCAAAAAATATTTTTTATCATGTACAATATACCTATATTTTTTTTAGCTTCCACACTGTATCTCTCATATAGCAGCGTAGTCAGAAGGAACCTAGTGTTAAGACATTGCGATCCCATAAAGACACTTCCGTTCACCACTTATCGCTCAATTCTGGAGGAGTTGGTGTTCAGTGGTGAACTCATTGCTCTCGTTACCAAAGCTAGGAAATACAAACATAAAATTTTTATTATTTTTTAAAAGTGGTAATCAAACTCGAAACCTGTCACCTTCAATGTCACATGCTTGCGCCAAAATTATATTAATAATTTTTTTTCGAATTTATTTCATTGGCAACTTTGACAATGTTATATTTTTTGAATATTTGTAATAAAAAAAGTAACAACAACGTGGGATTAAGATATGTAATTGAAATTTAACTAAATCAATATATAATTATATCTTATACTTTCCAGGTGGCAAAATTAACAGGCCATTCGTATAGAGTACTCTACTTGGCTCTATCACCAGATGGCGAAGCGATAGTGACCGGCGCCGGTGACGAGACACTCCGCTTTTGGAATGTCTTCTCTAAGACGCCTTCACACAAAGAAAACAAAAGTGTTTTGAATTTATATACTGCGTTGAGATAGAGCGTATAGAAATAGGCCGTTAGTAGGCCATTCCTAAATAGTACTCTACTGGGATCGATCGATAGTGACCGGCGCTAGTGATGAGACACTCCGTTTTTCAATACACATGTAAAAAAGAAGTGTATTAAACCTGTACATCGCGATCGCATTAGAGAAAGTGTATGAAGACGCCATATTTAATAGAAATCGAATTGAGATAGTGACAGTGACGTTTAGAATTGTTCTTTTTGGTGTTGTGTATGTATTGTAAATTATGCTGCCACTTTAGATTTTGGTGTTGCCAACATTGAAAATTGTGATTTAGAAAATTTACATGGGCTTTTGTATTTTTTTTTGTAATACATATTTCAATATGTATATATGTCTTCGAGATAATTTTATTCTTAGTATATTATTATTGTATATAATATGTTGAGATAGTTATTTTTTCCTTTGGGATGATTTTTAGTTTTATTTGTAAGGTTCAATTGATTTTACTTTTTACAATGGTTAGTTAATAAATTAAAAAAAAAACAAATAAAATTGACTTTGCTAGTCAATTTTTGTATCAAGTTTTCCATTTTTCATATACTTTGAATTTGCGTGTTTCTTTTTGATTGATACACATTAGTCAGAATTTATTTGATTAGTATTGATTTTTTTTGTACTCTCGTACGCCTTAATTAATTAAAGAACTGAACTAAACTGCATTAAATTTTCTCATAGTATATCTGAACATGAACTCTTTTAAAAAAATATTTCTCTTTTTATCACTCTCATTTCTTTTTATGTTTTATACAATAATACAGTCATAACTCAAGAGTTGTAAAATGAGCAGCATTATAATTTATTGTAAAGAGTAAAATTGATTAATTTTAGTTTATTATGTACAAAGTTATCTTAAATATTTGTAAATCATATAATTTGATAAAAATATATATTTTTTTTAAATATCATTTTGAGTTCTATTTCCCTGTAAATTTTGATCTGTTTTTGCATATTGTTTAAAATTGCTTTACATTTTTATGATTTTGAAGAATTTTGATAACTTTGTACATTAGTTTGTTTATATAATATACAATATGTTGTATATTTTATGAGTCATTCATATTATATGTTTAAAATACATGCATTTATATGTTGGAGTCATTATAATATATAATTATAATCTAGTTATGTATAAAGAAATATGTTAATTTGGCTGTTGTCATAATCATTTTAAACACTATGTTTGTATTTTTAGCCAAAGAAAATTTCAATTCCTTATTTAAGCTAAAATACCTTTCGCCTTTTTTCTCAAATTATGGTTAAGAAAATAAAGAAAAAGTTTAATCAAAAATCAATTTGTCTTCAATTGTGTGAATTAAATATAAATCATCAGTCAGTGAATTAAATATAAATATAAACTTACCTCTCAAATTCGGCTGTTGAATTATTTTTTTGTAAATTAAAAAAATAGTGAAACTGAGTGATTAACATATGTATGCACATATATATATTTTTTAATATATGCTAAAGAGTATATAGAAGGGCTTTACATGTTTTAAAACAGTATTCAAAAATGTCCACTCATTGAGAAAATATGTTTCATCAGTAAATATAATAAAAAATGTAGTCATTAAAGAATGTTTATAATTTTTTCTTTTGTACACTAATTTCTTCATGGGAAGGCCTTATAAATAACTGCTCAATAATAGAGTTGTTAGATATGAATATAATCTGTGTTAGTTTCGTACACATATATATTGGTGTTAGGATTTTTTTTATATATCTTGAACCTTAAAAAAATACTTATATTTTTTTTCTCAAAATATGTCAGAAGTTTACAGAGAATTTACTATAAATTATATTTATTATTAACATTTTTAAGTATTCTATTTGTATATATATTATATATTTAGTTGTGTACTTATTACTGTAAATAATGCTAGCAACTGCGACTCTATGATGAATTTTACAAACGTGATGTATTTTTATTTTTAGTTTTTAGGTATATTTGAAAATTGGTTCCAGTAAAAAGGGGAAATTTGTTTAATTAGTGCAAGTGATCTATTCTACTTTTCTATACAATAAGTTCATAGTTAAATTTAATATTATTACATATGTCGAAATTGTAATAGGCTATTTTACTCTTATTTTTAATATATGTCAAATATTTTATTTTTATTGTACTATACTAAAAAAAAGATAATTGTATGTACACCTAACATAACGAAGATAATTTAAAATTTCTTAAACAAATTCTTTTCCGAAATCTAAACACATTAAATAACGACTGTCTACCAGATGATCTTCATTTGTTTACAAATTAAATGACGTCATATCATGGCTTATAAAGATTTTGTCTTTTCATTAAAAAAAATGTCTATGGCTTTTCGATAAATAAAATTAATGAACTTTTAATTTTCTAATCAAAAAGCCGTAGTTAACATAAATTTATTGTAGATATTAGAAGTGAGTTAAATAGCCTATTAAATATAATAGACATATAATATATGCCCTTTAAATATGTATATACACTTTATGAAAAAAAAATGCCAATCACGTCGTGACTTTTGAAAAATTGTAACTAAGTAATGAAAACATGATCTCATAAAAGCATGTTCATTTATTATAATAATAATAATAACTTATAGTTATTTTGTAATTATTAAAAATAACTAAAGCAGACTAATATTTTATGTAGTTTAGTGTGTAATTAACTATTAGGTTTAATATTTCTTAAATAAAATCAGATTGCTTTACTCATACCATATACAGTGTAAGCTCTCTAAAACGATACAATTACAAATGTTAATGTTAAAATTAAATTGTATTACTTAGTCTTTTCATATAATATGTATGTTCTTTTGAAACTTTGTAAACAACTAAGAATATTATAATCAATAACTTGGGACTATAATATACGAACGTAAATATAGGAATTATAAAGTTTTTAAAGAAATATTATTAAAATTGATATAGTTGTGATGGATATTGTACTTGAGATGATATTAATGTTTTTTTTGTAGTTACCATTTTTTGTTTATTAATATTAGTAATGCAAAAAATAGTAACAAATAAAAAAATATAATACTTGGGAGTTTGTTACACTGTATATGATATACTAGTAGTAATAAAATGTACCACCGTAATATATCAAAGTTGTGTTTAAAGCAATCATGTGTATTTCTTTTACTATTTGTGCAATTTAGAAGTAGATTAATAATCGAATTAGTTTTCCATATTGCTTTGGCTGAACGATTTACGATCTCACTGTTCGACGGAAAAAAAATATTCAAAATGGCGGCTTTTTGACATTACGCTCTAAAATTTATTTTTAGTGAATTTTGTAAGCTTTTCTTGCGCAAATGTGCCGTTATTTTGACGTAATTATATTTTTAACATAAAGGGCAATTGGAAAATTAGATAATAAAATATATCTATAAGGTAATGTTTCACCAAAAATCCAAATACTTAAAAAAATTAAATTGTGTGCTAAAGTTTTGTATTTTCTAAATTAATAACAGTGTGTGTTTTTTGTGTACAATGCGATTTGTTTAGTATCGAGCGGTTTAAGATTTTTCTTTTTCTATTGCATGTGTAATAATTGTTTTTCTTGGCTTTGTTTTCTTGGAAATTTGTGTTCTTTTTTCGTCTTCTTTATTAAATCTTAAACTCTTGATATTATTCAAAGTGGTTTAGATAATACATTGTAGTGCTTCTTGTCCTAATTTAGTACTAAATGTCTCATTCTTTATACCATGCAGTCAAACCTTAGCTATTCATAAATTATAAATATTAGAATTAAAATTAGCGTTAGAAATGGGCGAAGTTTTGTCATAACCATTTTTCTCAATCATTTTTCTCAATTTGTGCCTAGTAATAGATGTTTATAATTTAAAAAGTTTAGTGAAAGAAATATAACGTCGCTTTGGTGATGATAGAGAAGAGAGATAACCACAAAAACGTTTTACAAATTTTAAATGATGAGCAACTTTTTTTGTTTCGGAATTTAATCGAAAAAAAATTTTACCAAATTAACTTTAAATTATACTTACAAGTTATAGATACAAATTATATTTTTCTCTTTAACTATGCTACTGTATTGTTCATTGTTTCGAAATTTGTTATTTCACTCTTCACCACGAAAGCGTTTACCACGATAAATGTGAGGCGAAAACATTAAAAACTATATATAGTTTGTTGAAAAACTTTATATTTTATAACTTAATTCAAGTTACAAAATAAAGTTCTTTTTACCACAATAATAATATTAGTAAACGTTCTTTTTTGCCTTCGTTTTTATGCCTACGACTAGCTTCAATACTTAGTGTAGTAGTAAAAGAGATTTAGCTTCCTGCTATATATACCTTTCCTCACCGAATATTCTTAAAATCGGCTCTCAATTGACTGCAAAGATACCATTAAGTTATTTATTAATTATATATAGAGAAAATATAATATATTGTCGATGTCTTCTTTATAAAAAAAATATTGAGTGTTTTATTTATCATTTTCTGATATAAACTGAATTATGGAAATTTGATTTTGTTTCATTTGTACCCTTGTTTTGTTGTAATCACATTTTATTTATAAGTACTTGAATTCCATAATACGTCACAGGTTATATATATTTACGTATTTTATAATTTTTAAAAAATATCAATTGTCGCCACTGAGAGTATCAGAGTTCTTAACTTTTTTGTTTTATTTTGTTGGAAATATTAAATAACAGCATCTAAAAATGGGGCCGGTCGTGGCACAGACGCACAAAGTGTGACTTAAAAATCGACTAGTGGTGGGTTCGATCCCCACTCGAGGAAGTAAAATATTTATATACATTTATATTTTCATTTCTTCGCTCTGGTGTCGAGGCAAAGCGCGATGTTGAGTTCCGCCACTTAGCACGCAATGCACGCTTCAGAATTCGGCGGAAAGTGGGGAACGGAATGTTTTAACACTTAGTTCCCTCTGCCTACCCTGCTGTGTGCGGGATATAGCGTGAAGCTCATGAAATAATACTTTCCATTATGTGAGGTGGTTTGTATAAGGATTCTTGATTAACACAATAAGCATACACTTTTTTGCATTTTTGTTTTAGAGTAATAATTTAAATTAAAAAATATACTTTATGATAATTAAATACTTTCGCGAGGATTTTTATTGTTATATTTTTTGATGCAGGACTATATATTGTATAACTATTAACATTTCTAAAAGTAATAAATTTATTGAGGCCAGTCGAGCCGCAGGGGCACAAAGTGTGACTGTAAACGCAACTGGTAGTGGATTCGATCCCCACTCGAGGAAATGAAATAATTATTTGAATTTATATTTCTATTTCTTTGCTCTGGCGTCAAGGCAAATCGCGGCGTTGAGTTCCGCCACTCAACACGCAATGCCTCCAGAATCCGGCGGAAAGTGAGGAACGGAGTGTATTAGCACTAGGTTACAGCGTGACGCTGTAAAAAAATATATCTTTGAGCAAAGCCGGGTCGGGTCAAGGTATATTTATAATGCAATCTTTGAAGCATTTTTTTCATGAGACAATATAAGTAAATGATATGTAGATTTGTATTTTATTTATTTAAAAAGCGGAAAATGAACACCACAACTAATATATTGTGTTTCTATACGATTTTCTTTATTTTATAATGTTTACTTCAAAGAGAATTAATGACGATCACTGACTGGGTCGAGGGTACAGTGATGTCTCTAGAGATTACATAAAAACATACCTCAATCACGGAAAAACAAAATTGTTTTTTATTCAATTATACCTATGGTTTACCAGGTAGGTCATTTTTTGAACGTGGGTAGCTATTTATAAATATCCGCTTTACGTCGTATCCCACACACGTCAGGTTAGGCAGAGGGAACCTAGTGTTAAGACACTCCGTTCTCCGCTTGCCGCCGAATTTTTCGAGGCATTGCGTGTTGAGTGGCGGAACTCAACACCGGGCTTTTTACCTTAGCGAAGAAATGATAAAAAATAATATACAATAATTCATTCATTAGAGTGGGGATCGAACCCACAACCGTCACGTCACACATTTGTATCCCTGCGCCACGACCAATATAAATATAATTAGCTATATTAACAATTTGAAACTTCATATGTTTATATTCTATTCAGCAATATTTCAAGAAGGGTAGAATGATGAATTACTACGTCTACGTCTCATGTATTTGGCTAGTTCTTAGTAAAATTAATATATGTATATTTGTGAATTAAATATTTACTAATGAAATACAGTTATTATTTCGTGTCTTAATGGCCGAGGATATTTATTTATATAATATTTCTTATCATTAAATATCTTTTTTTTTTTAAATTTCTTCGTAACTTCAACCGGTCTAGACAGTGGCGTAGCTAGGGTATTTGTTGCCTGGTGCGGCTTAGGACTTGATGCCCTTTAAAATGGTCAAGGTAATTTCGGATTTCGATCAGTAGAGTAGATATATCGTTTTTTATTGCTGCAAAACTATAATAACTATATATAAGTTATAATGGGGGTCCAAGATGGAAGGCTTGCCACGTGCAACTCGCAAAAGCGCACTGGTAGGGCGTCCCCCCAAGGCGCGCACCAGTGCGTCCCCGCTGGTGTGTCAAGTGGCGACGAATGCGGCGTTGGGGACCGCCACCCAACACGCCATGTCCGGAACGGCGGGAGGTGGAGGAATGAAAAATTAATAATATGCGGCGATTTGAACGGATGGGTCGGAACTGCGCGAAGCGGTTACGAGGGAGTCCTAGGTCAATATGGTGACAAGAGAATTAATGAGGCTGGAAAGCTTATACTGGAAATTTGCAAGAAAGGGAATTTGTTTGTGGCAAACATGACGTTTGAACACAAACAAATTCACATGTATACATGGGAGCGAGCGGAAGGGAAAGTATGATTGATTTATTCCTAGTGGATCAGCGTATTCGAAGCCAAGCTACGGACACCCGAGTGCTTAGGGGTTCTGAGCTGGGAACAGACCACTGTCTAGTCGTTGCTAGAATAAGGGGTCTGTTTGCAGGTTGGCGCAACTACACAAGGTGTCCAAACTTGGAGTCGAATTATCGCATAAGAAACTGGAAGCTTCAAGATCCACCGATTAGAGAGGAATATCAAGAAAGAGTTTCCAAGAAGCTAGACAGCAGCGAATCTGGAAATGAAAGTATTGGAGTATGCTGGTAGAACCTTAGGGATTGTATGAAGCAGCAATAGAGGTATGTGGTAAAGGGAAAAGAGCCTTCCTTNAATGGTCTAAGCCTCTATGAGAATAAGACAAAGGTTCTGATTTTTGAAAGAGATGAACTAAGGACGGAATGCAAAATCAGTGTAAATGGTAAGATATTAGAATAAGTGAATGAAGTGGTATATTTGGGAAGTATGTTCAGTAGAAATGGAAAATACGTTACGATGGATGTGGAAAGGCGTATTGCTGCCGGTAACAAGGTTAACGGAGCCTTAGCTGCATTGATGAGACGGCGAAACGTCAACACAGCTGCGCGTTTGGCCGTACATAATGCAGTGTTGGTACCGACGCTGTTATACGGCAGCGAAACGTGGGTATTACAGAAGCAGAATGAAAGAAAGATGAATGCCGTGGAGATGCGATCTCTTCGTAGGATATGCGGAGTCCGCTTAGCTGATTGAATCCGCAATGAAGAGATACATACAGAATGGCAGGTACTAGCTAGGATGTCACGGTGAGAATGAAGAAGACAGAAACAGAAATGCCCGGAGGGCATGTATAGGTTGATAACAGTGGACGAGGCGAAAGAGGTATGTAGAGACCGTAGCGTTTGGCGCTCCATTCTCTCTGACTACCCCACTAGGGAAAAACGTGAAGCTAAGTTAAGTTAAGTTATAAGTTATAACATTAGATTTTGGTAAAAAATATTGCAAAAATTTAAAACGGACATTACGCTCTTTTTGACTAGCAAAGTCATTAATCACATTTTCAAAATCAATAATAGCGACTAGTTCATGGTCAATTGACATGATAGCGAGATTGTATTTTTCATTATTATTCTCTTATTTTTCTTGTACATTTCTTGATTCTTGATTGAAAAAAAATTAGAAAAATTGATCGTAGACTTTGATGCCCCTTTCCTTTTGTTGCCCGGTGCGACTGCACCGCTCGCACCCCCCCAGCTACGCCACTGGGTCTAGATAGAAGTTACATCGATAATAATGATAGATATTAACTTGTGTATAGTGGACGAATCACTACTTATCTTTATTTAGTGTACTATTAATAATAAATAATATAAATATTAAATGATTTTACCGATTTAGTAAAAAGCACTCTTGAATTTTAATCACGAATTAGCTAATAGCGAAGAATAGTAGTGTGTCTCGATTCGATATTAAATATTCATGAATTTATTTTGTATCTTGTATTTTATTATTATAGTTCTCATTCGTTATTTTATATTGATTTAGATCAGTATATTTGATCTACTCAACTTATTTCCATATATATCTTCGACTAAAAATGTTATTCACATATCAAGGGAAGGAAAATATTTAGAAACGTACCTAAATCTTTTGTTCGATGTAGCCAATTAAGCCATACGCTCTTAGCATATGGCTTAATTGGTTAGAGCACTTAACCAGTGGAGACAATAAGAGAAATCAAACTTGATCAGCTGTATCTGCATAGCAGGGTAGGCAGAGGGAACCTAGTGTTAAGACACTCCGTTCCTCACTTTCCGCCAAATCCTGGGGACATTACGTGTTGAGTGGCGGAACTTACCGCCATCCTTTGCCTTTACATCAGGGCGAAGAAATGGAAATATACATTTAAATAAATATTTAATTTCCTCGAGTGGGAATCGAATCCACAACTAATCGATTTACAGTCACACTTTGTGCCCCTGCGCTACGACTGGCCTAGTAGGGAGGATTTCTCGAAATTTCTACATGAAGGAGATTTTCCATGAAACTTCTTAAAGTCCACGCAGACAAGGTTGCGGGCGACGGCTAATATAAATTATAACTTAAAATAAACATTATATAACTTTATTATAAAAATAGGAATACGTTGAGTAAGGACTACTCAGTTCAAGTGCTTACCTACAGCGATTCTTGAGTACCGTCTATAAAGATTTGATCAGCAGTATTTTTCAATATTTTTTTAAAATAATTTGTACGCTAACCAATAAGGGTCTTTTGATTTTTTTTATGGTAAGAGTTGCCTGGAAGTTGATTAAATGTGGTGACAACGCCGTTTTTACACTAAAATTGTACCTTACTATTGTAATAATTTTATATTTGTAAGTTTTAATATTCGCAATAATTTATTATAAAAATGTAATCAACCTCTTTGTTTAATAAAAATATGTTTTTGAAAATAAGTTATATAAGTTAATAGAACTATCACCAGAGGAATTGACGCTTTATGTGGTCGAAAAATATCGAGATATACTTTTAGACTTGGAGCGGAAGAAGAAAGAGATCCTCTAGAATAACATATTGTATTAGAATTTAAGATAGACATTGTACAAGCTCAATAGTATTTTTCTCTGGAAGAAATATAAGTTCTGTAAAAGTCTCGAGGTGTTTGATTTCTTTACACTATTGTCAATTTTTATGTATTGTTGGTGCATATATTGCAATTTTTTATTCTAAGTATCTAATGTTTTCTTGTTTTTACGTGTGCAAAAATCATGATATACACATCATAGAACCTTTCTATTATATTATAGTTTAAAATTCCAACATATAATTTTTTTAGAAAATGAGAAAAAATATAAAAATTTTAACGTACCGGAATTTGAATCGGGTACCTCTTTGGAAACCGTCCAAATGCTCTGACCAACAAAGCCATACGTTCTCATCAGGCTACGTCGAAATTCTTATATGCTTATTACAACATATATGTTATTAGCATTTCTGTGGAAAGTAAAAATCTTCCTAACGCGTCTATCTCGATGACCACGGGAATGATGGATGGATGCACTGGCTTCTAATTAAGTATTTTTAATATGCTTGTTTTGCTTTTTATCTGAAAATACAAAAAAAATGGTGTATTGCTAATACACCATTTTTTTTGTAACTTATAGCATAGATATCTAACTAATATGTGTATAATATATATAATTTTGGTAGGTGACAATTCACGAGGTGGAGTATGAAAACGCCCTCAAATGAAACTTAGATATTTTTTACAATTTATAATTTATAATGTTAAAAATATAAAATAATAAGCTTTAAGATAGCCATGTTTAATTTAAATTTAATTAAAACATCTTTAGTAGAAATCGGGAAAATAAACATTAACGTTAAGGGTTGTTACCTCTATAACTTACTAAATAAGAATATGAGAAAAAAATGGTGTGTTGATATTTCAGATAAGAAGTAACAAGCATATAAGAATTTCGACGTAGCTTGATGAGAGTGTATGGATTAGTGGTCAGAGCGGTTTGACGAAATGAAATAACTTATTATTTCCAGTTTCTTCGCTCTGTCGTCGAGGTAAAGCGCGATGTTGAGTTCCGCCACTGAACACGCAATGCGGTTAGAATTCGGGGGAAAAGGGGAAACGGAGTATCTTAACACTACGTTCCCTCTGCCTCCCATGCTGTGTGCGCGATATGATGTGACGCTAAAAAACTTTTCTAACTTTTCTTTTCTTTCTTTTCTTTCTAAACACCAGACACATTGGTCCAATAGAAATCGATTGCTTCCTACGTCGTCAGTTGGACGGCTAAGATTATTTCCGGGGTTGTCCAGGACAGATTGCTTCGTTTCTCATACCCTTGATATTGTATAGAGATGTATTTAAGTTTAGTTTATATATTATGTTCTTATTATAAAGGTAGTATTTGTGTCAATATACAACATTTTTATTATAGTACTATTGTATAGATTTTATTAATTAAAAAAAATACTGAACCAATTACCTCTGGATAGGATATCCAATGAAAAAAGAACGATCAAAATTGATCAACTTAGAAAAAAAATTCAAAATTATCAAAACCAGTTCTATGGTTTAACAGACAAAAGCGAACAATAGGACGGACATACGAGTACATACATCCGTGCAAAAAGATAACTCTCCTTCGCCAGCTTCGCCATCGGGTAATTAAATTTATACAATAATTCTATTAAATAAAAATAGAATAATTCTATTCAGTATAGCTAGTGCTGTCTAGCACTTCTCTCTTTTTTACTCTTCTCTCTTTTCTCTGCGCTATAGCTTAGCTTAGTTCAAAGCTCAAAGCGTAACTAGCAATTTGCACTACACGTCAAGTCGTACTATTGAAATAGCTCCAGCGGAAGCAATTACTCCTACGATGGAGGCCTAAACTGATTTACGAGAGCTGGGTGTTAAATGTTCTTGTATTTATTATATGTATATGAATATTACCGACCCAAACGGCTTCGCCCGCTTAAATTTTTATTAATGCTTACATAAATTGTTCACTCAATAAAGCCTATGTAATATTCTGATGTATATAAAATATAAAAAATTAAATCAGCTTCACGGTGTATCCCGCACACAGCAAGGTAGGCAGAGGAAACCTAGTGTTAAGACACTCCGTTCCCCACCTTCCGCCAATTTTTGGAGGCATTGCGTGTTGAGTGGCGGAACTCAACGCCGCGCTTTCCCCTCGACACCAGAGCGAAGAAATTAAAATATAAATGTAAATAAATATTTCATCTCCTCGAGTGGGGATCGAACCCATAACCAGTCGATTTATAGTCACACTGTGTGCCCCTGCGCCACGACTGACCTCTATATAATATATTCCAATTTCTCTAATTGGGGTGAAAATTGAAGAACAGAATATCAGGATTGTCTCTGCTTATACCGCTTGCTATACGGGGATTTTTTTTAACAGTACCACATATTTTCTCCTTAACCATAGCAATTCGTTAAAATAACTTTAAAAGATGATTTCTTTCTTGAAATGAGAACTTTTACTTGAGAAATTGTTATGAAAACATATTTTTATTAAATGTAATATTTTAAAGTATATAAGAGTTGCGTAGACGGGACTCAAGGATCGCTGGTGGCACTTGAACTGAGTAAGTACGGAATGTATTTCTATTTTTATAATAAAGTTATATAATGTTCTTTTAACTTATAATATATACTAGTCATCGCTCAAAACTTTGTCTGTGTAAAGTAAAAAAACTTTATTTTCAAATCGAAAAAACTCTTTTATTCCTATAATAAGTTCTTTGATTTTCACGATTATTACACTTTTAAAATAAAACTATTTTAACCGGATTAATCGCGTATATTTTGTATTTTTATACATTTTTGGAAACCCGACGCACACAGGTGAAATTCACTTAAAAGTTGGTCAAAATTAAAATAAATATATTTATGTTTAAATATTTCTTTAATAAATNCTGCAAAGTGTTCGAAACGTCGGGTTTCCAAAAATGTATAAAAATACAAAATATACGCGATTAATCCGGTTAAAATAGTTTTATTCTTTTATTCCTTTATATTTGCCTAACCTACTTACTTACATGAAAAATTTCAATGTTTAAGGTTTAGTTTTCAAAACGAAATGTATGAATAATATAAGCATTTTTTTATGGAATTCGTCATCATACTTACAATAATAAATAAATGTTTTTCACAATTTTACCATGTTAAATTTTAAATCTATTTATCAAACAAGAAAAACAAAGTTGAAACTCTTTTTGATCCTCAATTTAACTTAAACTTCTATCCGCTGAGAATCTACTACAAACTTCGGAAGCAGTTTCGCATCTAGAAACTCAACAGTTGCTCTTTTTAAAATAACCATTTCAAGCAACGTGGTAGACTATCAAAGAATAAGTAATAACTCAAAGAGAGTTTATATAAATAAAGAGAGAGAGAGAGAGTTATTAGAACTTTAAAAAGCTTCTAATATTTAAGATAAAGACAGAGAAAATCCATCCAATTCGGGGCCATCGTGGAGTAATATAAGATACAACTGAAACGCGATGGTTTTGCGTTCACCTCCAAGTTAGGGTGCTTCTTAACTTAATTATTTGTGACCATATAGAATGGACGCAGTTATACAAACTAACTGTATAAATGTCGATTTTATATATGTAAAGTCCTACTGATAATAATCGATAAATATAACTTATATATATCTAATAAGATTTCGAAATAAGGCCCAGGGGCACAAGCATCCGACTGTAAATGAAAACTAAAAAATAAAAAACGTTTTTATTTGTTTCATATCCACGGTGCGAACGCTCTATTATTTTTTATAGGTTATAATTTTCCTTTTTTTAATCATTAAAACTAGGCATATTATGATTATGATTCAAAGGAGTTAATGGCAGCCTTTCGACGCCCACTGTTAGACATAAGCCTCCCCCTTAAAGATCCAGCGGTTTCCCGCGACCTGACCAGATCGTCGGTCCAAATGGTGGAGGAGCTGCCCACCCAGCATCATCCGGCTCGCGGCCGCCACATGAGAACAACACAGGTCACACAGGTCGAAGACTTTCGTCTTGGGACACTGAAGTATTTTGGACAGGTAACGAGGGAAATCGCGGCCCTGAGTTCTGCGATTGACACGTAATGCTCCCTCTTAACACCAGATTCCCTCTGCCTACACTTAAAGTTGAGTTAAAAAATAGAAAAAAAGACTTATAAGACATTAATTTATCGTAATTTTAAATCCATCTATTTCAAAACAACAAAGACGACGATTATTGAATAAATTATAAAATTAAACCTACACAACATCCTGTATATAGTACATGTCTATGTGACAAAATGCATTTTACACTGCACTTTCACACGAACGCAATTTGTACGCGGTGACACTGCCGGAAGCTGTCTCATCGACAGTAGTTCCACAGCCTGCTGTATAGTACGCTTAGCTAGTAATGGTTCAATTTTAGTTCTAAGCCAGCAATAGAAATGTATACGTAAATGTAGGTTGTACTCTTTGAATTAAATGTTTTTTTTTTAAATTCACGCCGTATCACGCGTGTAGCAGAGTGGAAATAGGAATTTTGGGAATCTAGTGTTGATATTCTCCGTTCCTGTTAAGACACTTCGGTTCCCCACTTTTCGCTAATTCTGGAGGCATTGCGTGTTGAGTAGTGGAACTCAATGCCACGCTTTGCTTTGTTGTAAGAGCGAAGAAATTAAAATATATAATTTCCTCTAGTGAGAATCGAACCCACAATCTGTCATATTTACAGTCGTACGCTTGCTTGTGCCTATGCCCCATGACCGGCATAGCGCTATATCCACACATTTAAATGATTAAATGTGTGGATATAGCGCTGATGGTATGTTTTAAAGATCTTAGCACATATATTTTTAAGTAAATATTTCTTAAATTTTATTATATAGAGAAAATTAAACTATGCCATTGTAGATTAATGCAACACCGTGTGTTTGTAACGTAGGAATGGAAAATAGTTTTTTTTTATATTATTCACCCGTGACAGAATCGAACCCACAACCGTCGTATTAACAGTCAAATGCTGTCTCACTATGCCACGACGGCCTTATTTTATATTAATTAATAAATAAAAAACAAGCCGCGTTCATTTCCACCAGTAGAAAACCAGAAACAGCTGTCATTAGGTCCATAGAAAAGCTGGTATAAAAAAACCTTTAACAAAGTTGTAAGAACTTCTGTCTCCGAGGAATAAATTTAGCTCATTCGTTGCGATGCCGAAACAAAATTTAGTACTGTTTTAAAAGAAAACGATTTATAACAACTTTCCTCTATTATGTTTACTTTAGAGGTTTTTCTTTCTTAAATCTTTTTGTTTTACTTTTTTGTGTGTATTGTGGAAATTACTTTTTGGTCTAGGTATACCCTAGTGTATATAGATACAGAGCTGTTGAAACATCTAATATTATAATTCTGAAGAATTTGTTTGTTTTGACCCGCTAGTCTCAGGAACTAAAAGCTTAAAATAATCTTTTGTATTTAGAAATCCATTTTTCTTGTCATTTATGAATACTCTTAGTTATTTTAATAAAGTTCAACATTTTAAACGGAAAATAACTAAATTTCGTATGGCAGAAAGTGGGACTTTTCGAAGGAAAGAAACAGAGTGCCTTAACACTAGTTCAAATGGACAAAGAGTAAAAAAGGGTGCGTGTGCCTTTGCTTAAAGCTAAAAAAAAGTAAACTCAAGAAGTGAATTATGACTAAGTTCTCTTGCCTACCCTAAAAATTAACAAATACAATAGCTTCCTTATGAATAAATAAAACTATTCCTCTATAAATTTTTATATTTCTTTATAAACTCAAAGTTATTATAAGAAGAACGGTGACATTTAAAATAGTATCTTAATTGTGCTATGACAATCGATGTTTTGACCTCGCAGCGACCTGATCCGTGCTGTGTTTACTTATCTTAGTTTTAAAATAGAGGATTATATTTTTTAGCTTTACGCTGCATTCGACACATAGCAGAATACGCAGATGGAACCTGGGTACCTTGTGTTAAGATACTCCGCTCTCATTAAGACACTTCTGTTCCCCAATCGTATCGAGTGGCGGAACTCATCGCCGCGCTGTGCCTCGTAACCAGAGCGAGCAAACGAAAATATTAAAAATTTTAATTGATTCCTCCGAATGGGAATCGAACCCACAACCACCCAGTTATAGCAAGGTGAGCAAAGAGAATCTACTTAAAAGCACTCAATTGATTCAAAAAATACGGCCTATGTAGTGATACATCTCTAACTTATATCTAAAGATTCTTCTAAATTTTTATTCTGCGAAATAAACAAAAGGATAGGCTCACCGAAGTCACTACAAAAATTAGTTTTCCATATATCCACTCGTATTCTGGGGAAAACGAATTCCCATGGGACAGTGGATGGAAGATTTTGTAAAAAAAATATGGCTTTGTTCAAAAGGATTGTCGAGCGTTGGTTTTGATATGTTTAGAACACTTTCATCCTTTTTTTAAGATATGAATTTAAATAGTGATTTTTATAATTCTTTTTTTCATCTTCACTGTATCCCCCATATAGCAGGGTAGGCAGAGGGAGACTAGTGTTAAGACACTCCGCTGACCATCTTCCGTCAAATTCTGGAGGTATTGTCTGTTGAGTGGCGGAACTCAAAGCCGCGGCTTTACTCGACGCCAGAGCGAAAAAATTAAAATAATAAATACTTAATTTCCTCCAGTGGGAATAGAGTCCACAACCTGTCGCGTTTAGTCACACGTTTGCGCCACGACATGGTCATCAATTCAAAATCAAAAATTTAGCTTCAAACATTTTTCTTACATATAACAGGATAGAAAGGAAACCCAGTGGTAACACTCTCCTTTCCCCGCAATAAGAGTTAAAAAATAATTAATAATAAACAGAAAATAATAACTATTATATATAATATACATTTCAGGAGAACATATATTTATTTTTCATACCCAATATTATCCTAGTCCTAACAAAAAGTTATAATATATGTATGTATAATATCTATTCCTAAAGCCCTTTACCATTTTGTGATTGGCTGTAACATCTCTAGACTTTAAAAAAAATATATAAAAATGTACAACTAGAAATAGTTAAGAATTAAAGATTGCTTGCTTTAACTTATAAAAAAAACAAAATTTATTTTAATATCCATACTAAATATTGTCTATCATCATAAAATTTGTCTACTATGCCCTGAATATAAATCGAATCCACAACCCTCGTGATTACAGTCCGACGTTTTACTATGGAAAAGCTTAATAGCAGTTCCTGAGACAATAAAGTAGAGTATCAAAATATATAAAAAAAAACTATTTCAACTTAAAATATATTAAAATACCACATCTTATCTCAAAAAAAAATACACAAGAGAAACTATTTAACTAAAGACCACGACTTCTCGTACTCTCTCGTTCGATCCAAACGCAGCATCCCGTCAAAACTGAAGGGGGTGGCGTTCAATGACCTCCACTCCACACAGCTCCCCTCGCGAAATGAATTTCTGGCTACAAATATAACTAGGAACTAGGTGCGTTTCCAACGTTGTTTAGACAAGGAAATGTTCTTGTTTATAATTGTATATGGGATATATGTTAGTTTGTTTGTGTTTATGTTTTTAAAGTATTAATTTCTTTCATATTTCTATAGTAATGTAAAATCTAATTATATATTGTTTTTCCACCTTCGAGCTGTATCCCGTATGTAGAAGGTGTCTAGTGTTAAGAAACTCCGCTCATTGCGTGTTGAGTGGCGGAACTTAACGCCACGCTTTGCCTTGTTACCAGAGCAAAGAACTTAAAATATTAAATAATTCATTCTCTTCAATGGGAATCGAACACACAACATGTGGCGCTACAGTTACTCGTCACTAGTTTCGAATTTAGACTAAAAATATTGTTTGGAATAATCGTCTCCATAAGATGTCATTCAAGCAAAGTCATCATGTCATCTCATGGTCATTTCTTTTTTTTTAGCTTCATGCGATAAACAGAGGAGAACAAGTGTGAAGACACTCCGTTCCCATTAAGATATTTTCGTTTTCCACTTTCCGCCGAATTTTGAAGGTATTCCGTGTGAAGTTGCCGAATTTACTGACATGCTTTGCGTCGTCATTTAATATCTCTATTTCCTCGCTCTCCAGAGCGAAAATAAAATATTTAATATTTTTATATAATATTTCTTCGAGTGGGGTTCGAACACACACCTGTCACACTTACAGTCGTACGCTTGTGTCCCTGCGCTATGACTGGCTTTGACAATTAACATAACATAAAATAATATTCTCATTATCTAAGAATTCTAACGAGCTTCTCGCCGTCTGCAGAGTAAGATAGGTCTCAACCTCTACTTAAAAGTCTTTATTTTATATCTTTGACCGTCTCCGAAACCGAAATAATCTTTAAACCGAAAACAATTGAGGCCATTTGTGGCCAAGCGTCTAACTGCAAAAGAAACGCGACAGGTTCTGGGCTCGATTAGATATATTTAATATTTTTCTGCTACAAAATAAATCTAAAACAACAAAATAATTACATTTCTACTAAAATCATGCATGAAATGCAATTTAAAAGCTTTTTATCATATATTTTTTGAAAAAGAGTTTGTTATTGTATATCTTGAAAAATTGATTTTCTGGAGGCGTACAGATAACATTACCCGGCGCTACAACAAAACTAAGGTAGCCAGCAATATTTTATTTTTAAACTAGTGGTCGCCCGCAGCATTGTTTACGTAGACTTTACGGTCCCAAAATTTAAAATTCTTTTTTTTTTCTTGAATTTTGAGAAATCCGTGGTTTCAACGATGGGCTGGGTCTGTCAGTGTCAGTAACTGAGTAATGAAAGAGTTTTATATGCAATATAAATATATATTTCTTTATAGCTTTACGTATCTCTCTCATCTAGTAGAGAGTCTAGAGGATCTAGTCGGGAGAGCCTGAACCCTGATTGACTGGTCCACGACGATATAAAAATATATTTTATTTATTTTTTAGGTTCACGCTATATCTGGGAACGTAGCGCTATGAGACTATTTTCTTGTGAGAGACTTGTTTGAGACTATATTCTTGTTTCGCACTTTTTCGAGCGTATTTTAGTAGTTGTATTTTAGTTTTTAAACTTTCTTTTTATTCTCATTTTTCATACATAATACATATACAGACAGTCAGTCAACTACAATTTTATTATATCTAAAGATGAGTTATAAAAAATCACATCGTTATCCAAAGAGATTAATTTATAGTTTACTTGAAAATATTAAATTGCCACAAGCGTGGGTCGGCAAGCAGAGTGGGCCCAGAGCGAAGTCCTCTGCTTATACATTTAAAAATACAAAGAAAACTTCTAAGAAAATAATGATTTTTCTTCACAATTCTCTTTATTTTTCGTCCCACACGTGAAAGGAATGTTTCCCACGCGGCAAGCACTAATTAGGATTACCTGAATGCTATTAAGCCTTCCTCCGCATTCTTCCTATAATAATAAGTATAGGTATTTCCTAGCTTTTCTATTTATTTATCCCAGTATTGAAGACGTACAGCATCTTTACAGGGGATGTCTGAAATTGGTATGAAAATTCTCTCCGGTTTCCATGATATCATCTCACGTCTCTCTTTTTTTCTCCTATATTTGGAAACAACAGTGAAGCTTAACGATAGGGGTTGAAAGTCATCATTTTTTAGATTTAATTACAACATATTGAGGCCATTTGTGGCGTAGGGGCCCAAAGTGTGACTGTAAACGTAACGATTGTGAGTTCGATTCTCATTCGAGAAAATGAAATATTTAATATTTTTATTTCTTCACTCTGGTTGCAAAGCAAAGCACAGCACCACTTCGGTGGAAAATGGGGAACGGAGAGTCTTAACACTAGGTTCCCTTTGCCTACCCTGCTATGTGAGGGATACAACGTGACGATAATTACAACTAACTATTAAAATACCTATGCCCCACTCAATAAAAGGAATATCGAAAACTGCATTTTTACACGTGCCGTTATCGAATANTATATATATATATATATATATATATATATATATATATATATATATATATATATATATATATATATATATAACTTTGTTACTTTCAATTATCCTTATTTAAAATAATATAATAAAGAATTATTATTATTATAACGTTAGCTGAGATGAGACAAGAGATTAGGTGGTTAATTTTGCAAATTTTCTAAAAGCAAATTAATTAGATTTTCTAAAAGCATGTAGAATTTTCGCAAGGTTCGAAATATTTAAAACCAGCTTCACGTATTATTCCACATGTAGCAGGGTAGGCAGAGAGAACCTAAATTTAGACTTTTCACTGCAGTTCTTTGAGTTCAAGGCATTGCGCGTTGAGTAGCGCGACTCAACGCCGCGGTTTGCCTGAAATCAGAGGGTAGAAATGTAAATATTCCTTAATACATTTCGTAGAATGGGAATCGAACTCACAACTTGTGTCGTTTAAAGTCATACGCTTGTGCCACTGCGCCACGACTGGCGTCCTGGAAAGTTTTAAAAAGTATTCAAATTAATGACATTATTTGTATGTAATCAATATAAAACTAAAACAAAATGCCTCCAGAACTCAACGGAAAGTGGGGAACGGAGTGTCTTAAGACTAGGTTCCCTCTGCGTAACCTGCTGTGTGCGGGATACAGCGTGAAGCTGTATAAAACTAAAACCAACAATATTAATCATATTATCACTCATTCTGACCGAATAGAATCTACTACCACTTGTCTCTGGCCACTAGTGTGCCACTTTGCCAGCTGCTCTAATCATGGATGTGTAAATAATTCGTTTATTCACTAACAAAATTACTCACAACAGAGGCTTATGTGGTTGGTGGATATTAACTAAGTTTAATATTGATTTTCCAATATGGGGACGTAATAGTTTTGTAATAGGTTCATATCTTGTGTAGATTATGTTTGATGACATTGCTTATTGTTGCGAAGATAGGAGGTTCGATATTAGTTCAGCTTAAGCAGCTTCATGCAGCTTCATTATTTTTTAGCATAGTAGGGTGAGCAGAGGGAACCTAAGGTTAAGTTAAAGCTTGTAGAGTAAATACATGTGACATTTAGTAGAGTAGGGAAAGGGAATGTAACGAGACATCGGTCGTAGTGGGGTCGCGGTGGCGCAGAAACACAGCATTTGACTGTAAACGCGTCGGTCATGGGTTTGATACCCACTCATAAGAATGAAATGTTTTCATTTCCTTGCTCTGGTAATAAGACAAAATGTGGCCATTGAGGGAATGTCTCGAAAATTTAGAGGAAATGGGCAACGGAGTGTCTTACCTTTGACTGGTGTGAAGCTAAAAAACTGGACTTTAATTATAAATGGCAATAAATTTGAAAATTTGTTTCTTTTTAAAAATATATATAAACAGGTTTCAAAATAAAACAAAGCAAATTCTTAATATTTATAATTAATGAATAGTTTAAAATGCATCATTCAGTACTCGAAGGTACCATTCACTTGTCTTTATCTAAACATATATTTAGAATACTTTTAATTTCGTTAAATTAAATAATTTAATAAATAATAATAATACATTACCCGTCTCTTAACCAACATAGCAATCGTTATTACAATAGCTATATATATATGTATACAATAAAGAAATCTTGTCAGCGACTGCAAGGCACAAAGTTAAATTACTGAATGCTCGTCAGAAGTTACAAGTGAGTTAAATTTTTAAATGAAACAAAAGTCATTTGCGTTCTCGTGGTGAAGCGTTTAGATGCGGTTGTAGGTTCAATTCCCAATTGAGGGGATGTTTAACCAGATATGTGTTTTTGTTCCCCCTGTCTGTCTGTTTTGACACAAAGCGAGTCTTTAGGCTACACGACCGAGGATGCCATGTTTTGGAAAAAATAACAAAAAACAGGAAAATTTGCCAATAATATTTCAAAATTACAGCCGTGAAAAGACATCGACAATTTTAACACCGATCGATAAGAAATGCTGGAACTATACAATCATAAGCGTACGAATCTAATTTTACTATAATTTACATACGACTAGTATCTACGTACATTTAGAAAATCTACATAATTACAAAGTTGCTAAGAATCTAAACTTTTTGAGTTTTTCAAAGATCGAGCGGATGGTGCTGGTTTGACTTTCTTACTTTTACTATCGGGGAAGGCTTCAGGTGTGCCCGTTTGACTGAAGACCGAAGCCTTCGAATTTGCACTATTTCCGGGAGACACTCCGCTGTCTGTACTCACAGAGGCCGGACTTGGACTATCACTTGTATTATTGCATACAGTCAACTCCTGGCCCACAGTAATTATTTGTCCAATCTGTTTCTGCCTCACTAAGTTCATACTTTGGCACACATTTTTGACTTCCTCGTTGCTCTCTTTTTTATGATATCTTGTTAAGGTTCCGGCAGAACCAGGGGTATTTCTGTACATAGGCATAAACTGTGATTGGGGGTAGTATTGCATCTCATGCCCCGAACCGAGCCAGGGACCCATTGTGGGGACCACAGGAGGCATGGGCCACATAGGCATTTGAACCATATGTGATCCATCCAACGGATTAAAGTGTGGCATTGGCATTGGCATTGGTCGCACAACTCCAACAGGCGTAGGTGGCCTTATACCATATTGAGGATTTTCCTCATAAATCCTTGGGTTTGGAATCTGAGAATAATCCACGTTGGGAAACACTGTGTGTGGCCCTCGTTGTAGGTACGTGAACATTTGCTGCTGAGCTTGTTTCATGGCTACATATTGTTGTAAATTAATAGCAGTTTGCTGTCTTTGATGAACTAAATCTGGGTTAGAGTTAGCCGAGTTACCGTGAATATAGTATATGTTAGATTGAGTATTCATTTGACTTGGTGTCTGACCCTGTGTTTGTCTTTGTGTTGCGTTATACTTATTATCTACATTGTTTTGAGGATCTTGATATTCTTCTGGAGGAGCTATGAATTTAGGCGGTGACGGAGGTGCGACTTGTTGGGACATAGGATAACTAATAATTTGGGCTATAAAGGGTTGAGTCTTTGCTGAATGGGCAGGACTGTGTGTTTGGAATGTAGGATTATATGTTATTTGTGATATATCTTGACTAGAATGTACCGATTGGCAGGTTGTATCTGTATCTTTTTGGTTTGATCTTTGGTTTTCATTGACTTCGTTTTTCTTGGGTTTTTGATAAGGTGCAACCTTTGGATTACTCTTCCAATTAGCACCGGCACTCTGAGGTCTTTTGACAGGTGACTTTGTGGGATCGTGCCAATTATCTCCATTGATTTGTCGAGGATCAGGAGGATGATGTGATTGGGCGCTGTGTGCTCTTCTTGGTGGTGGTGACATCCCTTCGGGTACGTGCTGTTGCCTATAGCATCTCCTGACCGTTCCCGGACTCTGACGTTCTGGTGGTTGAGGTATGGTTCTCGTCAAACGTCGTCTAGCTGGCGTAGGGGGGCTAGGTTGAGATTGAAAAGATTGCGTGGATTGTGACGCTGATCGCCATTGATCAATTAACTTCCTTCGGCGTTCGTTTTCTAGCTGCACTTCCGTTTCGCTTGTTGAATCATAGTCTTTACCCTAAATAAAAACGAAATATAATTAATATTTTCACTCACAAATAGGTAAATGAACTCTAAAATTTTTTTGCAACTTTAACGCAATATGATATCTAACATAATGTTTTTAACATGTATATTGTAGTATATAATTTATTATATATAAAAGTTTCATTTAAGAAAATCTTTTAAATCTGAAAAATATATATTATAATGCATTCATGGATAGTAAGGTAATTTTAAATAGATAAAGAGAAAATTAAATATTACGTTAACGGTTGTAAGCCCGATAACATCAAGTATAAAAAGCATGAAAAAACAATACAATCATGATAAACACAAGTCATTACAAATTAATACAGTTTCCATATGCTTACCGTGGTAGATTCTTTACTAACCTTTTCAATTTTTTCGTCCAACATCTTGAAGAAATCTTGCATACTGGCCGACACCTCGCTGTAATGACAAAAATACTGATACAGCATAGAACATTATAGGCAGAGGAAACCTTGTTAAGACACTGGCATTCCCCACATTTCACTGTATTACCTAAATATTATGTGTGAGTGTTAGAGTTCAACGCCGCGCTTTGTAGGTTACCTGATGGTAAAGTATTATCGTTACCAGAGCAAGGAATTGAGAATATTAATAAATGTTTCATTCCCGTGAGTGACAATGGAACCCGCAACTGTCAAGTTAACAGTCACACGCTATTGTCCTTGCGTCACAACGGCCTCATTTTTTTATATTTAATATTTCATTTACATCATTATCCAATTATTCAATTAAACGTACACTGTTGGTTGATGTGCAGTAAGTGGTAGGATATGCTTTCCGTGCTCAATATCATCTTCTGTGTCGTCGGCTTGACCCGCTCCAGCACTGCCTTCTTCCTCATCAGCTTCTTTGTCTGCTGCGCCTGAAAGTAATAACAACTATGAAAGTTTCTTTTTTTGTTAAGAAATTTTTTACTTTTACCTTCTAAGTAGAGTAAGCACGTGAACCTAGTGTCCGACGTACACTCTGTTTTATTAAGCAAAGTCTCTAAATATGAATATCGCTATTAAACTTATTTTATAGCGTCGCGCTTTATTTCTCTAACATAATATGTTACAATACTAGTCATCTCTGGTAACGAGACAAGGCGCGGTATTGGGTTCTGTCACTTAACTTAAAATATCTGAAAGTTGAGCGGAAAAGTAGGGAACGAAGGGTTCTAACACAAGGTTCCCTCAGGCTAACTTGCTTTTGCGGAAAAATTTTACTCTCAGCGTGAAGCTATGTTTACTCTCAACTCCAAGTAAATTAAGATTAAACTTCCTTGTTCTTAAAATTAATGTCCACGTTTCGCCAAACACGACATTTTGATGAAATTGTTACAA
The DNA here is from genome assembly GCA_013403705.1 of Heliconius hermathena. NCBI lineage: Eukaryota > Metazoa > Arthropoda > Insecta > Lepidoptera > Nymphalidae > Heliconius > Heliconius hermathena. The sequence goes on along the minus strand of JAAIXJ010001769.1, from coordinate 1,498,677 downwards.
CTTTTGTTGTTTCTTTCATTATTTTCTATTATGAAACAGTCGTCGCTCGCAACTTTGGAATATAAAATAGAAAATTTAGTTTATGCAGTTTTTAGAATTTTGAGAAGTTACCTCTTGGCCCTGTATTTATAAACTGCTCTCAAGTCTGAGATCGATCTTGAGATACATTTTTCATCTACAAATTATATATCTATGGATGAAAACAGCATCTTGAGATCGATCTCAGTGCTCTACGGCGTTACGCAGCCGACTTTCAAATTTCTGAGTCTAGCAGTTATCACACTACGGTGATTGTCAATCACTCCATAACAGATAAGTTTTACAAAATAAATGTTTTACTGAAATGGCTAGAATGGCGTTTTAGCCATTTAAATAAAACACTTATTGTATAGCAATATGCATGCAATTCTTTATATTGACATAACTTTTTTTATTTATGAACCGATAACTACCAAATATTAAGAGACGTTAGCCAAAATACAACAATTATTTCTGGAGTGTTCTGGTGTGAACAATTAGACAGACAAACTGACAAACAGACAAAAAAATATTTGAGGTTTATTACGTTAATAAATGTCGCCAATAATTAGATTCTTAGTAAAATGTAAAGACAGCAATGAGTTACAGTTATATTATATGTATAAATATTTAGGTGTAAAGATGTACGCACCAATAGTAGTATTAATTAAAAAGCTTATATATTTACCTTACTAACCTGTTTTAGATAAATATAGATAATTAGGATTTGATAAATGAAGCTTTAATATAAACTATTTTACTGCACTAAGTTAACATATTTTTATATGCTTTTCTTTACTCGTTGAATATTTATCACCAAGGATTTCGTATAAATATATATGTACAATTTTGCAAAACAGCAGATTTCGTAATAGTTAAAAATAAATTAAATTAAATCAGCTTCACGCTGTATCCCGCACACAGCAGGGTAGGCAGAGGGAACCTAGTGTTAAGACACTCCGTTCCCCACTTTCTGCCGAATTCTGGAGGCATTGCGTGTTGAGTGGCAGAACTCAACGCCGCGCTTAACCTCCACACCAGAGCGAAGACATGGAAATATAAATTTAAGTAAATATTTCATCTTCTCGAGTGGGGATCGAACCCACAACCAGTCGGTTTTGCAGTCACACCTCGTGCCGCGACGCCACGATCGTAATAGTTTACAAATTTTATTTTCTAATGTCACTAAGAGCTACGCTCAGAGATGGAGGCCTGATACTAATGTATCGATTTAATTTCAGCTAATTGCAATATATTCATCTCCACCGATTTACAATCACATACACATATCATCTGCTGACATTAAATATAGAATCGTTGGTATAGGTATACGGATTTATATTATTAATATTAATTGACAACAAGAAACAGTTCTCTATTTCTTTCTTCTATTTAGGTACTTTATTATAAATTTAGAAATATGTGAAATTTGAGAAATTAAATATGTGCTAAATTAAGTGACCATTTTTTAATAATAATAAAAAAAACATTTATAAACAAATTGACCAAGTTTTAGTCTAAAGATTTTACTATAATCAATGACATGCACAAAGAGCTGAGGTATAGATTAAAATAGTGAAGCAAATAGTCAATATTTAAAATTTATTAAATATTATGTTCGGCAATAAGTGTAGAACGGAGTATTGTAACACTAGGATCCCTTTACTTATCCTGGCTCAAGCGGGATACAGCGTGAAGCTAAAAAAAAATCGACATTAAAAAACATAATCACAACAAGAACCTAACACCGGAACTAGGCTATCTAAGAATTCCGAATCGTCTGACAATCTAAATATATAATTGACAAAGAATTTAAAGTTACCAAATTACTGATGAAAATGTGAAACCTAACAATATCCAGAACCAGCCAAGCTCCGACAGGTTCAAAGAGTTTCCTCATTAAGGTGCAGAATTTATAACGGAGTTCCGTCTTTCTCTATAAATCCCCTGTCGTAAATCATGTACAAGTATTTTAATTACTCCCACTGAGGCATTTTAGTTACATTATTTTAGTCGATCCTTGTTCATACTTTAAAAGTTACGGAAGTTTACGTAGTTTACTTTTGGTATTATGCTGATGATTGGTCGGTTTTAGTGGTGATAGAGATTATGTTTGAAGTACTAGGAGTTTTGGTGTGGAACATTCCTATTGTTATTGTTAGCCATATTTAGTTGGTTTTTATACTTTAATACGTGAAAACTGTTCAGAACCGATAATTATAAAATTTTGTACACTTACATATTTTCAAGATACTTATTTTTAAGAAAAATGTGAAAAAAATATTCCTTCGGGAAGTACACTATAGGTTTTGATTCCTTTGTTTGATTTTTCACAGCTCCAAGGGACAGTAGACTTGAGTATTTGATTTAAATTTCAGCTTGATACCTCCACGTGTTTCTGAGAAAAGGTCTTGACAGACGGACGGACGGCCAATAAAGTGATTCATTGTAGTGAAAATAAATAGCAGCGGAAACCTAGAGTTAATACACTCCTTTCCCTACTTCCCGCTAAATTCCGAAGACATTGCATGTTGAGTGCCGGAACTCAACGTCGCGCTTTGTCTCGACACCAGAGCGAAGAAAATTAAAATATACATTTAATTAAATATTTAATTTCCTCAAGTGGGGGTCGGACCGGCAACCAGTCGCGTTGACAGTCACACTCTTTGTGCTCCTGCGCCATGACTGACCTCATCCTGATCCTATAAGAGTTCCTTCCTTCCATTCAATCCATTCCTTTTGAGTTACAGAACCAAAAAAATAATTTTGTAAAATTTTAGAACCAGTTCTAGCATGTTTCCAAAAGTAATGCCTGTTATCGGACATGATAATGTCTCATGATATAAAAATGTAATTAAAATATAAGCTTTCATTTATTGAAATATATAACATTCATATTTATTTTCAATATTTAGAAAGCTACACAATAATTAACCCAAAAACCCCGTGGAGATGCTTTCTAACGTTGTAAAGTTGACATTTTTATGAAACTATTTGTAAGCAGTGACCCCTGACTGATGACATTACTAGCATGCCAACCCGTGACTGAATACGCTAGCGAATAAATACATTTTTAATGACTAATTTATCTTTGTTTGAAGTGGTGGTGCAGGAGTGGAATTAAATATTTCAGAGCCTCGCTCTGGCCACGAGGCAAAACGCGGCGTTAAGCTCCGCTACTCAACACGTAATGCTTCTAGTATTCGACGGAAAGGGGGAGAAGATATGTCTTAATGGGAACGGACACTCCGTCTACTCTACACTAGATTCCCAGGTTTCCTTCGCCTACCTATGTGCGGGATAAAGCGTAAAGCTAAAAAAATACAGATTTCCCTGTTTTGATAGACAAAATGGGGAGTTCAATTCTTGCACACGGAGTACTTGGATTGGTCTTGGTATAGTTTTAAGGACACTTTTATATATTATAGATATATATTTTTATATCCTATTATGATATCTTATCTAGACATCAAATTACGGGTTTCAGTTATGCAGCTGCCAGCATATTAGATTTAGTTCAAAATTTATTTTAGTTAAAGTGCGAAATAAGATAATTTTAAATTATTTTATATTTATGAATCATTTACATTTTGTAACCAAGAATAGAGAATTGACCTACATTATAATTGTTAGGTACGTTTGGTTCTATATGAGTTTAGGAACCTAAACTACGGGATTCGGGTGACACGCTCGAAAACAAAAAATCCTCTAATATAATTTGCGTATCCAGTTTTTTTAGGTGTATATTAAATCTTTTGGACTTTTTTTTGTTCATACCTTTGTTAGCTCTTGTTTTAATAGTGTTCTAGTTTCGTGATTTCTTGATGCCTTTAATCTTCGTGTGAAGTGTTTTGGGATGGCTGGGCGAGCCCTCTTACGAATCTGTTTTAGCTTTCATTTGGAGGGTCCTTTCAGAGGTCGTGCCCGGTGTTCGCGTTCTTATTTCGTATTCAGTAAGATAGTATCAGTTTCTTTTTCGTAGGTGTCTATGGCTTTAGTGCAAATTCAATATCTAGGGTTGAAATATTGCCTAGTCAGCTTCACGCTGTATCACGCACACAGCAGGGTGGGCAGAGGGAACCTAGTGTTAAGACACTCCGTTCCCCACTTTCCGGCGAATTCTGGAGGCATAGCGTGTTGAGTGGCAGAACTTAACGCCGCGCTTTGCCTCGACACCAGAGCGAAGAAATGGAAATATAAATTTAGGTAAATATTTCACCTTCTCGAGTGGGGATCCAACCCACAATCAGTCGGTTTTACAGTCACACTTTTTGCCCCTACGCCACGACTGGCCTACTGCTGCTGGCCTGGACTAACATAGATTAGTTAGTTATTACCTAGTGATAACTATTATCTATATTAGTCCATCCAGTAAAAAATATTTTTTATTAAGGCCGTCGTGGCGCTGTGGCACAATGGTGTGACTGCAACGCAACGGTTGTGATTTCGATCCCCATTCGAGGAAATATACATTTTAAATATTTATTTAAAATTTATATTTTCATTTCTTTGCTCCGCTGTGGAGGCAAAAAGCGGCGATGAGTACCGCCACAAATAATAAAAAAACCTTAATTATCAGATCGAAGACAAATGATTGAAACAAATTTTTCGTCCATAGGAAAACCAACCACATTCTTCATACATTGAGTCATTAGCCAAACACGAAACACAATAAGATTGCAATTCCACGCACGCTGCCATCGGGCTTGCAATAACAATTAAATTATTTATACTGTTATGGTCCTTACCATCTGGTTATCCAAAATAGTGTCTGACACGTAACAGACTTGGAACTTGGAAGTAAACGATAATATGCAGAAATTATAATATATAGAAGAAGTTATAGTATATGAATTACAATTTTATAATGTGAACCCTTTATGGCGGAGGGGCACTTTGCCTCCCTGAAAACTCGGTGATTAGTGGTTTGATTCTCGCTGTAGTAAGACAAAGCGCTGGTGATGTCTAAAACATTGGGTGGTGTGTAACGGAGTTTAGTAACAATACTATCCTACTACCCCTATGTGCAGGATACAGCGTAAAGTTTTTTTTTAGCTTTACGTTGTATCCCTTACCCAGCAGGGTACGCAGAGAGAACCTGGGAACCTAGTATTATGACACTTCGTACCCATTAAGACACTTCTATTCCCCATTTTTCCTTTTCTAATTGGAAATTTGGACTGGAAATGGTACCTGTTGAGTGGCGGATCCCAATGCCGCGCTTTGCGTCGTTACTAGAGCGGGCAAAGGAAAATATTCAATATTTCATTTTCTTCATTGGGAATCGAATCCACAACCTGTAGCACTTCAGTTGCACGCTTGAGTCGCCACGACTGGCCTCAAGCATACTGGCTTAGTACTTTAATAGGTTTCACTAATTCTATTCTCGTTCTGAGCTGCAGATGTAGCTGTAAGCTTAAAAGTTCTGAATTCAAATTCAATTTAGAGTATAAAGTAAATTTTCCAAGTTTCCAAGCACAAGGGGTGTTACTGAAACGCGACGATTGTGGGGTCGATCCCCACTCAAGGGAATGAATCATTCATTATTAATTAATATTTTTATTTCTTCGCTCTGGCACCAGGGCGCTCTGGCACGACGGCGTAGAGTTCCGCCACGTAATTTTTAGGAAAGTGAAACGGAGTGTCGTAACACTAAGTTCTCTCTGCCTACCCTGGTATTTGCGGGATGTAGTGTGAAGCTGATTTTTCTTGAAGTTTCTTCAAATGACAATACTAGGTTTCACCACCCACTTTCCTCATAATGTTTGTAAAAGGGCGAAAAGTATAGAGTAAAGATACTTATTGTTATTTAATACTACTGTCTTCTGTAAAAACTTTTTTTATGTTGTATCCCACATATAGCTGGGTAGGCGAAGTGAACGTCACGTGTTATAACACTCCGCTCCCCACTTTCCGCCTAATTCTATAAGCATTGCGTGTTGAAAAGCGAAACTCAACGCCGCACTTTGTCTCGACATCAGAGCGAAGAAATTAAAATGGTAAATATTTCATTGTCTCGATTAGGAATCGAATCGTTTACAGTCCCACGCTTGTGCCCCTACGCCACGATTGGCCTCTGTAATGTCTCATTCAGCCTAAAAAATCAGACATATCCTGTCCCTCACCACTTAGGAAATTGTTATCAGCAAAGTAGTTCCCTGATAAAATTCAAAAATGACTTATCAATGTCGTTAGTCTTAGCCTATTTTACGATTTGATCGTAAATTCTTGGACCCTATGATATTATTTACGGTCGTTTCGACGTTACGACCTATAACGGGAGTGACTTGAGTGACCACCTTTCTTTATTTCTTCGGATTTGAGAGAAAATATATGTTAAATAGGTTGAATTGTACGTTTATGGTAATTGTTATCGCGGTTGTGGGTTCAATTCTCAGTAGATAAAGTATCTATAGAACCTTTTTCTTTTGCATGTCAATACATTTTATTCTTGCACGTGACTTACTTAGGCTTCTAGAGAATGGTTTTTGTACATATTTTTTATGTAAAAAATTTTGTACAATAAAAAATTTAAAAAAAAATCCACTCGTAGTTATAAAATAGTTTCGTTTCCTTGCTCTAGTAACAAAACATAGCACAGCGTTGAAGTCTGCTACTCAACTGGCGATGTCTCGAAAATTTAATAGTGCATGGGTATTTAAGTGTTTTGACATAAGCTTCCCTCTGCCTACTCTGTTATTTGCGGGATACAGCGTGAAGCTAACAAAAATATACCAAAAACATATATTTATATCACCAATCCCATAGTACAACAATGCAGGAACACGTTCACGCTGGACGGTCGCCCCGTCTCCACTTTAGACGCTATGATATATTCATATTTCCCGTTCAGTGCTATTCGAGGAATCGGAGCATTTTTTTTTATTTCATATTCCATTTCATTATAATTCTCTCGGAACTTTCATTTCATATTTGATAACGATTGGTATTAATACTTGGTATAAAGGGCTTATGTTGTTTTTTGGTACTATATGGTAGAAAAGTAAAATTAATTAATTTAAAACAATTGATATTTGAGTATTTTTATATCGTAGTATAGTAGAAGTGTGTTTTAAAAACGTGACAAGTGTGGGTTCAATCACTTCACTTCAGGAAATGGATTAATTATATGTCTTTTTTATTATTATTAAGGCCGGTCGTGGCGCAGCGGCACAAAGTGTGACTGTAAAACCGACTGGTTGTGGGTTCGATCCCCACTCGAGGAGAAGAAATATTTACTTAAATTTATATTTCCGTTTCTTCGCTCTGGTGTCGAGGCAAAGCGCGGCGTTGAGTTCTGCCACTTAACACGTAATGCCTCCAGAATTCGGCAGAAAGTGGGGAACGGAGTGTCTTTCACTAGGTTCCCTCTGCCTACCCTGCTGTGTGCGGGATCCAGCGTGAAGCTGATTTATTTATTATTAATGTGCGTTGCGTTGAGTTTCATCACTCAACACGCAATATCTTGAACTAGGGAAAGACGAAAAAACGAGAAAGAGAGAACGGAATATAGGGACACTAGGTTTTATTACCTATTCTACTATTCTGGTTAAAGCGTGAAAAAAGTACAAGTTTTGTATACAAATAAAGAAAAAAAACATATACATAACAAAATAATAAACGAATGAAGTAAATAACTTCGTTAATAAAATTGGTATTTCTGCTTAAATAATAAAATTAACCATCTCAATAAAACAAAGAAAACAAAAACATGGTTATGAATTTTATTTGGGCTAGTAAAACAAATGTAAAATAAATATATTATCCGAAGCTTGCTTGCTTCTCCTTATTGAATTTTATTATTGATTTTTTAGCTTCACGCTGAATCCCGCACACACCAGGGTAAGAAGAAGTCACCGGCAAATCTAGTGTCAACCCACACCGTTCCTATTAACACACTTTTGTTCCCCACTTTCCGCCGAATTTCGGAGGCATTGCGTGGCGGAACTCAACGCCGCGTTTTGACTAGGAACTAGAGCGAAGAAAATGAAAATATTAAATAACATTTACATATAAACCATACAGAAAAGGTAGTTAGCATACTACCAAGAAAATTTTTAGAACGAAGAACTTCATTATAAATTTTAAAAATGTTAATACATTTACAATTAGCTTCTTAAATTTAATAAGGAAAAAGCAGCCCTTTTAAATTAATTTAAATAAAGGCCAATTTCGGTCAACCTAGGGTAGGTTGACCTACATTTAAACTGGTAAAATATTTTCTTACTATATCTTCTTTATTTTCTAGGTGGTTATTTGTATATTGCCGCAACGCTTCTCCGACTATAACATTTGTAGGTTCGATTTGTACTCGCGTGAATAAATGATTTTAATTTCCTCTTTTCTAGTAAAAACCAAAGCACAGCATTGAGTTCGGCTGATCAATACACAAAGTTTCGAAAATTGAGCGAAAATTAAAGATCGCAGTGTCTTAACACTCGGTTCCTTCTGTCTACCTTGCAATATGCGGGATAAGGCGTGAAACAAAAAAGTAACTAGTGACCCATTATAAGATACATCTTTACCTTTATTTATAGATTTTATCATCTTCCTACAAGCACCCAGACACATCAGACTCATGCTCTATACGTGGCCTCTAATTTTTTTAACATGGCTTTGAAAAATCAACGAAGGCCTTATCACTAATTCTTACATCATACATTTATTCACTATTTTTACCATTTTCTCCTCTCTTTTTCTCTCTTATCTTCATTCAAACCTACCAATCTATTCAATATATCGTATATTAATAACATATTAACCAATTTCAATGGATAGCAATAAAATTTACATTTATATTCTGCCATAGCGAAAGGGTTGTGATAGAATCGCTAAGGGCTCCAGAATGGCACCTAAAGTCCATATTTTGTGGCGTTTATCTCCACAGATAACGTTCGCCAAGTTGCGTCTTGGTTTGCCCTTACTCAGAACTTTATGGTGATTTTGCAAGCTATTTGTCGCCTTAAAATAAAGTGATATCTGAAAATGAATAGAATGTGAAGTTTTTTTTTTCTATATTCCATTTTTTTTTAATTAAAGAAGCTAGCTATTAGAAAAAAAGGCAACAGCGTCTAAAATGTGACTTAAACGTAGACTGTAAACGCAGTGGTTATGGATTCAACTTCCACTAAGAGGCATTAATTATTTTCTTTTCGCGTCGGGCCACAAGACACAGAACGGCGTTGAGATCCGTCACTCCATATTCAACATCTCGGAAATAAGGCGGAAAATGGGTAACGGAGTGTTTAATCACTAGGTTCCCTCTGCTTATCTATCCCGTTGTATGCGGGATACAACGTGAAGTCAATTAATCATTAGAGTGTATTTGAAATACACTACCAGACTAAACCACAATCAAAACATATTATAAATCACAAATAGAATTCATAGTCATATACGAACACTGTTTATAAAACTCCTTTTAACATCTGGCCCCGTACGATGCGCAGGCGCAAAATATTTTATAGTTTTCTCATTTCGACGCTAGTTTTACTTTAATGATTTTTACTTTGAATGAATGCGTAAGTTACTGTCTGTGTGAGTAATTAATCTGTAAATAGAATGTTTGTTTGTATACAGGTGCTCAGATTCGTAAGAAATTTGAATAAGAAAGAAAGAATGGAGAGTGACATATTAAATTGTATAAAAAGTATGAAAATGTTTGTCGAAGCGGGATTCAAACTCAGGTCTTTTGGATACTAGTAGGCGTGGCTTTAAATCCCGCTATTACCGCTATCGCTATCCCGCTATTACATTACTATATGTTTTCTAAAAATATTTTTTTTCTATACTGGACAGAAATAGAAAAAAAATATTGTTAGAAAACATATAGTATAGCCACGCCTACTAATCCAAAAGACCTGATCCAGAGTAGTATTATTAGAAACATTATAAAAGTGCAAAAATTGTTAAAACAGCATCTACAACGAAGGACTTCTTTTTATCAGCTTAGTAAGACCGACCGACTGGTGGGTTTGATCCCCACTCGAGGAGATGAAATATTTACTTAAATTTAACTTTATTTCCATTTTTTCGCTCTGGTGTCGAGGCAAAAGCGCGGCGTTGAGTTCTGTCACTCAACACGCAATGCCTCAAGAATTCGGTAGAAAGTGGGGAACGGAGTGTCTTAACACTAGGTTCCCTCTGCCTACCCTGCTGTGTAATGTGGCATTGGGTTCGCTGATGGAAAAAATACGTGAAATACGTGTGATTAAAAAAATAAAAAGTAAATAAGTGAATACGAAATACAACAATACGTACTAACTAAAAAAAAACAAACTGAATTATACATAGTAGACTAAATATTTTGTTTAGATTATCACACTTTGCTGGATTGTTTATATTTATCCTACAAAATACAACGTTCGCGTTTTGACACATGACTGTTGCGGTACAGTTACAATAGTAGAAAATACCATAAGCTTTCGAAGGTAGTCGGTTCAGATATATCCACAAAACTTATATTATTGTTGTTTTTTTAAGCTTATTTTATGAAACTAGCTACCCACTATATCTCGCATACGTAGGTATTGGGAACTTATGAAACTAGTGTTAGGACACTCTGTCTCCGATTTTCGTCCTAAATTTCGAGACAATACGTGTTAAGTTTCGAGAATATATACCGCGATTTGTCTTGTTATCAGAACGAAAAATTAAAATGGTCTTTTCCTTTGAGTGGGAATCGAATCCACAACCGTCGTGCTTATAGCTAGACGTTGTGCATCAGCACCACGATACTTATTGTCAATTCAATAATATAGGTTCCGCCTCCTATTTATTTAAATCAATAATATTATTTCCGGTTCCTATTTATTTAAATCACTCCTTTTCCCATTTATATATTTCAGAAACATTGTTTGTTGGGTGACGAAGCTTAATGCCGCACTTTAATTAACCAAACCTATTAACTATATCTCCTTTTTTAAGCCTCACGTTGTATCTCTCAGTAAGCAGGATAGGCAGAGGGAACCTAGTGACACTTTGTTTCCCACTTTATCGCAATTTTTTGTGGCATTGCGTGATAAGTGGCGGAACTCAACACCGCGCTTTAACTTGGTACCAGAACGAACAAATAAAAATATTGATAAATAATAATCCATTTCTCCGAATGGAATTCGAATCCACAGCCCTTTCCCGTTTACAGTCATACGCTTGTGCCTTTGCGCCATAACTGACCGCTGCTGGCCCTTGGCTTAAAAATATAGTATAAAAGTGAAATAAATAAATCACCCTCAATAAATAATAAAATAAATAAATCAGCTTCACGCTGTATCCCGCAAACTGCAGGGTAGGCAGAGGGAACCTAGTGCTAAAACACTCCGTTCCCCACTTTTTGCCGAATTCTGGAGGTATTGCGTGTTTAGTGGCAGAACTCGACGCCGCGCTTAAACTCGACACCAGAGCGAAGAAATGGAAATATACATTTAAGTAAATATCTCATCTCCTCGAGTGGGGATCGAACCCACAACCAGTCGGTTTTACAATCACACTTCGTGCCACTGCGCCACGTCTGGTTAATAAATAACTAATAATCATTTAACTGTTACCCACACATACTATATAAAGTAATTTACCACTAACAAATGAGAAAATATCTTCCAAATACCACATTTTCGCCTATTTTCCGTAGTAACTTTCTTATAAATGGCTGGTTCAATATTAAATAGGCCTATTTTTGTGGACGCAGAAAGCGAAAATGTGAATAAAGTGGTGGAAAGATATTGTATTGTTGGTTTTATTATTGAAGAGATAAACGTCGCGTGTCATTTTTTTCTAAAGAAAAATATATTTTTGAAGCCAGACTGGAATTGGTTGTGGGTTCGATTCTCCTCGGGGGAATCAAATATTGATTATTTTAGTCCTAATGGTAGCAGAGTGTCTTGCCCTCCTATCCCAGGTTCCCTTAATTGTTGAATGACGGAACTCACATCATGCTTTGTCTTATTACCAGAGCAATTAAATGAAACCAATTCTTTCTCCAAAGTGGGGATCAGAAGCATCGCATTACAGTCAGGCGCTTCCCACGCATAGGCGTAGGAATAAGGGGCGGGTGGTCTGTGCCCACCCCAAAGTAGTCTGGTGCCCAACCCCAGAAATTTTACAAAAAAATTGCCCCGAAAAATTTAAAAAACAACATTTACACGAACATATCTGTTCAAAGCTAAAATCCGGGCCCCCTCAGAAAATGTCTCTAGATACGGTAATGTATCACACGTCTTTAAAACAATCAATTTACAAAATAATATAGCTGTGAGTGTAATAATAAATCACTTTCAATATTAGAGGCCGTCGTGGTACAGTGGCACAAGTGTATAACTGTAATGCGACGGTTCGATCCCCGCTCGGGGGAATGTTTTAGTTTATTAATATATTCATTTCTTCGCTCCGGTACTAAGGCGCGGCGTAGAATTTCGCCACTCCACCCTCAATGCCTCGAAAATCCGAATCCGAAAATGGGGAACAGAGTATCTTAATACTAGGTTCCCTCAGTCTACCCTGCTATGTGCGTGATGCAGCGTGAAGCAAATATATTTTGTTTACAATGTAAGCTGATAGCATAATAATAAATCAATTTCAATATAAACATGACCAGCCCCACCATTTGTGACATATCCGTGCTGTATTTGTATGTCGCCATACAAAAAGACCAGGTGTTCAATAGATATAATACGAGGGGATGTCCAACTATTATACAATGTTCACACACTAAAGTTGTGCTAAGAATTCTAAACACGTGTTTTAGATTGTTAAATTAACATAACAAATATTTATATTTGTAATTAAATTACAAAAGGGTATCGTGGCTCAAATGGCTGTAAGCACAATGGTTTTGGGTTTAAGTGAAAATATTAAATATTTCATTTCCTCGAGTAGGAATCGAACGCGTAACTTTTCACGCGTACAGTCACAAACTTACCGAACTCACAGTCATAACGTTTACAGCTAGACGTTGTCTCACTGCGTTACTGCAGTCTTTCTAATAATAAAATATAATAAATAAATCAGCTTCACGCTGTATCCCGCACACAGCAGGGTAAGCAGAGGGAACCTAGTGTTAAGACACTCCGTTCCCCACTTTCTGCCGAATTCTGCAGGCATTCCGTGTTGAGTGGCAGAACACAACGCCGTGCTTTGCCTCGACCCCAGAGCAAAGAAATGGAAATATAAATGTAAGTAAATATTTCATCTCCTCAAGTGGGGATCGAACCCACAACCAGTCGGTTTTATAGTCACACATTGTGCCCCTGCGCCACGACTGGCCTCTATTTCTTTCTAATAATACCGTACAATATAGAACATCGAGGCCTGTCGTGGCGCAGCGGCACGAGGTGTGACTGCAAAACCGACTGGTTGTGGGTTCGATCCCCACTCGAGGAGATGAAATATTTACTTAACTTTATATTTCCATTTCTTCGCTCTGGTGTCGAGGTTAAGCGCGGCGTTGAGTTCTGCCACTCAACACGCAATGCCTCCAGAATTCGGCAGAAAGTGGGGAACGGAGTGTTTTAACACTAGGTTCCCTCTGGCTACCCTGCTGTGTGCGGGATACAGCGTGAAGCTAATTTTAATTTATTTTTTTTAATATAGGACATAATTCCACAAACATATTTCTGGAGGTCTAATTATAAATGGACCAGTTAAATGAGTACTAATATAAAACAGAATTTACATATAAATAAAGGCAAAATGTGCCTTTGTTATATAAAGTGCTACTTATCTAAATTAAAATATATAATAATGGTTCTTGTGAAACATTTTTAAACTTGAGATATTTTTGTCATTAGTTTATAATATATCTTTTTGTGTTTAATTTATCTCCTGCATCGTGAGGAACGGTAGAAGGTACATGGTTAATGTAAATATATGTTATTCCTTTTTACGTTTTAATTTATTGTTAATATTGCAATTGTAAAATTTTCGAAACATATTTATGAATTATTATAATATTGAATGATAATAGCGAAAGTATTTTAATATATAAAGAATAAACTTAAAATATTATTTCCGTGTTTTCCACCATGTGTGTTTAGGCAGGCATTTTGGATTAAGAGCAATATTGATTATACGTAATTTAATTGTCATCAAAACTGAAGTCGTAATTCGAAATCGAATATTTTAAAGTGCGAAGCTTAGAAGATTTCACATTCACCAACACAAAAACTAAATAAATGCTTATGAAAACCGCCATTTCAATATTAAGCCTCTAATTTCCTTATTGTTGAAGCCAAAGGTAATCGTTCTGTGAATATTCTATATCTTCATGTAAATATAAAACTACGTTTTGTAGTCTTAATGCAACCGAAGGAGCTTATCCGAATAGAAACATGTACATAAATACGGTTGACATATGCCAACTCAGTCTGGCCATAAATACTGTTACAGATAAAAATAAACAAAATATTATTTTTGAATTTGGAATCTGTTACTTTTATACAATTATTTATTGTGTTTTCTTAGTTTCGCGGCAATATATTGTAAAATATTTTGTGATATTAAAACGGAGTAAAGTGATAAAGAGAAATGAATTGATATGATTGTATAAAGTAGATATGGAGTAAAATCTAATTTTTAAATTCTTCATATACTTGGTCAATTGTTTGTGACAAGACGCAACGCCGTCGAAAACCTTGATCCACCCAACCTTGGTTAGGAACGAATGTTCCGGACTTCATTAGAGCTGAAGACTGGCCGTCATCGTCATCTAGTCCTGATCTGAATCCACTGGATTATGATTTACGATCAGTATTAAACAGTAGCGCTTGCTCTTGTGGAGAACGAAGAGTTTTAATACTAGGTTCTCCCTGCCTGCTCTACAATATACTAGTAAGTGTAATATGATGATACAGCGTTCGTTCAGCTGTATTCACAGCTGAAAATTAAACTATACAGCTGTAAACTAAATTATGTTTCTGTCACCCTACATCCTTCGAATTTCTTGTTAAAAACTAATGGTTAATGGTTATTTTATATAGAGCATCTCTAGATATAAAGACAGTTCTTCCGTGTAAAGTTATGATGAAAATTATTTAAAAATCAAATAAAATCATGAGGCCGGTCGTGGCGCAGCGGCACGAGGTGTGACTGTAAAACCGACTGGTTGTGGGTTCGATCCCCACTCGAGGAGATGAAATATTTACTTAAATTTATATTTCCATTTCTTCGCTCTGGTGTCGAGGTTAAGCGCGGCGTTGAGTTCTGTCATTCAACACGCAATGCCTCCAGAATTCGAAAGAAAGTGGGGAACGGAATGTATTAACACTAGGTTGCCTCTGCCTACACTGCTGTGTGTGTGATACAGCGTGAAGCTGATTTAAAAATTATTTAATTTACCTTAATCAGAAATATGCGTTTAATTAAAATAAAATATTGTTTTATATTTCGATGATGAGATAATTAAAGTGTTTGGTGTGGACATGATATGGGAAATAAATATTTAATTTCGGGGAAAATTTTAATTGATTTTTCATTCAATTATAATTGCCATTTTTCTTATGTGTCGATGAATTTGGTACTCACGTTGTGACTTTGAACGATGATGTCTTAAGTTTGATTTTGTTAGACTTGAGAATTAATATTACTAGGAAAAAAGTTTACTTTTTTAGCTTTACGTTGTATCCTGTACATGGCAAGGTGGGCAGTGGGAACTTGGGAACCTAGTGTTAATGAACTCCGTTCCCCGTTAAGACAATTCTTAATGCATTGTGTGTTCAGTAGCGTAACTTTGCCTTCTGTTAACAGAAAGGCTAGGAAATGGAAATATTAAAAGTATTTTTTAAAATATAAACTAATATGTCTTAAAATTGTTACGCATTTTCCCACAGAACCTAGTGTTAAGACTCTATCAGAGTCTATCTAGATTCTAGATCAGGGGATCAAACGCGATGTAAACGCGACTCATGTGGGTTCAATTCAAACGTTATTATTTCGACAGAATTTAATATTTATTTTTGTTTTGAATTTCAGCAATGAAATTCTATTGAGAACTCAGTTTTCAGAGAAACAAGTATAATAATATTATTGTGTAGTATCTAAGCCAATATGAAATTCAGGCGAATCCCACAACGCCTCCAATCTTGTAATCCAAGAATAATTTATAACAGATTATAAAAATGTAGAAAGATGCAGATAAAATATGTCAGTATTTTTGAGAAAATGTCATATTATTATATAAAGCTGAGCTCTTAAAAAATTAGAAAAAAGAAAATGCTTAGCAAGCATCTTATCCCAGCACGGATTCACTGAACCTCTACATCCTCTTTAACACTTTAGCTGTTTCTACTGCCTAGTCCAAGATAAAACAAGGCTTTTAGGTGGCTTTATCACATTTTACTAAATTACTTTGATCTGGGAGAGATATTCGAATCAAGGTTTTAATAATATAAATATAGGCAGTATTAGAGACCAAACATTAATTAATTAATTTATTTATTTAATCAGATTCACCAGTGGTATTTACATAAATTTTACAATAATATTAATTAATTAAGTTAAGACACTCCGTTTCCTACTTTCCGTCGGATTTTCGAGGTATTGCGCGTTGAGTGGTGAAACTTAACGCGCTTTAAGTATAGTACCAACGTACTAGAGCTAAAGAAAATTGGATAAAAGAAATAAAAATATGAATAAATAATAATTCTAAGTTAGAATGGGATTATGCGTGAGTGTGATATAGTTGAGAGAATCGAATCTACAACCCAACGTCATACTCTTGTACTTGTTGCGGAGGGGGCGCAAAGACGACCTCAAAATTATTAGGTAAATTTACCAAAATAAGCAAAATAATTGAAGCCATTTCTAAATACGTAATAAATTCAAAGGTAAATTAATATTATAGAGATGAATTTAAGCAGAGGGAATTTTAAGTACATTATCCTTTATAAATATTAATATAGTAAAGTTTAGATGATTGCGAAAGCTGTTTAAGTGTAGGCCATTTTAGTGGGGATAATAATAAAAAAAAATATTGCATGTAAAATTGTTTAAATTAATTATGTTATAAATATTTTTTATTAATGTAAAGCATTAAAGTTATTGCTTTTTTCAGCTTCATGCTGTATTACATATATAGACAGACAGACTACTAATACCTACAGACAGACAGACTACTAATACCTACAGACAGACAGACTACTAATACCTACAGACAGACAGACTACTAATACCTACTTTCCTCTGCCTATTCTGCGTCCACTATTTCCTTTGCTTTGGTCTTAATGAACGGGAACGAAATGAAAATAATTCATTTTCTCAAGAGGGAGTCGAACCAACAACGATCGCGCTAACAGTTATAGGCTATACAATTGTTCCACGACGGCTTCATAAAAATGATTAATTTTTTTTTTTAGCTTCTAAGTTTATATGACACCAACAGCAGGTTAGGCAAACAGAACTTAGCGTTAGGATATTCCAAGCTAAGTCCCAAATGCCTAATTTAAATAGAAGCAGTATGTAAAAGATTTTAGAAGTAATTTTAACATTAACAAATTTTTGCGTATTTTTTTAATTAACTGGAGGATAATTAAATAAGGATTTAACAACATAAAAATAATTTGAGGCCAGTCGGTGCTCAAAGGCACAAGCGTGCGACTGTAAACGCGATAGGTCATGGGTTCGATTTCCACTTGAGGAATTGAAATATATTTTCATTTTGTCGCTCTGAGGCAAAGGGAATAGAATTCGGAGAAAATTGTAGAACGTAAGTGTCTTAATCGGAACGGAGTGTCTTAACATTAGGTACCCGGGTGCGCTCTGCTTTTTGTCCTATGGGCGGGATACAGCGTGAAGACAGTATATATATGTATAAAAAGAACTAGTAGTTCCTGAGACGTTTAACCTAAAAGATAAGCAAAAAGTTAAGAATTCATTATTCATTGTTTACCAAATCAAATCAATGATTAACAAAAGAAAGCGAAAATCAACTCAAAGTTTTTACAATATTTCATATATTTATAAATATAGAAATAAACAAGATTTACGAGTGTAAAAGACGCTTTTCGATGGTAAAATGGTAAAATTGGTTTTCCCTTCGTAACTTTTTCCTATGAAACTTGACATCTATAATGTAGCATCTGGATATTATCATTTAAGGCTCGGTCGTTGGGAAGTACTTCTTTAACCATACGCTATTATTTTTACGACCACATAATAATAAAAGTGCTTAAAGTATATTTAAGTGGGTTTTCAGCCATTATCACTTTTGATATTCTGAAATGGTTTGTACTAGCCTATTATTAATATTTAAAAAAAAAAGTTCGCAGCACTAACAATGTTTCTAAGTAAGTTTTTATGCTATTGTAGAGACACTGTTCTCCACTTTTCGTCATTTTACTATCAATATGTGGTAGGCGGTGGAACCCAACGCCGCTCTGTATCTTCTCTGACTATACAAATAGAAATATTAGGAGGTTAAACCGTGTACCGTGGATACTAAAATATTTTTCCACAACGATAATATGTTATTGTCAAATATATTTAGACCAGCCGTGGCGCAGGGACGCAGGGGCACAAGAGTACGACTGTAAGCGATAGTGGGCTCGATTTCCAATCGAGAAAAAAAATCTAATTCAAATTCAAAATATTCTTTATTCAAAAATACTTGTAAAAGTATTTTTAAATATAGATATTTTTATTTCCTCGCTGTGGTAACAAACTTTTTTGATATCCGCCACTCATGTCTCAATAAATAGGATGTGCGTGGGGATCGGAGTGTCTTAACACTAAGTTCCCTCTGCCTACCATACAACGTGAAGTAAGAAAATAAAACAAAAAAGGTATCTAAAATTCAGTGACACGGCTAAAGTATAAAAAAGAAACTTTTGATAAATAGCTTTCCACGTTTATCCCGCTACTGTTCCACTTTCCGTCAGCCAGTACTTTAGATGGGCCTGTTTTCTTTGCCTTATAGATAGGCATCCTCATTTTCTTCTCTTTTTTTCATTCATATAAAATTTCGTTTGAGATATTTAGTAGTAATAATATAATTTTAAAAATAAAAATCTATTATTTTTAAAATTATATTATTATTACTACACTTAATGTGTATAAATTTTAAAAAGCAAATCAAAGTAGGAGAGGGAACCTAGTGTTAAGAGGCTCTAAACCTAATTTTCGAAAAATAGTGTTTTGAGAGGCGGAACTCAACGCCGCGCTTAGTCTAACCAGAGCGGAGAAATGGAAATAATTTAAAGATTATCGAATCCACGACCGTTGCATCAGACGTTGTCATGCCGCTACGATGATCTCAGCTAAGTATTAATATTTCCTTTTATTAACGGATATTCGAAGATTTAAAAAGTGAAGTGATTTTTCGCTACATATTTTTTGTTACTCTTAAAATGGTAAAAAAATTAAAACTTCCATATCTTTTTATAAAAAGGAACATAAAGTTAACGTAACGGTTAAGGTGAAGGGTAAGTGTTCGATTCCCACTCGGGGGAATGAAATATTTAATATTTTCACGATACAGGATAAGACCAAAAAAAATATATATATTTTGAGCACTATCCAGATAACTCTATAAGCGCTTAAAATAAAATCTGTAGTTTGGGCATAATATTTTTAATGTTATTTAATCTCTATATATAATAAGACAGTAAAAATATTTTGTC
Source organism: Heliconius hermathena (assembly GCA_013403705.1). NCBI lineage: Eukaryota > Metazoa > Arthropoda > Insecta > Lepidoptera > Nymphalidae > Heliconius > Heliconius hermathena. Next base: position 1,479,052 of record JAAIXJ010001769.1, on the reverse strand, counting down.
TGTACATTTAGTAATTTTGACTGAAATGGATAGAGGGACACTTAAAAAGAATAATAGAAAGCAAAAAGATTTTTTTTGAATTTTCTGTCTGTCTGTCTGTCTGTCTGTCTGTCGACATATTTTTGTCCGCATTTTTCTCTGAAAGTACTGAACCGATTTACTTGAAAATTTCACCAATTGCTTTGTTTTAACTCAACTTAACTACTAAAGTTTAGTTCATCAAAATCGGTTCATTAAAAAAAAAGTTATCGTCATTTGAAAGAAGTCGTAATTAATTCAACACAGAGATAAAGAACGATCTTGAAAGAAATATCAAGTAAATACAAAGATTTTTTGGTTGGTTCGTTCATATAATATATGTAACTAATTTAAAAACTGTACAGGAGTTAATATGCAATTATTACAGTTATTTTACAAAGAATATTATGAATCCTTCAAATCAATAATTTAACATTTAAGGCTGTTTCTGAATGAGTAAATTAAATTATTCACTGACATCAGCACATTTAACAGAGTATATTATATAGGTAAAAAGAACATAAAGTTACAAAAATATATACGTGTAATAAATAATTAGCTTTATGTATATTTTATAAATATCAAATATCAACAATGGTCGTATTTTTTTATTTAAAACAATCAAAAATTCTTTGACGATAATGTCGTAAAAAAAAGTCATATTAGAAGTCATTATAGTTGTCAATCGATTGTGCTTATTAAATCAGTATTTTAAGCGGGCGAAGCCGTGGGCGAGCCGCTAGTATTTAATAAAAATCGGGTTCTGTATTGCAGGTATCGTACTTTGAATACTATGAATAATAAAATTAAAAGATGTTTGCTTATTCGTAATATATAATAATATGTGGTAAGATAAAAAAGAAAAGTATAAAAAATATAAAATAAATATTATAAAATTATTGCTAGTACAAAAAATGCTTAGCATATAATAGTTTAAAAAAAAAGCTTTCTAAGCAAATAGTGCCTAAAGTTACAAAAAAAATAGAGAAAACGTAATAATATAGCATTAATAAAGACATCACATCGGAAAGTATCAGAAAAGTAAGATAAAGGCTATCTGAAATTGGCCAACCCGCAGTAAAATATGTTCATCGTCCTATCAATTGAAGCTCACCTGACTTTTTGGCACTGTTCCCCTTCCCACCGTTTTTATTTCGCCGCGGGTAAAGATTTATTTTGCTCTGGCCACACCCCATCACAGCTTATTCCATTACACTTGTATATCAAACACTTATACACTTGTTACGATTCATTATACACTTTTTACGGTAAATATACACTTTTTACGGTAAATTTTACACTTTTTCCACTTGTATTTATTTTCTGCGCTTCTGTGTTTTAAGCATTATTTAATATTTATTTTTTTTTATTTTAGTATCCCTTTTTTAGTTTAAGCGTAGATTTTGCGTAGTTTCTTTCCTGCAAAGAAAATTTTGTATTAGAATTTGGGGGAAGAAATAAGGCAGGTATGGTTTGATTCATTGCTGGGTTTATAATGAATGAATTGTATACTTTACGATTTATTTATTTGGGTTTTAATGTTTATAAATAAAATATGTACATACACATTAATAATATTAATAATTGTTTTGTTTTTATTAAGAATATTTATCGACATCTCCGTACAATAAGTTTTTTTAAAAACTATCTTTAAAACATGTTTTTAATATACTAATTTATTCAGTAAGTAAAGTAGGTATATGGAAAATTTATTAGTAAATATATAAGCAAAATTGTATTTTATATTATATTATAAAAAAGTTATAAAATAAGGAAAAATTAATTATTTATAACATTTTTGATGTTTACGCTTTATAACTTTGTTACGGAGAAGTCAATATGATCGTAAGTTGAGGTAGTATGTGTAATCGTAAATTGAGTCATAAAATAATATAATAAAATAAAAACTATTATTGTAATAAAAGTAATATTGGGTTCCAATGGCATAATGTAAAGGAACATGCTGTATAATATGGTATATATGTATAGTACTTAGAGAAGCCAGGCAGATGACTTCGGAGAATATAGCAACTTCTTGATGGGAAATAAAAAAAATGTATGGTACTAAACTTTAATTGAATCCATTCAGCATCCGGAAAGTTGGAAGTCTCATAAATAGTACTATAAAATCATCTCAATTAGGCCTATTGTTAAATATACGTTAAAGAACTTTTTGTATTAAGCTTTAAACAAAGTTTCTTTTTATGTTTATTTTTTATTTTTTCTTATATTATCGTTTCAATAAAACTTTTTCTGGAGTGAGCAAAATATTATTAACGTTGAATCCTTTTAAATTATTCCGGTTGTTTTTTAAAGAAATGATAGCTTTAGATAGAAATGAGAGACAGAGACGTATTGCGTCAATACACTCTATTCTCCACTCTCCGAACGAATTCGAGATATTTGTGTTAAGTCGCCGTGTTTTGTCTTGTTAGAGCGGAGAAATGAACAATTAATTCCGTCGAGTGTGAATCAAACCCACAACCATATTTATAGTCACATGGCGTTTTACCACCTCACTATGGCTTCAATAAGTAGTTATTGACTACTGTACATACTACTTTTTAGAAAATCTATAAAAATTTTAGCGGGATTTGAACTCGCGCCTCTTTGGAAACCGTCCAAACGCTCTAATCAACTAAGCCATAAGTTCTTATCAAGCTCTTATCAAGCAAGTTCTTATCAAGCATGTTGCTAGCATCTTTGTAGGGAGATTTTTACAAATTTCCGCTTTCCGCCGAAACTTTTGTTAATAGGTATATTATTTATAGACTTAAATAATGTTCTATATTTTGTATCTTCTCGCAACTTCTGCGTTATTGTATGCGTAAATAAGACAATAAGGCTTTCCATTCATTTTTGAGGCCGGTCGTGGCGCAGAGGCACAAAGTGTGACTATAAAATCGACTGGTTGTGGGTTCGATCCCCACTCGAGGAAGTGAAATATTTATTTACATTTATATTTTCATTTCTTCGCTCTGGTGTCGAGGCAAAGTGCGGCGTTGAGTTCCGCCACTCAGCACGCAATGTCTCCAAAATTCGGCGGAAAGTGGGGAACGGAGTGTCTTAATACTAGGTTCCATCTGCCTACCCTGCTGTGTGCGGAATACAGCGTGAAACTGATCCATTTTAGAACAGAATTCTCACATATATTTTCTAAACGATCCACTGTATGCAATTTTGGATTTTAATGTTTTACATGGTTCACTTTAATATATTTGGTAAGCCCTTTTTAGGCTACCTATACATAGTAATAGTATAAACATATTTTATGTGACATTTACCATTTTAGATTAGCTAAAGTATATATTATAATAATATGTATTTTTTACCCGAGTGCAGCGAAGCCCATAAAGGGAAATTTTTTAATGTGTATAAATGGCTGTTCTTTTGTTCCCTTGTAACTATTAGACCTGGGAACACATTATATTAAATGATACGTCGTTGGATTTGTCTTGATAGTGCGAGTGTTACTGGATATATCAATTTAGTTCATGCAGTCGATTTTTTTTTAATTTTGTTAGTAATTCACTTCGCTCATAAAAACGTATATAAACATCTAAATAATAAGCTACCTCCAGCCACCTTAAAGTGCACAAACAAAAGACCCTTAAAAAAGACAAAAGCAAGAAGCTTTAAAGTAAAAAACACAATAACCCTTTTGATTGCACACGTCTATGACAGAATTGTTCGTGTTTGATACTAGCTAATATGAAACAGTGGAGGCGAAGTAAGGGGTTGTAAGTGTTATTATGTGAAGAGTGAATTTACTTAGCAATTCATTTTTTATTTATTTTTTTTTGTAGAGGAAGAGTGTATATTAAGACTTGTATGTTGTAAATGTTGTTTTAATTATTATTTTTTATTTTCTACGTTTTTTTTACACACACAGGACACGCAGAGGGAACCTGAGGGCCTAGTGTTATGACACTCCGTCATCCATTCAGATAATTCCGCAAATATTCCATCTTCTCTATTGGACATTGAACCCACAGCCGCCGCGTTTACTTTATTTAACATTTCCATTTCGTTGCTCTGGTAAAGTGACATAGTGTGGCGTTGAGTGCCACTCAACACGTAATACATCCCGAATTCTTCGGAAAGTGGGAAACGGAAGTGTCTTAATCCAAATACAGTGTCTTAACATCAGGTTCCCTGCTATGTGCGAAATACAGCGTGATACAAAAAATATATACACACTATAAACGTATAAACTACAGTTATGTCATAACAAACATCTCTGAGTGCAAGAGCTAATTAAATATTTACATTAATATCTTTTATCCAAGCAGTTGACAAAAAATATAGAAAATATCTTCATTCCACACTATTCGCCTACAATTAATTCTATAACAGAATCTATATAACAAGTAAACGATCTCTCTTCTCTCCACCTTGAAACCTCAATATGTGTTACTAAGATGCATCAAATTCAATACATTGTGTAATTGATCACATACTCGAGCTAAACCAATAATGCCTGCACGGTGCTATTCGACAGTTTGGAATATTTTCCATATTTTCTACCATATCTCTATATATTATGCGTTCTACATTACAAGGATGGAGGATTGCTTTGGCGAAATTTAACTCCGCATTTGATATTATCAATACGAAAACGTTTATGAGTAACTTAGCATTTCATGGTTTGTATTGTGTCAGAAGGTGAGGTGACTTGTGATTCAAGTGTAGGTTCCCTGGTTTGGTTCCCTGTAAGCGTGAATTAACGCTCGCTTTCATTGTCCGAGCTTCTTATCTTTAGTGACACTAAATTCGAAATTATCCAACTAATTCCACCTTCGAAGTATGTTCTAGAAATTAATTGATTATAGCTCCAGACGGGCAGAGATCTTTTAGCAAATAAACACACAAATTGAATATTTCCATACAATATACAGAGTGTTTTTGTCATCACCACTTTAAATGAACCTACTCTATAAAAACCTAATACAATTAAAACAAAAGATTTTTTTCTAAAAATGAAAAAGTTTTTTTTTTTCAAACAAAATAATAAATAAAATTATCATTGTAAAATAAAACACCATTTGTCAAAAATGACGCTCACAGACATAAATCTATCAAAGCGATAACGCCGCACACGCCTCATTCACGAAATCGAGTCGTAGGTAATGGCAGCAATGTTTAATTGCGTAAAATAGAACGAGACATATCTTTTTTTTGTTCTAGTATCTCTCGTCTCGTTTTTTGAGAATGATAAGTTGCAGATCGGCAACGTTTAGTAGTATTTTTGTAGTAGTATGTGTTTACGTTATTGGTATCTATGCGTAACTGCGTCACACGAAATACAGGTATGGATAAACATCGTGAAAAGAAAAAAAAACTACCTAAAAACTCCTACGTCTAAAATATTGTAAGTATCTTGATTAATTTATTTTTTTTTAAATATTTTACCCTATATGCTACTCCAATAAAAGGAGCGCAGACGCTTCCAACCTGTATATAAATTGGTAGATTAGAATTTATAAACTACTTGTACATTCTGATAAATGCAAATTATTTATATTATTTCCATATATTTAAATTATTTCCATTTGACGTTGTTAGGTGGCGTTAACTTACGGCACTCAACTCGCTATATCTCGAAATCGGGCTAAAGTAGGAAACGAAGTATCTTAACATTAGGTTTCCTCTGGCAAGAAGCTGCCTTTGTAACATAGTGACAAATCTCTTCACTATTTTCTCCGTAAGATAAGAAACACTCAATCTCACTTTAAACTAACCGATAAATAAGCTTTTACGAAATCAGCATATTTAAACATATATTCAAATTCCAAATTATTCAATGCATAATATTTGAATATACATTTGTTTCTAGTATGTATAAACAAACCGTCTGTTTACATATGGAAATGATATATTCGCATAAAGTAAGTGATTTTGTTGAAAGGTTTAATTTCTAAAACATCAATAACGAACATAGATATGTCAGTTCAAAGGTAACTAAAGGTATTGTTAACGTTGAATCACTGGGAACCATTGATAGCTGCCAAATAAAAAACAAAGATACGAAGTTATTTTACTATTGAAATTTACCACCTGTGTTGTTCGTGTATTTTAGATTGCACAATATATTCGTTGGTAGACTAGTTTCGGTTCGAAATTTCGTTTGTGTGGATTATAAAATTAATACTATTACTGTTTCTGTATGAAATTTGGAAAATCTTTTCTTTATAATCATAAAGAACAAATGAAAAGCGGTTCCCCCACAGTCCTCAAGGTACATAAGTTTCTTTTAGTTTCACGCTGTAGGCAGGTGGAATTTGGGAACCTAGTGTTAAGACAATCCGGAACGGATTGTCTTAACACTAGGTTCCCAAATTAAGACACTTCCGTTCTCCATTTTCAGGCAAATTATCGAGGTATTGCATGTTGGCGGAACTCAATGCCGCGCTTTGCCTAGTTACCAGAATTAATGAAAAATGACAATTTTAAATATTTGATTTCTTTGAGTAGGAATTGAACGCAGAACCTGTAGCGTTTACTGGCCTCAATTTTATCAAATATATATATTTTTAATATAGAATTAATTGTTTTATGTAGTAGTATAAATTAAGCTATTTTATCAAATTTGAAGCCGCACATCTGAAGTTAATAAATAATTAATTAAAATCCATTTACCACTGCATCACGACGTAGTTTAAAAATCACGCATAGTTCTATAAATCTATTTATAATCAATAACAAAGAACACAAAGAACGTTTCCGCCACCGTTACTAGGAAACACAATCAAATTAAAAACAAAAACTAACAGATTTTAACCAGACGGTTAGGTTGATTGGCTTTGTGACCTATCGTACTATATGCAAGTATATTGAGGTGGTTTTACGATATGAAAAAGCCAGCCAAATGCGAGTCGGATTCACCCACCGAGGGTTCCGTATAAATTTCGTGATTAAAGGAAAGTATAAGCTTTAAAAGTTGACAAACTTAGAATAGAATAGAATAGAATATACTTTACTGCATACAGAAAAATAAAAGAAATACAAAATACAGATAACAATAACAATATATGTTTACAAAATGTATGCAAAGGCGGCCTTATTGCTTCAAGCAATCTCTTACAGGAACTTATGTATATTTGTATTTGTACTGTAAGATTTTTAGTTTTGTCCCTATAGGTTTTGATTACGCAGCGAATTACATAGAAAATGTGTGCAAAAATGCATAAGCGCCCGTATTATTTGAATACGTGGACTTAGAAATTTATTTTTTTCGGTGTTCCAAGAAACTGTAGACCTGGATATCTCACATTAATTCCTGATTGATACATCCGAGTAATCTTCTGAAAAATAGTCTTGACAAGCAATGACAGACATGTCGGTTCCCTTTTTAGTCTTTTGAGGTTCTGAACTGTAGTCTGGCAAAAAAATTATAAAACCATAAAAACGATGGTAGTAAGTTCATATTACAAAAGCTTAATTCGATTTAATTTGGCACATATACGCCTACCAAATTGTATTATTATTGAAACTAAAACTGAAGTTCGATTTCCATTCGATGAAATGATTATTTTTAATTCCTAGTGATAATTGATATTAATTATTTATAATGTCTTTCAATCAATCTCAATATTTTTTTAATTTATGCATAATTATATTTAAGAAAATTTATGTAAGCTAAGTTAAGGATAAATTTATGTAGGCTAAGGAAGAATTTAATTAAATACTCACAAAGTAGTTACGTGATAGAACTTACAGCGCTGTTAATTGTGATACCTTCATCCTTGTACCTTCATNTATATATATATATATATATATATATATATATATATATATATATATATACAACCATCGCCTTTATAGACAGACGCTGTATCACTTCGCCACGATGGCTATATACATTATAAAAAATCATTAATACGAAGCTTTTTATATAATAGAAAGATAAAATAATGAAAGTAGGGCAGCTACATCATGTTCATTTGTTAAAGTTCTAATAATTCATACAATCGTGACTTTAACCACAAACATAAATTTTAGTTTTGCTTAATAAACTGGTTTTTGTATAAAAAAAAGTAGGTTTTTCGTACACAAATTATTTTATGTTTAATCTGTGGAATATTACTATTTAATGTGTTAAATAGGGAAACCCAACTCTGCATTTTGTCTCTATTGTAATTGACAGAATATATGTAAATATTATGAGGTTAGGCAGTGGCGCAGGGGCTCAAGCGTACGACAGGAAACGCGGTAGGTTCGATTCCGACTCGTTCTAGAAACGAGGCCAAGCGCGATTTTAAGTTTCGCCAATCAACAGGCAATGCTTCCAGAATTCGGCGAAAAGTAGGGAACAGAAGTGTCTTAATGGGGAACGGAATGTCTTAAACTAGGTTACCAATCATCATCATCCTTTAATGTTTGATTAAGTAGGGAGAAAGAGGAGCTTGGACAGTTGAAGCGAGAATTGATACACATTTAACATACACTTGGGTCACAAGTACCAGGCAGTGCTGCGAGATCGTCTCTTTGAAAAGCGAAGGTCACCTGTTCAATAAATCTCTTTAAAGCAACCATCGTCAGTGAGTGAAATTTAGCAAAAAAAAAATTTTCTTTGAATCGGAAAGTGGGAAAGGAATTTTAATACACTAAATTCCCACTGCCTATACTGCATGATGTTAGATGGTAGTAGTTTTTTTCAAAAACTGATATTTTATAATCATTCATTTTTTTACGATTTTTTGTGTTTAGCAACAAACGTCTACAGGCGCCAAATTTGCTGATAAAAATGATTAACAGGAGAAATTTGGGTGCAGACAAATAAACACGTCGTAAATTGTCTTTAATAGTGTTTGAGTTGTAAATCTTGTCCCAAGTATCTTTTACTGAAATGTATTGGTAATGTTTTAAGGTTATTTCAGTGCGTGTGTGCTTAAGCATTTTTTGGGTTTGGTTCAATTTAAGATGTTTTTTATTTAAACATTTAACTTTTTCAGCTTCATTTTTTTGCCGCAACTGGAAGGTAGGCAAGTAATGTAAAGATATCTTAATTTCACTTTTCATTTAATTTTCGAGAGATTGCCAGCGGAGAAATGTAAATAATGTGTGCATTAGATTTATAACAAACGCTATTCGTTTTATTCTATGTTTAATACATAGATACTAAAGAGCAAAAAAAAATTGACTACTTATGATGGTACCTAGATTGATTCCTCTGTAGCGAGAATGTAGTCTTGTATATTTTTCTTTTCCTGATGTAGTTAAATAGTTATAATAATAATAATAATAATAATAACAATATAAGTCTTTATTTCAGATAAGACAGTTTATTCAGTTGGCTACAGTTAAGGGGAGAAAAAGCATTATTTTAAATAATCTGCTTGCTTATTAGCAAAGACCTCCTCCAACATCTTCCACGCATCTCTGTCCTTTGCTGTTCTGGTCCATGTGTACCCTGAGCCCTGATGTGTAGCTGATTTGATGTTATCCGCCCATCTCTAATCTTTTTGCTTACTTGAGAGTAGTGAAAAGTAATATCCCTCTACAGAGTGCAGGTGTATACAAACTAGATTGTGACTGTGGCTTATGATACATCGGTCAAACAAACAAAAGTATCGGTGTTAGGGTGAAGGAACACACCTCCGATATTAAGGATGGCCATGTATCGAAGTCAGCTGTGTGTGAGCATACTATGGATAAACCCAGCCACTACATTAGGTTTGATAAACCCCATATTCTCGCTAAGAAAAACAGATACATTCTTAGAATGATCCGCGAGGCTATTGAAATACAAAAACATCCTAATTTCAATAGCGAGGATGGCTGGAAACTTTCTACCACCTGGGACCCACTCATAAAACCATTGAAGTCTCAAACCCACCATACCAGAGGGCAAGATACTATCAGCTCATTCTGCAGGAATCCAGGGCAGTACGCGAGGCAATTAAGAAATCGTTGGCGGTAGTTTGATATAATAATTATGTCAACTGACAGACAAATGCCACCTCAGTCTACCCGTGACCACGGACTACTGTAAAGTGATCGAAACGTCGGGTTTCCAAAAATTTATAATCTTAAATATACGCGATTAATCCGGTTAAAATAGTTTAATTTAAAATGTTAATAAATAACATGTGTTGTGTAAATAACATGTGTGTGATGTGTTAATTGTTCACCATTTATATAATAGAAAGGCCCTTTCCTTCCCAATCAAGTTGTTGACGGAAATTTTTCTCCAGGACTGCAATAAATAGTTTAGGAGAAATAAGATTCCCATGCTGGGCACCTCTGCAAATTCTTCTTTCTTTCCCTTTACTATCTAATTTAATTTTTATTCTCATAGATGGTTAGGTAATGCCATTTTCTTGTTCTTGGTTCTTAATGGTTCTCTGGATCATCTCGTGCCCAAAAGTGAAAAAAAAGGGAATCAAAAGCTTTGCCGTCGTCGACAAAGCAGCAATAGAAGAATAAGTTGTACTCCTTGGAAATTTCAAAAATATGGTCTAAGGCCATAATAAGCCACTTCTAAATCCCGCCTGCTCTTAGTTAAATAGTTAGCGTAGCATAATGCAAAGTTACTATACTATGCAAAGTTTTAGGCCTAAAACCACACCTGAAATAACCATTTTAGGAAAATAATGTTCTATTTCAAAAGAACCTCCGCCGTTTAAAGATAACAGTCCCCAGATGAATATATATTTTGTCGTAATCGTATATCCTGAGGCGATCCGCTACGGTAGTATTATACTACTTTTTACGTATGGCCTTGTGGAGTTCTTCGATTATTGTTACAGCCGTTTTGTGTTCGAATAAATGTTATTTATTTTATTTATATATGTTTATAGAATCTTGTTATGGAATTTCTTTTTTATATGCTTCAGTAGCTATAGGATATGTTATAGAATGATTTTAGGCGTGAATCTAGTGAGTGTTAGAGATTGCATTCAAATCCGTTTCTGGGGAGAGTTTGTATTTAAAATGTTAGTTTTGTTGGTGTGACTGGATCACTTGTTAAACGGATTGGAGCATTTAGTTCTTTTACTTACATAAATATTTTTAAATGGATGAAATGTTGGAAGATGTGATTTCTCGTTAGCACTCTTTAACGGCCTAAATATATAACATAAAAAGTTGTATACCTAACCTAATAAATTGTGATTGTTGAATTTATTACTAGTTGAATTTATTAGTAGACTTTAAAAAGTAAACACAAAATTTTTTTTTTCGTACATTTTTTTTTTCAGTTTCAAGCTATATTTAATGTAAAGAAGGTTAGACAGAGGTAAACTAGTGTTAAGACACTTTGTCGCCTACTTTCCGCAAATCGCCGAAATTTCTAGGTATTACATGCTGAATGGCGTAACTCAACCCGCGTTCTCTGTGTTACCATAGCGAAGAAATGGAAATATTAAGAAACAATAATTAATTTCCTCGAGTGGGAATCGAACGCACATCCGTTTTACAGTCACGCACTTATACCACATCGCTACGACGGCCTCTCAAAATTTTAATACAAAAATAAAAAGAGCAAAACACGAACAAACACTAAATTACATATAATATTTAACTAAAAGTCACCACAACTGTCTAGCAATATCATCCAAGTCAACGATAATGTAATTTGTCGTTTTAATCTTGGTTCAAGTTAAGTAGATTATAGCTGCGAAACCGTAGCAGGCTTTATCAATTTTATCGGATTGAACGCCTATAGGTACAACAAAATGTACTTAATGGGAGTCAAAGTAGGTATTTATAGATATTCAAGTATTTTGAGGGAATTTAGTGTTAATATACTTGAAATTCCACCTTCCTTCTATACAGTTTTCGAGACATTGATTGTTCAGTGAGGGAACTCAATACTACGCTTTATTATTGATGCGAAATGTTTACAACCATCAAAACAGTGAATCCTCTTCCCACTGTACCATGATAGCCTTAATAGTAGATAGTATGGTAACTAAAAAACAATAATTTAAGAACCTAGTGTTAAGACACTCTGTTCTCCACTTTCCGCCAATTTTTTTTAGGCATTGCGTATTGAGTGGCAACACTCACCGGCGGGCTTTTGCATTGGTGTCAGAGCGAAGAAATGAAGATATTAATAAATAATAATACATTCCCTCGAATCGATGGAAACCACAACCGTCACGTTACCTTTAGCCGTTGCGCCACGACGGTCTAATATTATAATTGATAAGATAAATTTATATTAATAATTTAAGATAACATAAAACGACTTTGAATTTCAAATTAACGCATGAAGAGGCGCGCCTTTTAAGACATTTAAGTATAATTATATTTAAGGTTTTCCATCAGCAGTTTATCATATATGTTAACAAGATTTTTAACTTTTCAATTTACCTTAGAGAAAATTACCTTAGATTTCACTTTTCGAATTATAATTTATCCCGATTTTGGCAGATTATAGATATATTCTAGTTTTCACTCAGCACCCTTTTCGCCAAATTCTACAGGCATTGCGTGTTAAGTGGCGGAACTCAACGCCGCGATTTGCCTCGACCCCAGAGCGAAAATATAGAATATTTCATTTCGTCGGGTGGGAATCGAACTCATCTGCGCCACGACTGGCCTTAACAATATTCATAAATTTTCAACTTAGTTAAATTAAAATTGCTTTAAATTTCACTTTTTGAATTATGATTTATTATATTTGTGTAGGTGTACAGAGATACATATATCATAGAGTTAATATCCTAGAGTTGTTTTTCCGATTTCGATATTTTACGTATTGAGAAGCGGAGTTCAACGCCGCGCTTTTGTCCTGCCAGAACGGAGATATGACAATGGTTCATTGCAGCGAGGGCGCAACAGTCGTCGTGTTTACAATTAGGTGCTGTCCTGTGAGATGATTTTTATCTGCCATCATATGAAATTATTATATTTATTATAATAGATAATTTCTTTTTAAAATTCCGTACCTAAAAAACATATGTTCTTGGAACTGTTATACTTTGTTGTCCATCTGTTTCAATATCGAATAAAAAGAATGTGCGAAATTTTGGGTAAATATTAAATTGCTTGGAAATAGTTAATACATAAATAAGAATAATTTTTATTCAAAAATCACTTCATTGTTGCGTATTATATGGTACATGAATCTATTTTAATCTTTGATCTTACGTGGGATTTTTCTTTAAAAATAAATTGAGTGGAAAGCCGTAAAGCCTTCGCTAAGTCGATACTAAACAAATGATTATCTAATATTCTTATTACTTTTTTATAGCTTCATACTGTATCCTGCCCAAACAAACACAAAATTACATGTAAAAATTTAATTAAAAGTCGCCACAACCGTCTAACAATATCATCCAAGGCAACAATATCCTGCTCACGGAGTAGGGAACCCATCTTAATATCACATCACAGTTTACTGTGCTTTGCGGGAATGACCATAAATACTTTTCTTAATTCAAAATCGTACATAAACAGCTGTCTAATAAAAATAGTTTTTTTTAAGTACGACATATAGGTACTCGACCTCGATATAGATATATTTTTAAGTTACAAAAAAAAGGAAATAATAAAAATAAACTAAACTATAATTGAGTTCGCCACTCAACACGCAATGCCTTCAAAATTAGCCCGCAATGCCTCTGCTGTGTGCAGGATACAGCGTGAAGCTGTGTGAAGTGAAGTTTACTATATACAAATATTCTCTCTTCCGTTGTTGACTGACTGATAGACGACTCACATACGATATAACTGATTTTAGAACTTCGAAACGTGGTATGTAGATTGTAGGTAGGCTAAGGAGTGTTGGGGAGCACTAAAAGAGGATTTCTCAAATCACTAGGGGAAATCAATTTTTATAAATTAATATTTTCACTTCTTCTTTGACCCTCTGGCATAAGCGGGATAAAGCGTGAAGCTAAAAAATAAAAAAAAGACATAATAAAACCTAAACAAAGTTGCGGGTGACGACTAGTCTATTACAAAATCATTTAAAAATCAAATCAAATTTCACGCTGTATCCCGCACACAGCAGGGTAGGCATAGGGAACCTAGTGTTAAGACACTCCGTTCCCCATTTTCCGCCGAGTTCTGGAGGCATAGCGTGTGGAGTGGCGGAACTCAGCGCCGCACTTTGCCGTGACACCAGAGCGAAGAAATGAAAATATAAATGTAAGTAAATATTTCAACTTCTTGAGTGGGGATCGAACCCACAACCAGTCGATTTTACAATCAGTACTGTGCCCCTGCGCCACGACTGGCCCCAAAATCATTTATTCAAACATTAATATGCAACACCATTTTCATATACACATTCGAGGAAATTGAATCTCACAAAGCACTTAATAGAAACTGTTACAGTCTAACATCAACACGAATGTATGTATAATAATACCTCAAAGCTACTGGAAACATAATATTAAAGTGAATATGTAAGTTCTTTGGATCGATTTAAAAGCCTTATATTTCATGTTTAGGAAAAAAATAGGTTTAGAAGGATTTGAACTTGCACCTCTTGGAAACGCTTCAAATGCTTTCATCACTTAATATACGTGCTTTTCTACATATAGTATTTTTTATCGCATATAACCTTTTTTTTTTTTTTTCGTGAGGAAATCCTTTTACGGATACCAGCCCGAGTGGGGACTCGAGCGGGTTATGTGGGGCTCCCGGACTGGCAGATGGTAGGCCGTCCGAATACCCACTAAAACCTCACGGTGCTCCTCCTCGACCGCCACTGGCCGCGAGACGCGGGGACATTAGTCGTCCGCGAAACGCGGCGGCGGGAGCCTGCAAGGCACGTCGCGGAGTCAAGGGTGGTGGGCACCCTCGACGGCCTGCTCGGAGTAGCGCGCGGGAGCATCCTGCGCGCGACTACTCGGGCCAGGTTAGTAGGCGGCCAGCTTCCCCAAGCTGACCGCCCTCTGGCTCATTAGGGCGGAAGGCGGCGATCGTGTGCCGCCCTCCGGCGACCCGGTCTCTTACGGCGGATGGCGAGTTCGGCAATAGCCTCCCTCGCCCGTTCCGCCGACTCCTTCTCGAGCACCACTGCCTCGCAGAAGGAGGAGACCGCATCCCACGACGTCTCGCTGCCGGCCATGGCCTTGACCACGGCCGGCAGGGAAAGATCGTCCCCTATGACGTCGCGCAGAGCGCGACGTTGAGACGCCCAGGCTGAGCACACCTCCAACGTGTGCTGGGCCGTCTCATCGAGGCAGTCGTCGCAGTGGTGGCAGCGAGCGTCGGGCTCCCTCCCAGCGATCCGACACAGGTAACCCCCGAAGCAGCCATGCCCCGTGAGCACCTGTGTGGTGCGGAAGGTTAGGACGCCGTGACGCCGCGCTAACCACTGGCGGAACACTGGACGAACAGCCTCGATCGTCAACCGGCCGGCAGATGGTGTCGCCAGCCGGGATTCCCACACTTCCATAGCGGCTTCCCGCTCCTCCTCAGCGCGTGCTTGGCTAGCCGGATCCCTAGACGCTAGGTCCCGACGCCGGCAATACACCGACGCCAGAGAAAGCGCGTCCAGGTCCCACGGCATGACTCCAGCCAACACGCACGCCACCTCACCGGAGATGGTCCGATACCCCCGTATCGCCCGGATAGCCATCACCCTCTGCGCACGTCGCAGCAGGGTGACGTTGTGCCGATTCAGGGCGTCCGCCCATACGGGAGCACCGTAGAGTGATCGCATATAACCTACCTTACCCTAGGCAGAGGGAAATTCGGAATCTATTGCTAAGACGCTCCTTTCCCCATTAAGATGCTAAAGTGAATATTACCCACTTTCGAGGAAAATTAAAATATTAAGTATTTATTTACCCCAAGAAGGAATTGAGCTCACAACCGTCGCGTTGGCAGTCACATGCTTGTACCCCTGCGCCACGGCGACCTCAAAATTATATAGTGAGTTGGAGCAAAAAATAATGAACCTACAATATCAAATTATTCCAGATAACTTTTATTTTTAGATGATAAATTACGAGAATATTTTTAGATATCTATTTTCGGTCTACAAAATTTTGTCGTACGCTACTATAAATTGATTAGTGAAAGACATTACTTGAGTTTATCTACAGTATTTAGAAAGCGATAGTCGCGAATTCGAATTTCGCCACAAACTAAATAAAATCAGCTTCACGCTGTGTCCCGCTCATAGCAGGGCAGAGGCAGAGGCGTACTGACACTCCGTTCCCTACTTTCCACTGAATTCTGACAGAAACAGAGAGTGGAGAATAAGATAGAGAACTTTTCATTGATTTCATTTCCTAAACTGCTGCGATACAGCGTAAAGCTAAAAACAGTAAAGCCTATTACTATACAGAGCCACAATAAATGAACTAGCCAACACAAAAACAGTTTTTCGTTTTGAACTAGTACTTTTTCAGATTAGCGCGGTCCACCAATCAAATTCTGCAGCTTTATAATATTAATAGAGATTTCTTTTAGTAAAAATTCAATGGAACTTTACTTGTAGGTAGTAAAAAAGACAAAGTAATTACTTTCAACTCCGCTTACCACCAAGAATAATTAGATGGAAAGTGATGGAAGTGGATGACTTAACACTAGGTTCCTCTACCCTATGATGAGGGAAAAAGCATGAAGCCTCGCAATATTTTTCCTTTAATAATACAAAGTCTCGATTATTACTTTCCTAGAGAATTTTAGTTTATGGGTAAAAACTTTACGTATTTTGTGATGATATAAGGTAAAATATCATTATAATATTATTGTATTATGTTGGGGCCAGTTGTGGCGCGGGTATACAAGCGTGCGACTATAAGCGCCACAAGTTGTAGGTTCGATTTCCACTCGAGGAAATGAAATATTTAATATTTAAACTTCTTGGCTCTCGTAACGTAAAGTGCCACTCAACATGTAAAGCTTCCATAATTCGGTGGAAAGTTGAAAACGGGAACGGAGTGTTAATTCTAGGTTCCCAGGTTCCTTCTGCTTACCTTACTATAAGCGGAAAATGTATAATACTTACTTTAACAAAAAAAACACGATCACAATCAAAGAGGGCCCCAAAGTCAATTATGTTCGTTATGGCAGTGATTATTTGTAATAAATGAGTTGAATCAGTCTCTGTTAAATGTTTGACAGTTTGATGGAGGTCTAGTGGAACGTTGGATAGAAATAATTAGTTAAAGGCGAAAATGAACCCATGGGAATAGATGTGTTAGAATAATAACAGTTTTATCAGCTTCACGCTGTATCACGCACACAGCAGTATAGGCAGAGGGAACTGGTGTTAAAACACTCCGTTCCCCACTTTCCGCCGCATTCTGAAGGCATTGCATGCTGAGTGGTGGAACTCAACGCCGCGCTTTGCCTCGACACCAGAGCGAAGAAATGGAAATATAAATTTAAATAAATGTTTCATTTACTCGAGTGGGGATCGAACCCACAACCAGTCGCGTTTACAGTCACACTTAGCGCTCCTGCACCACGACCGGCCTCAGTTTTTTTATACTGATAAATAAGAAAAAGTGATTGAAAATTGTGACGCAGGGGCACAAACGTGGGGCTGTAGACGCGACAGGTTATAGATTCGATTTGAACTCGAGGAAATGAAATACTCGTGACTTTTCTTGTCTTCGCTCTGATGTCGAGGCAAAGCGCTGCATCTAGTTTCGCCACTTAACACGCAGTGCTTCTAAAATTCGGCGGAAAGTGGGGAGCGGAGTGTCTTAATACTAGACTTCCTCTGCCTACCCTTCTATGTGCCGTATACAGCGTGAAGCTGAATAACTGACGACAAATATGTCAATTACTTAGGTTACCTATATTATATATGGCCCTTTAAACCAACAAAACGTAACTACCCATTTTCCAAAAACTACAGTATCGATTTTGACGAAACTTGGATTTTACTGCATAGAAGAGAGGACCTAGTGTCAAAACACTTAGTTTTTCAGTTTTCGCCCGAATTTAATAAAAAATATTTAATTAAATTTCCTCGAGTGCAAATCAAACCCACAACCTGTTGCGTCTACAATCGCACAGTTGTGCCGCTGCGCCACGATTGTCCTGAGTTCTCAGTAAATTTATTAGTGACTCACGAAATATAAAGTAAGAATAAGTTTAGATATCTTATATCCAATCAAATATCATGACGTGGAATGATCGTTTCTTCACGTTAAAGTGACAAGTAAGTATTCTCATTTTTTATATGACAAAAAGTACAAAGGATATATAAAATAAAAATGTGTGCTATATTGTCGTCATTCATATATGTCGTATTAGAGATTTTAAAACACTGATTTCTTCGAGGCCAGTCGTGACGTAGGGACACAAAGTGTGACTGTAAAACCGACTGGTTGTGGGTTCGAGCCCCACTGAAGGAGACGAAATATTTACTTAAATTTATAAAATATTTCCATTTCTTCGCTCTGGTGTCGAGCAGAAAGTGGGGAACGGAGTGTCTTAACACTAGGTTCCCTCTACCTACTCTGCTGTTTGCGGGATACAGCGTGAAGCTGATTATTAATATTTCTTTATTTCCGTTATCGTTATGAATTATTTATATATTTATTGTATTTTTAAGTTTCACGAGAGACCTTAAATATATGAGCGAGCAAATGAAAACAATAATTGTTTTCCCCTGTGACAACGAAAAGAAAAAAAAAGACTTGGGTCCGTCTGCAGTCTGTCTGTCCGACCGACCTCATGAACCGTGATAGTTAGCTAGCTGTAAAAACAGAATAAAATAAATATTTAAGGAGGCGGGCTCCCATATAGCAAAAAAATCATCCCATACAAAAGAAATTTTATTTGTAACTGAAACGTAGAATTCTTAACATAATACTTCAGTATCGTTCTAAGGAAATTTTCATTATTCTTTTCTCATTTCAAGGTAAAAGTGAAGTCAGAATGTTACATGAATTTTCCAGGGAGCGCTGCGATCCCTCCTTATTACATTACTATCTAATCAAATGGTGAACGCAATTAATTTAGTTGCAATTTAACCCGGCCGCAGACTAAAATCGAGTTGAAGCTTATATAAAACTTAATCTTGATAGAGTAGACTCTCTATTCTTCGTTTTTTTCTGTCTACTACCTAACACCGAGCACATACACTATATATGTTTTGTGTTAGTTTATGATAGTTTAGTCTTTGGTGCCTTGAAACTTTATCAGCCTGAGTGGAAAAGTTCAGGTACCTTGGATCCGCTCGAGTCTGAAGGCACCAATCACGATAGCCAGGTAAGCGCTGCCAGTGAGCCAATACTACCCAACCTCAAGGGCATCATTCGACCAGTCCTTTTATACGACAGCAAATGCGGGCCTGCACTATCTCGGTACATTTAGGAGATTCACGTCACGGAAATAAAAATGCTGAGGATGGTGGAAGAAGAGTTTGTAATACCTTGAAAGTCTTGGATATACCAAGATTGAAAGTTGATGTGAATTAAGGTAATGGAGTAGCGCAGCGTTAAGCTACGCTACTCAATACGTAAATTTCGTGATGGGGTCGGAGTGTTTTATTACTGGGTTCCCTCTACCTACCCTATTATGTGCGGGATACAGCGTGAACTTATAAAAAATACCAGACAACAAATAATTTACAAATTAGACAAAAAGTGGAGACGGGAGTATCTTAACACTGGGTTGTCTCTGTCTAAAATATAATAATGTCATTTATTTTTCCAAATTTATGGTGCGAGAAGGTATAAAGAAAGTTAAATTTATTTATTCCATCGCACCCTTGTGATGAAGATGTAATGTTAACACATCATCAATCAAGTCCTTTGTAGGGATTGCGGAACACCATATTGTATTAATAGAATAAATAAAAATGGTATCCCGCACACAGTAAGGTAGGCAGAGGGAATCTAGTATTAAGACACTCTGTTTTCCACTTTCCGCCAAATTCTGGAGGTATTGCGTGTTGAGTGGCGGAACTCAACGTCGCCCTTTGCCTCGAATTCAGAACTAAGAAATAATAATATAAATTTTAATAAATATTTCATTTTCTCAAGTGGGGATAGAACCCACGCGTTACGGTCACATCCTTGTGCCTCTGTGCGACGATGATCTCAATAAAAATAAATCAATATTACAAAAAATAAACTTTTAGTTAATGTCTTTTTATTTAAAGCCATACGTTCCATACGTATGGCTCAGTGGTCAGAGCGCCTGGTCGATTTCCAGGAGGCGCGGGTTCGAGTCCCGCTACGTTCAAATTTTTATACGTTTTCTAAATAAGTAAGAAAAAATCTTATTTAAAAAATGTATAAAAATTTGAACGTAGCGGGACTCGAACCCGCGCCTCCTGGTCGGTTTCCAGGAGGCGCGGGTTTAAATAAGAAAACAATAATTGTTTTCCCCTGTGACAATCAGTGTCTTGACACTATGTTTTTAGGATTCCGTGAAACGGAACCCTATTATTAAGACTTTTGTCCGTCTGCAGTCTGTCTGTCGATCTGTCAGCAGGCTTTATCTCATGAACTGTGATAGTTAGTTAGCTAGCTGAAAAAAAGCAGCAGCAGCTTCGCATGAGTAATCAAATGAAAATTAATAAGAGTTAATATATTTTGCCCACAGATACTGAAGCGTCGAAACGATTAACGTGATGTAATATAGTCTAAAGCCATCGACAAACTTAAAAACAAATTCAAAAAAATCTAATCTGACGTTAGCGCGTTTAAGTAAGCAAACCCTTCATTTTAATAATGTTAATGTGGATATGTTTACTGTATTTTGGGAAAGAATTTAATAATATTGTATTAAGGAGTAAGAACAGCACTATATTTTTAGGGTTCCGTAGTTTTTCATACAAGAATTGAAAAAGGACAATCTATATTTGTACTAGCAATCCAAACGCGGCTTCGCCCGATTTAGGTTATCATTATATTATAGCGATATTTAAAAAAAATCTTAACATAAATTGTAGCATGTGTTATCCTGATACATAAACTATATTACTGTAAAGTTTCATCTAAATCCGTCCAATGGTTATTGAACGGATGATATGTGTAACTTGATCAAGCATCCATCCTCACAACGTTTCGTATTTAAATTATGAGTAGGATATACTAAAAAAGGTAGGGATACTGATTTTTATCCTCTAGGATCCCATTTACGGGTATATCTCCATAGTGGGGTTTCGAATATGTTACGTAGGGCTTATGGACTGGCAGATGTACGCTGTCCAATGTCCAGACCCACTACACATCTTAAGCTGATCTTTCTCGACAAAAGATTCTTCCGTGAACCACGGTGGGAAGTAGATAGGCACTTCAGGAATCAAGTGTGGTGGGTCACCTTCGTCAGATTGCTTCGGCCAAAGTATAAGACAATTAACTTCTCCAAGCTTACGACTCTAAAAAGTAAACAAATAAGTAGAAAAAAACTGACAATCTTTAAACATATTTCCTTGAATCATAAGAATACTCTAAATTAAGTTATCTTTCAAACAAAAAACAATGAAATCTAAATCAAAATCGGTTTATCCATTTTAGAGAAACGATACTACAACCAGACATCATCATCATCATTATCATCAGCCTGTCCTAGTCCACTGCTGGACATAGGCCTCTCCAATGGCACGCCACCCACCAGACATACTAATATAACACATAATAGACACAAACACACACACACGTCACAACTCACACATATTATGACGTGTGAGTTACAACATCCCTCTATTTTCTAGTAGGGAGTTAATAATGAACAAAAGGAATTAATTTCGAATCGGTTTTCCCTTGCTTCGTTTTTCGACGTACAGTAGATTAGGCAGCAATTTGACGCCACGCATTATTTCAAATATAAAACGAGAGTATTTCCTGTTTTCGCCCGCAAATTACCCGGTTGTTTCTATACAATTATGTACCTAATCTTTTTGTTAGGGTGAGATTTACTAAAATACGGAAAAAATGTTGGTATATTATTCAAGTAGGAATTTATTGCCTTTTAAATATTCCTTATTTCATGCTGTTTTCAGCATAGCAGGGTGGACAGAAGGAAATAAATGGTATAAATACATGCCATTTCGCACCTTCCGGAACTAAACGCTGCGCTTTTTCTTCTTACCTCTAAATTCTCCGAATGAGAATAGAACCCACAATTCGTGGCTCTGAACTACGTCCGACTTATATTATATGGTAGCTGGGTTCGATTCTTCCGAGGGAATGCAATGTTTTCATTTGCTCGCTGTGATAGAACCCCGTAGTGAACCCCGACATTAATTTCAGCCACTCAATACAAAATATCTTTAGAATTGGTGTTCAAAAGTAGTATCTTAATATTGGGTTCCCTTACCTTACTATTCGGGAAACACGTAAAGATGTAAAAAAATCCTACTTTCAATACCTCACCAATCACTGCGGTGTAATCGAGTAGGTTAACGGCCGAACGAACATACAGGTCGGCTAATGCCTAGTGGTTTATACGAAGGACTTTTGCCACATCAAAAGACTAAACAAATATAGCTTATATTTTATATGAATATGAAGTTATTTATTAATATTTTGTTTGTTGTGATATACTTCCAAGGTCAGAAGTAGTGGTTGCAAGTTCTATTTTTAATCGAGGACTGGTGTAGTTGAAATGTAAATGTTTTTAGGGTTCCATAGTCAAATGGCAAGAAATGGACTTCAAACTTCATATCTGTCTGTTTGTATATCACAGCCATTTAATTCCAGAACTATTAAGGCTACGTAGTTCAAGACTTGAAGGATATTTTAGTCTGTCTACGCTTAACTACGTGACTTTAACACATGAACTTTACGTTATTTTTTTTAAGATAAATTTAGGAAAACTTTATTTTAGTCACACTGTGCCTATATGGGCAGAGGTGACCTGTTCTGTGACAAAACAAATATAGATTCGGTAGATTGAGAAATGTCTCACGTAAACGCTAGCGGCATAATTCCCAACTTCTCCATGACATCTTTAAAAACAGAAGTCCATCATAAATACTCCATGCCAAGTACTAACTTATTTTTAAAATTTTCTAGTTTTTTAATTTTTTTTATTTTATAGTTTTTTTTACTTCACGCTGTATCCCGCACAGGCAGTCCTTCTGCCTAGTGTTAAGACACTCCGTTCCCCACTTTCCGCCGAATTCTGGAGGCATTGCGTGCTGAGTGGCGGAACTCAACGCCGCGCTTTGCCTTGACGCCAGAGCGAAGAAATGAAAATATAAACGTAAATAAATATTTCACTACATCGAGTGGGGATCGAACCCACAACCAGTCGATTTTATAGTCACACTTTGTGCTTCTGCGCCACGATCGGTCTCAATTTTCTAGTTACATTACTGAAATGGTCTTTTCACTAGAAAACGATCGGCTTAAAAAAGCTATCAAAATAACACAATACAATAAGAATAAACTATATATAAATAACAAAATTATTAAAGCAAAACTTCAATCAAAACGACTGGCTGGATTTATATATTGGATTCACAAAAAATAGGATACGTTACCCATTCGTTCTACGGGCACATCCGATTAGTTACGGCTGGATGCGATATTGGAATATACTATTGATCTCGGTGCGTCGCTCGTCAGATGTTTGTGGTTTCGTACATTAATGTATATTATTATGTAGTATATAATAATAATGAGGCCAGTCATAGCGCAGCGGCACGAGGTGTGACTAAACCGACTGGTCGTGGGTTCGATCCCCACTCGAAGGGATGAAATATTTAATTAAATTTATATTTCCATTTCTTCGCTCTGGTGTCGAGGATAAGCGGGGCGTGAGTTCTGCCACTCAACACGCAATGCCTCCAGAATTCGGCAGAAAATGGAGAACGGAGTGTCTTAACACTAAGTTCCCTCTGCCTACTCTGCTGTGTGCGGGATACAGCGTGAAGTGGTGGCGCAGCTAGCGTCTGACTAGCGTCACGCTATGCTTCTAGAATTCGGTGGATAGTGGGGAACGGAGTGTCTTAACACTAGTCTAGCTCAGGAAAACTACTACTAAAAAAAATATATAATAAAGTCATTGTGACGCAGCAGTACAAACGTTTGACTGTAAACGATTACAGGTCCGATCCCCACTTGGAGAATGAGTTACTTTTATTTTCTCGCTTTAGTAACAAAATAAATTTTCGCCATTATGTTCTACCACTCAACTACCAATGTCTCGAAATGTGCGAAGCCAATGAGGGAATAGTGGTTTCCTTTGCCTTCCCTGTATATCAGAGATATATTGTGAAGTTAAAAGATAAATAATAATATATACAGATATTTGTTTTAGTTTAATATTAGGAGAAATAGTACATAATTATAAATAGAATCTAAAAAGTTAATTATTTCGTGATCACTACTCATTAAAAAAATATATAATATATTTAGAGAATATTCTGCGTTGTGAATAGCTTGCCGTCGCGGCGCAGTGGTATAGTATTTGATTAAACGCCATAGTTGTGGGTTCGTTTCCTATTTGGGCGAATGAATTATCCTCATTTCCTTTCTATGGTGATAAGACAAAGCACAGCGTTCAGCCACGCGACAGGCAATGTATCGAAAATTGGGTGATGCACCAAGTGTCTAGTATTAAGATACGTTAGTATGGTGAAGATAATGCAAAGATAGAAGATGGATAATCTACGAAACTCCACCTTCACCAGCCGCACTCACTGGCCTTAATGGTGCAGTAGGCAGTTCTATCTATATCTAAAAAAGATATTTTTTATACGTTTTTAATAAGACAGTAAATATTAAATAATATTATGTTATATCGATGATTCCTTTTAATAAAAATATTTAGCTTCTACACTTCTACATATCACAAAGTTTAATGCCTAGACTTCGAGAATAACCTTAACAAGAAAAGTAAGCACTGAGGAAATTCAATAAATTCTTTGTGCCACTTTAACGATATGATGGAAAAATTTTATACACGTCTCTTTATAAAATAAAATAAGTAGCTACTTGTTGCCAAGAATTCTAAATTGGGTTGCCTTATTATGTGTTTTTTTTAATTATCACGCAGTATTCACGCAGTATCCCGCTTATAGTTGGGTAGGCAGGGGCATCCTAATGATAATACACTATGTTCCCAAATAACCGCTCAATTTTCGAGACATTGCGGCTTGAGACATTTTGAAATTTTCAACTTGCATTTAAGTTACATTCCTTATATAAATAGTTTAAAATTTACCCTGGTTCCCTCAACCTTATATAAAAATACTTTAAGTCTGTGGCTAATTGTGGCGCAGGGAAACCATTGTGGGACTCTCAACGCGACAGGTTGTGGGTTCGATTCCCACTCTTTCATTTTCTTTACTCTAGTAAGGAGGTAAAGTCCGTGACACCCAGAAACTGGCGAAACACAACGCCGGCGGCCCAAACTAGATTTCTCTATTTCTAACACAGAAAATATCAATACAAACTTGGACTATTCAAGATTGGAACTCCTCACTCAAAGAAAGTGTCCCCATTGTCAAATGTGATTTCACCCCTAACAAAAGGACAACCAACCTTCCCCATGATGCTAGTAATAGATAAATGTACTTATGTATCGAATAAAAAACCGGATATTGCCTTTTTATTACTAAAGTGCTGCCCCTTTTGTGGACTCAAAAGGTTTTGTAAGTGTGTTTTATATTAAAGAAAGAGAGTGGTGAACGTAGTGTCTTAGCACTAGGCTCCTACTGCCTACAATGCTATATGATGGACGTAGCGTTAAGCTATCTAAGATTTGGTCTAAGGACCTCAATCACTGCAGCCTAGATAAAAGTACCTTGAATTGTACGTTGTACCCATACAATATACGTATATGAATTGAATGATTGAAAAACAACACACAGACGAACAACTAAACTTGAAATAAAAATAAAAAAAAAACCAGCTTCACGCTGTATCCCGCACACAGTAGGGTAGGCAGAGGGAACCTAGTGTTAAGATACCCCGTTCCCCACTTTCTACCGAATTCTGGAGACATTGCGTGTTGAGTGGCAGAACTCAACGCCGCGCTTTGCCTCGACACCAGAGCGAAGAAATGAAAATATAATTTTAAATAAATATTTCATCTCCTCGAGTGGGGATCGAACCCACAACCAGTCAGTTTTTTTTCAAACTTGAAATGAGATACTTCTCATTTGATATGAGAAGTAAATTTGATATATAGGTAACTTGTGCTCTTCTTAACTTTATCTATAGTATAATTATGATTTTTTTTCATATAAGTCCAGTCGAGACTAGGCGTGGCTGAAAAAACTGCAAAGTGTGACTGACACGCGACTTCGGTTGTGGGTTCGATCGTTCCGTCTCTCAACACGCAATGCCTCCAAAATTCGGCTTTAAGTGGGGAACGGAGTGTCTTAACACTATGTGTCCCTTTGCCTACTCTGCTATTTAAGTAATATTCAAAATTAATCCGGATATTTACCTTTAGTTTTTTTAATACATTTTTTATATAAGAACCACACTCATGTGATAATGTCACCGGTCCCCACCAACCGAAGGCTGTAAACGAAATGGATTCGACGTCGCTTCTAATATTGATTTTTACGTATTTGTTCTTGCCCTTACAAAAATAAAAAACCTTGACTGAAACTGTACAGAATACAATATACATATTTTATTGGTACGATTAATATATATTCTTGTTAAAAGTTGCGTATAAATATTGTTGTTATAACAGTTTGTTCTTTTAATTTATAGTTACTTATCGATTGGTGAGAATTAGTACTTGACGTCTCAAGAGAAAAAAGGCACTAAATATATTTTAATTAAAATAAAACGAAATCCGTTGCCTTAATGTCACGCTAAAACGAAATCCGTTGCCTTAATATCACGCATCTTGCCTAGTTAAATTATTATTAAATAGTAATAAAGTGTCTCACGGTCCTAGGTTCTCCTTCTCCAAATTAAAGTCAATACTATAAAATATTATTGTTTTTAATTTTTACCTTCACGCTGTATCACGCATATATTAGGGTAGGCAGAGGGACCACGGAAACCTAGTGTTAAAATGCTTCCATACTCTTGGGAGTGGCGGGACTCACAGCCGCAGTGTTCTAAATAGAAGACAAAAACGCAGATTAACGCTTTTCTTCGCGGTGTTGAGTTCCGCCAGTCAATACGCAATTTGGCGAACGGAGGGTCTTAATAGAAAAAAAATGCAAAGATATTTGTCCAAATTTTGATATATTTTCTCACAAATACGGTATAAATCTTAATCTCAAACTCAGACAGCTTTCCAAGACAAATGGTAATGTCTTATTTCGTCTGTTGCGGTCACATTAAATGTTTGGCTGTAAAAATATATTTTTATTTTATGACAGAACTAGCGAAGTAAAAGTTATTACTACTCCTAAAATATGTTTATAAAATCGAAAGATTTATGTTTTTTGTTACTATGCTCATATATAATATTAAACATAAATGTATATCTATGCTAGAATCCACTACAGGCGCAGGGGCACAAGTGTGTATAAACGCGACAGGTTGTGGGTTCGATTTCCAGCCGAAGAATATAAATATTTAATATTTTCATGTCTTCGCTTTGGTGTCGAGATATAACGCGACATTGGACCGCCACACGCTATACCCCAAGAATTCGGCGGAAAGTGGAAAACGGAGTGTCTCAACGACGCGCTTTTCCTGGGCACCAGAACGAAGAGAAGAAAATATTAAATATTTAATTTCCTCGAGTGAGAATTGAATCCACAACTTGTCGTGTTTACACTCACACGCTTGTGCCCCCGCGCCACCACTGCTCTCAAATAATTGCCTATTACTTTTTAAATAACTTACAAAAATGTATTTTTAAATTGTCCATACAATTCAACCCACATTTCTCATTTAAACGTTTCCAACTCGCTTCTTTAATTATGTTTATTATAAAGAACAGTCTTGCGCTCACTTTTCTATAAATTTACAGGAAAAAAAATCTTTTATAATATGAAGTCGTAGATTTATAGAAAAGCAGGAAACTGCTAATTGGTTGATACAATTTTATAAAATGTCTTATAAATATAAATAGCGATCTTGTAGCGCAGTAGTTGACCAAGAGTGATGTAGTGGGTTTGAAAGTTAAACTCAAATGATTTCACTTAAAACTAGCGAACCACTCGCGGCTTCGCCCGCTTGTATTACATAATTATTAATGTACTAATCTGCATTGCTTTCGTTGTATTCGAATAACGTCATTTTAATTTTTTGGAAATCGGTTCCGTCTACTACCTACACTGTTTGGAAGTCGAACCCACAACTGATTGTAAATGTGATCGTTGGTTATGAGGTCAATCTCCACGGGGTCGAATATAATTTAAAAAATAAGGCACCAAATTGAAATCTTTTTCATTGTCCCCATGTTGGTAAGATTTAGATCGGACACTCTCAAGAGTGTCTTGACACTATGTTCTCTCCGCCTCCGGATAAAACATAAAATTATCACAATTTGAATTCTCAAATTACAATAACCAAAACAAGCGTAATCTTTTGATCTAATCCAAATAATCCCTTAAACATTAAAAATACGACGAAGCAATTTGTTAATAAACCGCTTCAAAAATAAAGTAGAATTCTATTTGAAAATTTAATAAACTGAGAGCCTCATCTCGTTTAAAAGTTCAACCGGACCCTTTGTTCGGAGGGGAAATAATGTTTTTATTTAAACCTAAGAAATTTATTTTTAAAGTTAAAATTGAATACAAGAATAGTTTTTTTTTGCTATTTTTTAGTGCTTAAGGAAATTTAAACAGGTGAAACAGGTTAACCTGATTTTTTTTATTTTCTTTTAAACTATATATGTACTATTTCTAGGTTAAAACTGAGTAAATCGTATACGTATTTCTTTTCGGTGGCTTTTATTGCTTAAACAATGAACTAAATGCATAAGTTAAAGCTTATAGGATTTTTAAAATAAGAATTAAAAGAGCAGCGTAAATAGTAGACAGAAAGAACTTAGTGTCAGAACTACATCCTTTAAAGTCACACGCATTAGGGACAAAAGAAAAAGAAAAGATTAACATAATAAAAGTATAATAAAAATTAACCAATTAAAATATATATGATACAAAAAATAAAAAATAAATTCTAGTTTTAAGCACCAAATATTTTACTACCATCCAAGTGAATTAAGTACTTAAAAATCGAGGCCAGTCGTGGTGGCATTGCGTGTTGAGTGGCAGAACTCAACGCCGCGCTTAACTTACTGAGTAAATCGTATACTTTTTTTCTTTTCGGTGGCTTTTATTGTTTAAACAATGAACTAAATGCATAAGTTAAAGTTTATAGGATTTTTTAAAATAAGAAGTAAAAGAGTAGCGTAAATAGTAGACAGAAAGAACTTAGTGTCAGAACTACATCCTTTGCAGTCACACGCATTAGGGACAAAAGAAAAAGAAAAGATTAACATAATAAAAGTATAATAAATACTAGCGGACCCGGACGCGGCTTCGCCCGCTTTAACTATACAAATGCTTATTAGATATATTTAGGAAATTGTTTTTGAAAATATGTAACTAATTTAAATGAAAAAAATCATAAGTAAACGCAACCAAAGTAAAGTAAAGGCCGCAACTTACACCACACCAAGAAATTAATGAAAATTTAACTAATCTACTACTCGAATAAGCGAAGAACCAAAGAAAAGAATAAAAAATAATTGTAAACAGCAAATAATTACATAAAAATTAACAGTAGTTCGAAAATGTATAAAAATTTACAACACCAATGAATGTTATACAGTAAACTATAATTTCAATGTAGATAAAATGCTTAAAGTAACTATTATATTCATTTTTATAAGGATCAATATCAAATTATAGAAAATACATACAACAAAAACCCGATAAATATAAAGTAAATTAATTAAAATGGTTACTTGTTGTTACTGTGTTACTTTGCTCAAGCTTCAGAGATAAATATGGTATGTGTATCGCGGACTTTTTTAAACATTATTTAAAGGACAATATTTTTGTAAAACATTGTTTTTATGTATCTCATAAGGTTGAGTCGGCGCACGCCATGTATGCGTTAAGCAAGCTCATTTTGGGTGACGTTTTCTTATAACAACAAACAAACTTTGCAAACCGTTGCTTAGCAACGGTCGGTTGTTATTAACATGGCAGAATAAATTGCCTGTCAAATTAAAAAGTATTTTAATATATTAGTATATATCGACAATATTACAAATATGAGAAAAAAAAGTAACCTATGTTCATCCGAAGACCCTCAAGTATCTCTATATGAGTATTTTATCATAATTGAATTAGCGGTTTGGCCCTGATTGCGTAAAAGACAGACAGACAGACAGACAGACAGAGTTACTTTCGAATTTATAATATAGGTATGGATTAACCAATTAAAATATATATGATACAAAAAATAAAAAATAAATTCTAATTTTAAGCACCAAATATTTTACTACCACACAAGTGAATTAAGTACTTAAAAATCGAGGCCAGTCGTGGCGCAGGGGCACAAAGTGTGATTGTAAAATCGACTGGTTGTGGGTTCGATCCCTACTCGAGGAGATGAAATATTTATTTAAATTTATATTTACATTTCTTTGCTCTAGTGTCGAGGCATCGAGGTTCTGCCACTCAACACGCAATGCCTCCAGAATTCGGTAGTAAGTGGGGAAGGTTGTCTTAACACTAGGTTCCCTCTGCCTACCCTGCTGTGTGCGGGACACAGCCTGAAGCTGATTAAGTACTTATTTTATTTAAATAGCACAATACATTTAATCCATCTGAACGCCGCAAGCCAGTTTCATTTCCGGTCTGAGCCTCTCCTAATCGGGTGAAAGAGAACTAATGTAATACGATAGTCGTGTTACTTGCTCAGCTCAGACTTCTATAGTATTAACCTATATTGTCCCAATTTTTATTTATTTCAAGACAAATTATATAATGCTTCTAATATATATATATTTTTAGCGTCACGCTATATCCCCCATATAGCATAGTGCACAGAGGGAACCTGGGAACCTAGTGTTAAGATAATCCGTTTCCTTCAGCACAATATCGTTCTTCATTTACCGCCGAATTACCGTGTTGAGCGGCAGAACCCAACGCCGCACTTTGCCTTGTTACCAGAACGAGGAAATGAAAACATTAAATACCTCATTTCTCCGAGTGGGAATCAAACTTACAACTGTCGCGTTCACACGGGCCGCGCTTTGCCTGATTATTGCCAGAGGAAAAAATAACTGAGAAGAAGGAACTGTTTTTTTTTTATTATTTCATTTCCTCGATTAGCGATCGAACCCACAACCGCCACTATTACAGTCACACGCTTGAACCCGTGCGCCACGTCTGGCCTCAAGAATAAAAACTTCTTATATTAAAATTTTAAAAAAATAGCTTCACGCTGTATCCCGCACACAGCAGGGTAGGCAGAGGGAACCTAGTGTTAAGACACTCCGTTCCCCACTTTCTGCCGAATTCTGGAGGCATTGCGTGTTGAGTGGCAGAACTCAACGCCGCGCTTAACCTCGACACCAGAGCGAAGAAATGGAAATATAAATTTAAGTAAATATTTCACATCCTCGAGTGGGGATCGAACCCACAACCAGTCGGTTTTGCAGTCACACCTCGTGCCGCTACGCCACGACCGGCCTCTATTTCTTATATAATAATCTTAATAGAAAGAATTATTTGTTAAATTGGCAAAAACTAGTAAATAGTAGTGTTTTACCACTATATTCTCCTCATCGATTCCACGGAAGATGCGATCAATCTATTATTCACTGTACTCTATCAAGATGAAACGTGAATAAAATTTCAAGTTTGTAATATAACAGTGAGAACCTCATTTAACTTTGTATAATAGTTGTATCTTGATGCGAATATTAAACTTAGTACTGAGATAAATGTTGATTTTATTATTTCTTTCTTTTTACCTTTTTCATTTTATGTTTACAGGTAAAAGAAAGTACAATCTATTATTATTTTGTTTTGGTTCACGTTGTATCCGGGGCATGGCAGGGTAGGCAGAGGTTAACCTAGAGGTAAGAAGGCATTACATTCCAATAAAGACACATTTGTTCCCCTTTTTTCGCAGAATTTTGGTAGCGTGATGAATGGCGGAACTCAACGCCACGCTTTGTCTCGATAGCAGAGCGAGGGAATGAGAATATTAAATTTGACATTTCCTCGAGTGGAAATCGACTCACAACCTGTGACGCGCTTGTGAAAAGTTGTTATGAAAAGTTGATATGCTATTAACATAAGAATAACGAGGCTGTCGAGGCGCAGGGGCACAAGAGTGTGATTGTAACACGACGGTTGTGGGTTCGATCTCCACTCGGGGGAATTAATTATTTATTAACATTTTCATTCCATCGCTCCGGTACCAAGGCAAAAGCCCGGCGTTGAGTTCGGCGCTCGAAAAATTCGGCGGATAGTGGGGACCAGAGATTCTTAACACGAGGTTCCCTCTGCCTACCCTGCTGTGTGCGGGATACAGCGTGAAACTGATTTATTTTTATATATTAACGTAACCTACGAATGTTAAGTCCAAGCTTTTTAATCTTTTTTATCTTTGGTTAATTATCTAACTGCCCCAGGCGTTTTACTTTCATTTCTGATAAGATATATATAGATAAAGGAAGAATCTCTACAAAGCTTTTCCTACAAAAGATATGGTAATGTCTTCAACTTGGTGATATACGAATTTACGTACTGTTTACTTCATTGTATGAAACGTAAAGATAATTTCCAAGAGAATATGCTATCAAAGCAAGATATGAGTTATAAATAGATAATAAATTATTGTGATGAAGTGAAATTATAAAAATATACAGTTTGATTAGTGATATAAGATAAAAATAATACAAAAATTACTTAATTTTCAAGCACTTTTGAAGTGTCGAATGTCCTTGTACTCCTGGTTTGGAAGGCAGTATTGTTGGGAAGAGTTTCGAAGAGAGAATTGAATGATATGTTTTAAAGGCCGTCGTGGCACAGCGTCTGACTGTAAACACGACGGTCGTGGGTTCGGCCTCAACTCGAGCTAGTAAATTATTTTCATTTCCCTTCTCAAATTGGAAGACACCGCGCGGCGTTGACTATCACCACTCATAATGCATATAAATGTTTAAAAATTGGCCAGTAACTTCAAAATCAAATATAGCCTAGATCCTGTCCTAATAGGTATACAACCAAAAATATTTCATTTAAATCGGTCCAGTAGTTCAATAGACATGTGCGTACAAACAGACAGACACGAATTTCAAAAATCATAGATTCATATTCTATAATTTATTTATTGCGAAAAACCTAAGTAACTAATTCTCCTAGAATGTTTGCTGTAAAAATCTAAGGTATCTATTTCCCCAAAAATAAGGAAAAAAATAAATATTATCTATATTCTCTTTGTCTCTCCGAATAATAATATTCATATACCTACTACCAAAAAATTATTAAGCGCGGCGTTGAGTTCTGTAATCAACACGCTCAAGAATTCGGCAGAAATTGGGGAACGGAGTGTCTTAACACTAGGTTCCCTCTGCCTACCCTGCTACCCTGCTAGCTGATTTTTTTTACTATCAAAATTTTCCAATGTATTTAAAGTGCAACCAATACAAATATATATCTCTCATTAACGTTGAAAGTTAATTATTTTAAAATCGGCAAGCCGTCTACCGCAAGCGACGCTACTTAATCATTTATGGCGTGGCAGGATAAATCGTGGGCAAATTGGGCCGCCTTTTGTATTTTACACCCTTATAATGAAAAATTACCCAACATTTTTAGAATTTATTAATGTTTAATTAGCACC
This sequence comes from Heliconius hermathena, assembly GCA_013403705.1. Taxonomy (NCBI): domain Eukaryota; kingdom Metazoa; phylum Arthropoda; class Insecta; order Lepidoptera; family Nymphalidae; genus Heliconius; species Heliconius hermathena. Next base: position 1,445,405 of record JAAIXJ010001769.1, on the reverse strand, counting down.
CTTTCACGGTACGCCGTTCTAGGTGTAGGCTTAAGTTACAAATTGTGAATTTTAAACGATATATTATGATTATGGTACTTTTTGTAAAAATGTAGTGAATATTTTATTATTTAATAGCGACTCGCTGGTGGCTGCGCCCGCTTAAAATACGTATAAACAAAAGTAATGTAAATTAATAAATTAATAGTTACTTTTCTTTATAATAATATTATTTAGAAAACAAAACATACATGTTTCCTATGTGTAAAAAGTAAAGTTACAACGAATTCAATCTCGGTTAAACCATTTGTGAGATTAGCGTAAACAAATAAAGTAAAATAAATTAGCTTCACGCTGTATCCCGCACACAGCAGGGTAGGCAGAGGAAACCTAGTATAAGTCCGTTCCCCCCCTTTCTGTTGAGTTCTGGAGGCATTGCGTGTTAAGTGGCAGAACTCAACGCCGCGCTTTGCCTCGACACTACAGCGAAGAAATGGAAATATAAGTAATGGAAGTAAATATTTCATTCCTCGAGTAAGGATCGAACCCACAACCAGTCGGTTTTACAGTCACACTTTGTGCCACTGCGCCACGACTGACCTCATTAGCGTAAACAAGTGCACAGAAAAACAGACTTACAGTTTTTTTTAAATGTTGTTTTTATTCAATTACGTTATTAAATGTCACTAGTAACATTTTTTCTCATATATCTTCAATTATTTTATTATAACAACGGCATTAAGCATTAAAATGTTTATTAATATTAGTATAAGTAGTAATAAAGTGGATGAACTATGTGACGATCGTGAGTTCGATTCTTGTTCGGAAAAAAATTGTTTTCTTTTTCTCACTATATCGCACGTAATATCTCTAAAATTAGGTGGCTTGTGGGAAACAGAGTTTAACACTAGGTTCCTTCAGCATATCTATATCTTCTCATATTTTAATTTCATTCATAAATTTTAAAGTTAAAAATAGATTTTAGTATCCATACGTTTCATTTGACCTTTTTATAAACTAGCGCGCGTTCGTTAAAGAAAGTAGACTATTTTAGTGCGTTTGTTTAGACATAAGACAAGAACCGCGCGAAATTCTTAACGTTAATAGATTATTTTACGATGCGCACGCCGGATGCTTACTATATGACTGTTATTTTTTTCAGCTTCACCCTGTATCCCGCACACAGCAGAGTACAGAGAGAATCTAGTGCTAAGAAACTCCGTTCCTCACTTTCCGCCGAATTCCGCAGACGTTGTGTGTTGAGTGGCGGAACTCAACGCCGCGCTTTTTTATTTTTTTTATTTAAATAAATAATTCGTTAATAACTGGTGCGGTCCCCACTCGAAGGAGCGGGAATCGAACTAGTCGCGTTTACAGTCAGTCAGTTTAGTTTTTTTTTACTTTACAAGATTTTTTTGGCATCACACTGTATTCCGTAAACACTAATCATATCATAACTATTCAATCAATTCTCAATGAATAAACGTGAATAATGATCCTACTAACTAACTACTAACTTAATTAATGATCCTATTGCATAAATCTGCAAGTATCTGTTTTTTAAAGAAACTTATTTTTAAGAATAATACATGGTAGTAGAATAGATTACTCTAGGGTTGCCTAGAAGAATCCTGCCGCAATCACCTTTAAGTCGTGGCGCAGCGGCACAAAGTGTGACTGTAAAACCGACTGGTTGTGGGTTCGATCCCCACTCGAGGAGATGAAATATTTACTTAAATTTATATTTCCATTTCTTCGTTCTGGTGTCGAGGCAAAGCGCGGTATTGAGTGGCAGACTCAACACGCAATGCCTCCAGAATTCGGCAGAAAGTGGGGAACAGAGTCTCTTAACGATTCCCTCTGCCTACCCTGCTGTGTGCGGGATATAGCGTGAAACTGATTTTTTTAAATTATTTACAATGAAATAAGTATCTATATATACAATATAAAGTACATATACATTTTAAATATAATGCCCAAATAGGAATAAAGTCAAAAGCCCGAGTTAGGGGGCTGTTCACTTTTTTATTCATCTTCACAGCGTTCCCGCATATAGCAATTTAAGCAGAGAGAACTTAGTGTCAAGACACTCCGCTCTCCGCCCCGAATTCAAAACAATAACAAATTAAGGTTCATACATTCAATGAAAACACATTCAGATTTCCATTTAATATTGCATTCGCTAGATTAATTTCCATTTCACGACTTCAAATATCGGAGTGTAAAGCTCAGATCAAATCAATCTCTCTGACATTGCCCTGGAAATGGTAATATTCGAAAGTGATTAACTGTATTTGCATAAAAGTACCATAAATCTATCTATACTATAATATTTTTTGTATTGAATTTGAAATTAGTTAATAAGGTCTAAATGGCCACGAGAGATATTAGGTTTTAATCCAGGCCAGTCGTGGCGCAGCGGCACGAAGTGTGACTGTAAAATCGACTGGTTGTGGATTCGATCCCCACTTGCAGAGATGAAATATTTACTTAAATTTATATTTCCATTTATTGGCTCTGGTGTCGACGCTAAGCGCGGCGTTGAGTTCTGCCACTTAACACGCAATGCCTCCAGAATTCGGCAGAAAGTGGGGAACGGAGTGTGTGCACTAGGTTCCATCTGCCTACCCTGCTGTGTGCGGGATACAGCGTGAAGCTGATTTTTGATTTATAAAGGCTAGTCGTAGTGCGGAGGTACAAGCATGCGAATGTAAGCACGATCGGTTGTGGGTTCAATTCCTACCTTAGGAAAGGAAATATTTAATATATTCATTTGTTTGTTCTACTACCGAGGCAAAGTTTGACGTTGAGTTTGCCACCCAAGATGCAATGCTTTCAGAATTCGTCGGTAAGTGGGCAACGGAAGTATATTAATAGGAACGCAATTTCTTAACATCTGGTTCCCAGGTTTCCTCTGCCTACCCTGATATGTGTGGGACACAACGTGAATGTCGTAGCATATCGCTACGTGAAAAAAAAAACTTTGGAACCGTTTTGCCATATATTAAACCACACCAAATTCTCTACTAAGACATCCCAGGATTTCTATTAAAAATGACAATAATTAAAACTTTTATATGGTACAATAATACATACAATTCTATATCTCAATCATGGAGTAAATTAGTAATTTGTCACAGCAAAGGTCTACCTAACAAGGTGATCTAATGTAAAGCCTTAACTCCAAGTCAATTTATAGGCAAAGCTGTATACTCAGTTTCAAATGATGTTATCAGACCAGTATTACTGTAATGGACTACGTAAGAAGATTATCTCTCTCCTCATCTCATTATAAACGTAATTTTGAATTTAGTAGATGCCGAGGAGTAACAGAGTTTAAATCCATTTCGTGAGAATGTTTGACAAGAAAGATATTTTGTAAATTTAGTTGAACCAAATATTTTGACAATAAAGCGAAGGCCTTGGAATATAAAGCCATCATGGAGCAGTGGTAAATCATCTGATAGTAAGCACGATAATTATAACTTTGGTGTCCACTCAGGGAAGTGGATTATTTTGGTAAAAATAAAACACGGATTTCAATTTAGCCACTAAATATGCATTAGTCTCGATTAGAGGACAAATGGAACGTGATGAACAAAGTGTAAGTTTTTTATCCCGCACACTGTAGGTAGAGGGAACCTAGGGTTAAAACACTTCCCCTTTTTCAAATTAGAAAGTAGGGAGCAGAGTGTCTTAACACTAGACTCCCTCTGCTTACCCTGCTACAAGCGGGATACAACGTGACTATAAAAAAGATAAGAACTTTTTCCATTTATATAATTCAATTCTGTAAAGTACTTACAAAAAATTTAAGTTTGATTAATTGATTTGACTTATTAAATCTAACCAAAATGTAAATAGAACATAGCTGGCTCATCCGAGAGTGTACTTCTCCCCAACCTTGACCGCTTAGCTTCGTTTATATGAAACATCAACAGCCCTCCAATATCGAAAAGTAAAGGATCGTTCTTCAGCTCCAATAAAACTGGACTAATTAGCGTGTGCTTTAAGCTATTTTTAATATATTTTATATTAATTTTATTCTATACTAGCAATATTTACGGCTTCGCCCGCCTGATTAAATGGAAATAACTAAGAATTAATATATGACACGTAATAGACTCTAAATGTAGAAGGTAGGTCTGACCGCAGGTACAGTAAAAAAATAAAGTAAAATATAGGCTTCCTTGATAAATGGATTGTTTAAAACAAAAAAACTTTTTAAATAGCAGCGTTGAGTTTCGCCACTCAACACGCGATGCTTCCAGAATTTGACGGAATGTGGGAAATGGAATGTGAGAATGTCTTAATGGAAACGAGTATTTCAACACTAGTTGCCTTCCCTTTACACCCCCCCCCCCTCTTATTTCATTCTGCCTATCCTGCTGTTAGCGGGATACACCGTGAAGTTAATAAAAAAATCATGTATTAGCTGTTAGTTACAGACGTTAAGTAACTTAACCATACACATTTTCTCATCGTGTCAAGAAAAAAAAATAAAACAAAAGTATTATTAGCTAATTGACGCAACAAAAAAACCAGATAAGCGCGAGTCGGGCTCGCCCACCGAAGCATCTCTACAAAAATTGGAAGAAGGACCTTTATCTTAAATTCAAGCTTAGCTTAGCCAGACCTCTTTCATCTGATAGCTTACTTGAACTAGCGGCTTTAATATCAAATTTAGCCCCTCTTTTAAGGTTATTATTTTTAAGATTTAACCACAAATGTACAGTTTTTAGATTTCCTGAACTAGTACAGATAGTAGAAGCTAGCTGCCAAATTTTATAAATGATCTATAAGCTAGCTGCCAAATTTTATAAATGATCTATAATCCTTTTTTCCTTCAAAGATACGGAACCCTTAAAACATAAAAAAGGTATTGGTAGTTAGTTCACTATTTGGGGTAGCCAGAAAGATTGGATCACTAAATGCGACAGCTTATATTATATAGCTTATACATTATTTAATATAATCTAAATAACAACAAATAGAAATTACTGCGTTAAATTAAACAAATCTTCGTTTAATACAGACATACCCACCAAAAACATCGATATTATGTATAACTTGGATCTAATCTGTTAAGGCCAGTCGTGGCGCAAGGGCACAAAGTGTTGACGACTGGTTGTGGGTTCGACCCCACTCGACGAGATGAAATATTTACTTAAATTTATATTTCCATTCCTTCGCTCTGGTGTCGAGGCTAAGAGCGGCGTTGAGTTCTACCACTCAACACGCAATGCCTCCAGAATACGGCAGAAAGTGAGGAACGGAGTGTCTTAACAATAGGTTCCCTCTGCCTACCCTGCAGTGTGCGCGATACAGCGAATACTGATTAAGATTAATTTGGCTTTTCTAGACATTTCTAATATAGTAAATCTAAACTAAGAACGATTCTTAATTATAAAGTCGCAAGTTTTCACACTCTTAAAAGAATCAAGAGCCATAGACGCATACTCTACACAAAGAAGTGGTCAAGGCTACAAACTAGATTACTAACGTCAACTTTCTGTTATGTTCATAGATTTTGTTTAACTTTTTTTTATTTAAAGAGATTTATAATAAATAAATTTCGCTTACATCTTCTCTTCCTGTAACATACTTAATTTTTTTATATATTAATCTTATATTCTTACATATCTTATCAAATAGTCTTATCATAAGATAGATTATAATAGAATAGATTAAGAAAATAATATCTCGCCTATCACTTATACATTCTTTTTTCAGTTATACAGTAGGGTAGACCAAGGGAACCTAGTGTTAAAACACTCCGGTCTCTACTTTCCTTACATTAATATTTATTATAAGAAAAAGAAACACTTAGGCACCTTATATACAGTTTTATTCTTAATTCTGCGTAAATCAGGTTATTCAGAGAGAACATAGTGCGAAGACACTCCATCTTACACTTTTCGAGTAAATTCGAGTTTGACAATAACTTGACGAGTTTTACATTGTATGTTGAACTTCGGAACTCAACGCCACATTTAGGAACATATATACAATAACAAATAACATTATCACATGCATGACCTAAATTTTTAAAAATATACACCAAGCTTCGAAGTAAACAAGAGTGTGAGCACGTCTAATGGTTTTAATCCCTCTTGAGATATATTTGTTTTTTTTTTTACTTTGTAGTAATGTTGTCTATTGTAAGGAAATGTGGGAAAAGGGATCAAAGTACGTACGCTGATTAAATATTGGATGTACGATATACAAAGTTTGCTTTTAATTAGGGTTTCTTTTGATTTCTTAGTAAAACAAAAAAAGCTAAATTTGTGACAAATTGAGGTCGTCGTGGTGCAGTGGAACAGCATATGACTGTCATCGCTGTGGATTCTATGTGTGGAGCCTGTGGATTCTATATCTACTTGAAGGAATGAATTATATTTAATTAATATTATCATTTCCGCTTTGGTAGACAAAGCGCGGCGTTGAGTTCCATGATTTGATAATTAGGTCTCAAAGTGGGGAACAGAGTGACTTGACCTTCCACCTTGTTATGCGAAATATGTTATTCCGCCACCTTGTTATGCGGAATATGCTTAAAATTCAATATTTGGAAAAAAGTACCTCTTTTTATTTGTATATATTGCACACAGCAGGGTAGGCGGAGGGAACCTAGTATTAAGATACTCCATTACCGTTCTTCATTTTCCGCCGAATTGTGGAGGCATTGAGTGGCGGAACTCTACGCCGCGTTTTACCTCGACACCAGAGCCAAGAAATATTTTATTTCTTCCATTGAGGACCGAACCCAAAACTAGTCGCACTTACAGTCACGCTTTGTGCTCCTGTGCCAAGAATAGCATAAATCAAGGCTGAGGCCAGTCGTGGCGCAGGGGCACAAGGTGTGACTATAAACGCGACTGGTTGTGGGTTCGATTCTCACCCAAGGAAATTAAATATTTATTTGCATTTATATTTTTATTTCTTTGCTCTGGTTTAGTGGCAAAGCGCTGCGTTGAGTTCCACCACTCAACACGCAATGCCTCCAGAATTCGGTGGAAAGTGGGAAAAGTCGGCTTAACGCTAGATTCCCTCTGCCCGCCCTGCTGTGTGTGGTGGTACCATGATGCAGCGTGAAGCTGATTTATTTTATTTATTTTATTCCCCAATAAAAGTGTCCATACATTCAGCCCATAAAGCGTACGAACAATTTAATATTTATTTATTCTGAATGTTTTACTTTGCGTAAAACGCGGGGTCAAAGCTGCACACATTTCACGCCCGTTGACTTTGAATTGAAATTGAATGAAACAGTGCAGAATGGCGACACCCCTTACAAATTTTAATTATATTATGTCTATAATAGTCAGAAGAATAAATAAAGAATAGAGGCCAGTCGTGGCACTTGGGCACATACATTCTACCTCGAGGAAATAACTTATTAATTTTTTTCATTTCCTCTAATAGGCGAGGCAACTAACGGTTTTAACTACCGCCACTTAACACGTAATACCAGAATTCGGCGGAAAGTGAGCAACGGAAGTGTATTAATGGGGATAGAGAATGTCTCATATGTCATATTCATATTTTTTTAATTTCGCGCTATTGGCTATAACTCAGTATCGACATTCCTTAAGAAAATGGAAATATAAATATTTCATTTCCTCTAGTGGGAATCGAACTCACATCCTCTCGCGTTTACACATTGCGCCGCTGCGTCACGACTGGTTATATTAACTTTATTTGGTATTTTTTTGACATACGCAACACTACCAAATAGCCTACTAATAATATGTTTCAAGAATTATCAGGATATAATTCTGTAAATGATACATTATATACGAGTTCCAATGATGTATTAATTTCTGTGCTGTGTTATTTTTAGCTTCACGCCTACCCTGTTATGTATAGAATACAGATTCCATACATAACAGGGTAGGCAGTTGGAACCTGGGAATCTAGTGTTAGGACATTGATATTTTGGGAGATAAACATAATCCATAATATATTCTATATTCGAAAAGACGCTGGACGCTTATCTAGCTGAATTTTAGTTTCGTTTCTTCTTTCAACAACAAATACCAGGTAACAAGACTATCCGAGGTTCCACCATTCAACTCTCAGTGTTTCAAAAATTGATTAGAAAGTAGAGAACGGATCTTAACACTGGGTTTCTTCTGTTTACCCAGCTACATAAGGGATAGAGCGTAAAGCTTAAAAAAACCTTTACGTATTCAGTTAGATATAATTGTATACAATTCAACGAGAGACGTTAACAAAATGCGTATATAATAAAAATTGTTCATTTATTTATGATTCTTTTATATTTGTAATTGAAATTGAGGTTAAAATTACACCGAAACCCACACGATTCAATCCAAGTAATGACATATAACATTAGATTCTCGAATCCACCATTCGAAAAGGGTCACGATCTCCAATAACGAGGGGACTGAAGACAGGTTGCTTTTTATTTGTAATGGAAAATATGAAAAAACTGGTCAAGTGTGAATCTGTCTCGCCCGCCAAAGTTTCCGTATTCATTTCATGAATGTAGATCAACGGGAAAATAATTTATATAAGTTGAAGAAGTTAGGTTTGCATTATGCGTATGCGCATATTTCGTATGAAATAAACTACAAATATAAAAATCCTACAAAAAACATATAAATTTAAAATTTTCCGATTTTTTTCTTCGTTTATATTGTAAGCTCTCATATTAAAGCCAAATGTTGTAATTGATTAAAAGCTCAGTTTTTGTTCCAAGAAACAGTGTATACTCTTCCTCCTTTAAATTCATATTACCACGCGATCTTGAAATAAATAGTTTTAGACAGACGGAGAGACATGCAGACACATCAACAAAAAAGTGATCCTGGGTTCCGTCTTTTCTTTTGGTATATGGGACCCTAAAAAAAATACGATTAGCCCATTTTATTTCGGACTTTTAAAGAAAATATTTCTTGCAGATAAATATAAAATAAGTACAGTTGTTTATTTTTATTTTGTAAGCAGTAAAATTTTGTCCTTATCTTGTCATGTTATGAAATGAAAAATATAAGATGTCTGTCCTGTTATCTTGGGATTTCTTTAGCAAAAGCCTTTGTGATGATAAACCTTGTATGCATATAGAACAATGTTTTATTATTTCTGTACATTTTTATAAAAATAAAATAAATCATCTTCACTCTGTATCGCTCACACAGCAGGTAGGTAGAGGGAACCCAGTGTTAAGACACTCCGCTCCCCACTTTAATCCGAATTCTAGAGGCTGTGACTAGCGGGAATCATCGCCCTGCTATGCCCCCACACCAGAGCAAAGAAATGGAAATATAATTTATTTAATAGACAGACAGACTGCAGAGTGTTAGTAATAGGGTCCCGATTCACCCTTTAAGTACGGAGCCCTAAACACGTTACAGTACAATCCATCATATATCACATTTCGAATGCGTCAAGTATCAAATCTATACATATAATAAAATTGTAGCTGATCGCTGTTTGTACATGAAAGATATATTGAAATATCTGTTATTGATGGTATGTATCAATTTAATGGAACCCACACTATTTTTTTATTTTTGTCTGTTTGTCTGTGCGTTTGTCATATCTCAGATAAGGCTTAACCAATTTAAATGCAGTTTTTACAAAACTTCTCTTAAAATTTTGTGCATGCTTTATTTAAATTAGTTCATTAATATAAAAGCTATATTAATATAAAAAAAAATAAAAAATTGTTCAATAAAATCCTGGAATTTTATTGAATTAGCTGAAACTAGTTTCCATTGCGTGGATATTATCTTTAAAATGATTATTATGTTATTAGTACACTACTAAAGTAATTCAGATTATTAAACAAATTAAAATAAATAAGAGAATTAGAGGCAAGTCGTGGCGTAGGGGCACAGAGTGTTACTATAAAAGCAACAGTGGGTTCGTTTCGTGGGTTCGATTCCCACTCGAGGAAATTAAATATTTAATATTTCCATGTTCTTCGAGCTGGTGTCGAGGCAAAGCGCGCCATTGAGTTCCGCCACTCAACATTCAATGCCTCTTGAGTTCCGTGGAAAATGGGGAAAGGGGTGTCTTAACACTCGGTTTCCTCTTCGTACCCTGCTGTGTGCGGGATATGGCGTGACGTAAATAATTATGCAGTTTAAGCGAGCAAAGCCGCGAGCGGGTCGCTAGTTTATTAAGTAAAAACCATGAAAAAAATAACGTTTACTCACGCCAACTTATTTCTTATGAGTTAATTTGCCATATTTTTTCAGTTGAAGTCTCGTGTTAACACAATATAGAGATCAGTGGCTTGAAAAATCACGAACCATTTTACAAGTAAATCGGTTTTGTACCAGTTACACACAAATGACTTCATGCATAGCTCTTATATTTTACTTAAACAATTTTTAAAAATATATGTATTAGTTTTTATATGAGTTATTTTACAGATTTAGTTCGTATGTGGTTTTTGTTTTTTATTGTACTTAGAAAAAAGGGTATATTGAGATGGAGAGTGATTTAAGCCTACAGCCATAGTGGGGTCAGTTTTTAGGGGTAAAAAGAGAAAGAGAGCACAGGTGTAATAACTCGAGTATTTTTTTCGTCACATTACCTACATACAGGTACTACCATTTCACTTTGCTTAACTAGATTACCGAAATATAAATATTGTTTTTTAACTACACACTGGATCCCGCATAAAGCAGGGTAGGCGGAGGGGGGTAGTGTTAAAACACTCCTACACCACCCAATTATCAAGATGTCGTGTTGAGTAGCAAAACTCAATTTCGCACTTTACCCAGAACGAGGCATTGAATTGATGAATTAGAATTTGAATATAAACTTTCGCCCAAGTGGGAAACTAACAGGAACATTGTGCTCCACTAATTAATAAGCCCTCGATATTAATCGAAAAATAAAGAATGGAGTGTCTTAACATGAGTGACTCAGCACTTAGACAAATGAGTGTCTCAACATTTAATTTTAACCCTCACATCCCAAACCTTTTACCAAAAAGGTAACAGAGAATTAAATCGTAAGCGCGACGGTGATTGTCTCGGGGAAATAAATTATTATTTATAGAAAAAGCGTAGCGTTGAGTTCCGCCAGTCTATACACAACACCACGAAAATTTGACGGAAACTGTGGAACGAAGTGTCTTAACATTAGGTTCCCTCTGTCTATCCTACTATATGCGGGATACAGCGAAAAGCTGAAAAAAAAAGAAAAAAATCAATACATAATTTAACTTGTAAACGAGTTTTAGTTTCCCCATATTCTATTTATAAGGTAATTTCCATACATTTAGATCCCAAAACGCAATTCTCATAAGATTATATCCAACCCAAGCGTAAGAAATTTACAAGAAGCTCGGCACGTACTTTTCGAACGTGATACATAAAATAAATGGCTTTTCTTGAAAAAAAAAGTTTTACAATTTCTTCATTAGTATTGGAAATTTCTCGTAATATCGATTCATTTGAATTTATAGTTCATATAAAAATACGGATAGGTACGTACAAAATTGAGGCCATTGCTGTGCAGTGGGTTGACGGTTCCCTCCACCCTCGAGGGAACTATATTGTTCATAAATATATGAATTCTTAGATATGGTAAGATGGAACTGGGCTTGAGCTTGAGTTTTATTTAAAATAGGCGGAGAGCAACGAACAGACTGTCTTAAGTAAATAGAAAATTATATTTGTATAAAAAAAACTAATAAAGATAAAAAAATAATCAGCTTTACTTTCTTCCTGCATATAGTAAGGTAGAATCCACTGTTAAAACCCTTCCAGTTTTTGTTTTGTTGTTTTTTCTCCTACCCTGATGTGAGATAAAGCGTCAAACTAAAAAAATTATGTATTATATTATACAAGAAGTCCTTCTTTCAATATTGTTATAATATTCAAATGTAACGTAATTTGCCTCTGCATTCGCTGTTTTATTTAGGCATTTTGGCAAAATCTTCGTACAAAATCATTATTATAAATAAGAACAAAACCATGCTTAGACTGGCAACCGTGTATGACACAGTATACGAAAATATATGTAAATAAATAATGATCTTGAGAACTGGAACCCTTATAGCATAAAAACAGGATAAGCGCGAGTCGGTCTCGCCTCGGTAGGCGACCCTCGGTAAGATTCTCTGCAAAAACTGGAGGTATCGAACTTTTTCTGAAATTCAAGCTTACCTTAGCCAGAGCCCTTTTATTTGATACCCCACTTAAACTAGCGTCTTCAATACCACATTTTACCCCCATTTTGATGCTGTTATTTTTTAGGATTTTACCACAAATGTATAGTTTTCAGATTTTTTCCTGAACTAGTACTACCTGTAGCTGCTAAATTTGATAATTCTAGGTCAATCGGAAGTACCCTATCAATTTTGATTCTCTTTACAGTGTCGAAATACACGTTGCGATATAAATAGCCTAATATATTAAATTTCACGGAAACTAAGTCATACCTTTTCGATATAAATTAGAATATGAATGATTTCAATTTAGAGACAGTGCAAGTTTCATCAAAATTTGTTCAGTAGTTTTTGAGATACCCACACTTTTCTGGAGGGAACATGTACAATATACATAGGTTAACTTAGGCAATTGACAGGTTAGTTAGATTTAATTTGATTACTGAAAATTGTGTGTACCTTTTTATTTCTTTTTGCTTGTTAGTTTGGTGAGACAATCTAGTAAAGATCGAAAAACTTAAGCTAGTTCCTGTTACAAAGCGTGTTCTCTTACACATTTTTATACATATTCCGCACACAGCAGGGAAGACAGAGGGAACCTAGTGTTAAGACACTCCGTTCCCCACTTTCTACGAAGTTCTGGAGGAATTGCGTGTTGAGTGGCAGAGCTCAACGCCGCGCTTTGTCTTGACACTAGAGCGAAGAAATGGAAATATAAATTTAAGTAAATATTTCATCTCCTCGAGTGGGGATCGAACCCACAATCAGTCTGTTTTACGGTCATACTTTGTGCTCCAGCGCCACGACTGGCCTGGACTTCAAAATAAAATTACTGTAATCAGGACTTTCTTAAAGGAATCTCTTTAAAACATAAATTAACCTGTTAATTATTTGTACTATATTATGCTTTTTACCTATATAATTTATTATAAACAGTTTTTCTTTGATAAAAAATAATTATAGCATGTTATAAGCTAGCTCTCACACGCTCGGTTAATTTCATTGATTATATCAAAGGAATCAGTAATGGTATTTTTTTAAAAGGGTTATTGAAGCACTTATAAATATTAATTCTGTATAAAAATATTGGTTTTATTGTATCAATGTTGAGAATATAGCAATCACATATTGTAATTATCTTTTGAAAGCAAATGTGTATGTAAGAAATATATAGAATTCGATATATATGTGATTTTTTTAGATTCACGCTGTATCCCGCACATAGTAGGGTAGGGAGAGGGAACCCGGGAGCCTAGTGTTACGAAGCTTCGTTCTCATTAAAACACTTCCGTTCTCCACTTTTCGCCGAATTATGGAGGCGTTGCGTGTTAAGTGGCGTTACTCAACACCACGTGAAGCAAAATTATAGATTAAAATCTTTTTTTAACATTTTTAAAGTGTTATTCCTTATCACCGCAGAGATACTAGCGTGTGACTGTAAACGCGACAGGTTTTGGGTTCAATTCCCACTCGAGGAAATGCAATATACAATATTTTAAATAATTTTTCATGCTTTTGTGAAAATTGCAGCGTTCAGCTCCGCGACTCAACACAAACAACCTCAAGATAGAAAAATATTTAAAAAAATGTATAAAAAATGGTATTTAAAAGACATGGATCCTAGCACTCCTTCAGTATTAGTAGAATAATTTTTTAATATTATTATTTTTACTAAGCAGGCAAATAGAATTTAGTGTTAAGACATAGTTCTCCGTTCTCCATCCAATTACAAGACATTACGTGGACAGTTGCGCAACCCAACACCGCTCTACATCTTACCAAATAAAGAAATAAAGTTATATAAATTAAATTAAATAATAATACTTAAACATTAAACACGTACGAAGTTTAATAACTTAGAGAATATATTTCTCAACAATATGCCTTTTATAGGGCCCAAGGCCTTGTTCTTGGGAATTATATCGTTAACTTAAGTTAAAGTTACAAACTATAATTTGTGAAGTCACGTCTGAGAAACACTCTGGAGTGTATTATAGGTGAGTGAGTATACTTGTTATATTGATAATTGCTTTAAATTAAGTTATTTTGCTTTAAATTAAGTTTTTTTTCAGCTTCACGCTGTATCCCGCATTTAGCAGGGTAGAACGAGGAAGCACAACGTTAAGATATTGTAACAGTACGTACCTTGAGGATAAGTTAAAAATAAATAAATAAATAAAATAAAATATGCATGGCAATACACATAAATAACATAGTTAATTATGAATAATACAAACTATATATTTTGAATAAAATATTAATCGAGACGAGTTCGTGTATTGTCGTCCCGACGGTCGCGACACTCGGGACGACAATACACGAACTCGTCTCGATTAATATTTTATTCAAAATATATAGTTTGTATTATTCATAATTAACTATGTTATTTATGTGTATTGCCATGCATATTTTATTTTATTTATTTATTTATTTTAAACTT